>JAYEVD010000913.1:0-287482 GCA_036346405.1 Phyllostachys edulis | reverse complement strand
GGGACACTCCTAGTCGCCGAGGCAAGGCCTCCGGAACGACTAGGGGTGCGCGCTTGAGCGCGATATGAAATTTCTCTACACTGGGGCGAGGCCCTCGCGGAAGGAGACTCCCTAGTCGCCGAGGCGAGACCTCCAGAAGACTAGGTGCGACTTGAGCTAGAAGATGAAATGTCTCCACTGGGCGAGGCCTCGCGGGCGGAGACTCCTTGTCGCCGAGGCGAGGCCTCCGGAATGATTAGCGGGCGCGCTTGAGCGCTTAAGAAATGTCGCGCCCGCCGGTGAGGCCTCTCGGGCGGAGACTCCTAGTCGCCGAGGCGAGGCCTCGAATGATTAGGGTCGCGCTTTGGAGGGCGATATGAATGTCTCCCGCCGGGCGAGGTCTCGCGGGGAGACTCAGAGTCGCCGAGGCGAGGCCTCCTAACGACTCAGGCTGCGCGGTTGAGCGCGATATGAAATGTCTCCGCCGGGCGAGGCCTCAAGGCGGAGATTCCCTAGTCGAGGCGCAGGCCTCGAACGACTAAGGGTGCGTGCTTGAGCGCGGTATGAAATGTCTCTTCGCCGAGGCGAGGCCTCGCGGGAGACTCCTTTAGTCGCCGAGGCGAGGCCTCCTAACGACTAGGGTGAGTGTTTGAGCGCGTATGAATATCTTCGCGCGGGCGAGGCCTCGCGGCGGGATACTCCTAGTCGCCGAGGCGAGGCCTTCAAATGACTAGGGGGCGACTTGAGCGCGATAAAAATGTCTCGCCGGGCGAGGCCCTCAAGGCGAGACTTTAGTCGCCGAGGCGGCCTCCTAACGACTAGGTGCGCGCTGAGCACGATAAGAAATGTCTCCCGCTGGGCGAGGCCTCGTGGTAAGAGACTCCTAGTCAGAGGCAAGGCCTTCGAACGACTAGGGTTGCACGCTGAAGCGCGATATGAAATGTCTCTCGCCGGGCGCAGGCCTCACAAGTGAGACTCCTAGTCAATGAGACGAGGCCTCCGTAATCCACTAGGGTTGCGCTGCTTGAGCGTGGTATGAAATGTCTCTGAGCTGGGGTGAGGCCGTCGCGACGGGGGACTCCCTAGTTGCCGAGGCGAGGCCTTTGGAACAACTAGGCTTGCGCGTTTGAGCGCGGTATGAAATGTCTCTGCGCCGGGGCGAGGCCCTCACAGCGGGAGACTCCCTAGTTGTCGAGGCGAGGCCTCCGAAACGACTAGGGGTGTGCACTTGAGCGTGATAAGAAATATCTCTCCACCGGGCGAGGCCTCGAGGCCGAGACTCCTAGTCGCCGAGGCGAGGCCTCCTGAACAACTAGGGTTACGCTGCTGAGCGCGAGCATGAAATGTCTCCGCCGAGGCGAGGCGCCCGGAGGAGACTCCTAGTCGCCGAGGCGCAGGCTTCCTAACGACTAGGGTTGTGCTTGAGCGAGCATGAATGTCTCTCGCCTAGGCGAGGCCTCGCGCAGAGACTCTAGTCGCCGAGGCGAGGCCTTCTGAACGACTCAAGTCTTTATGGGATTTTTTTTCTTTTTTAATATGCCTCACACCCTCTAGGGTGAGTTAGTGTGCACCTGGCCTGGGCCATGCGCGGGCGCTTTTTATACACTTCACACCCCTGCAGGGTGAGTTAGTGCACCGGGCTTGGAGCCATGCCCTGTCTTGTTTTATACACTTCACACCCCGAGGGTGAGTTAGTGTGCACCGGCCTGTGGCCATGCACGGTGTCTTTTTATACACTTCACACCCCGAGGGTGAGTTAGTGTGCACCGGGCTTGGGGTCATGCGCGCCTTTTTATACACTTCACATTCCGAGGGTGAGTTAGTGCACCGAGCTTGGGGCCATGCGTGGCGTCTTTTGTTTTATACACTTCACACCCCTGAGGGTGAGTTAGTGTGCACGGGGCTCGGGGCCATGCGCGCGCTTTTTATACACTTCACACCTCGAGGGTGAGTTAGTCTGCAGACCGGGCTTGGGGCCATGCGCGCATCTTTTGTATACACTTCACACCTCTGAGGGTGAGTTAGTGTGCACCGGCTTGGGTCCATGCATGGCGCTTTTTTATACACTTCACACCCTGAGGGTGAGTTAGTGTGCACCGGCTCTGGGCCATGCACGACATCTTTTTTATACACTTCACACCCCGGTGTGGGTTAGTGTGCACTGCCTCGGGTCATGCGCGACATCTTTTTATACACTTCACACCCGGAGGGTGAGTTAGTGCACTGCCTGGGCCATACACGGCGCCTTTGTGGGCCACTGCAACAAGACATGCTTTCCTTATGCAAAGTAGACTAGATGCGAAAATGATTTAGATTTAATGAGCTTCTTTTGCACATGCTACAACACAAATAGATGCTCTGTTAGCCTCCCCTGTGCTAATTGATCTCGTCCGACAAAGTAACACTGTTATACCCAATATTGGTGGGTTCTGAAAGTTACTATACTCAGGTCTTCTAAAACAGCCGATTTTGCAGGCCCTAGTAACATGAGTCATGAACATTATGACAACCAAAAGCTATCTTGAATAAAATTCTGCAGTTTATGCTACCCAAACCTTGCATAATAGGCTTAGTAGTGAGAACCTGTAGGGGCTCTGGAGTCGGCATCATAGACGTGATGGGGTTCTGAAGTCTCGAGACCAGAGCGGAGCCGATGGGGGCGAGGTGCCCCGAGTGCGCCCCAAGTGGGCGAGGCGGGACTGGACCTGGGGCCCCGAGGTGGCCTGAGCGGGCGAGGCGCGAGGTGGCCGGAGCCGGGCCGTGGACCCGAGGGGGCTCGAGGTGGCCGGCGGGCGAGGGCGCCGAGGTGGCCGGAGCCGGCGAGGGCGCCCGAGGCACTTTGAGATGAGGTCCCGGCCGGTGGTCGCTGCTTGCACGCGGTAGGAGGCTTCGACGGGGGCTGTGGCGCCGCCGAAGGCTCCCGAGGAGAGGAGGGGGGCCTCGGGCGCGAGGCGGAGGCGGCCCGAGGGTGCCCCACCGAGGTGGTCGGAGGAGGGCTCTGGGCGGCACGCCCCGAGGCCGGAGAAGGCCAGAGAGGTCTCCTAGGGGGCTTCGGGGGCCTCGCAGAGCCTCCCATGCTTAGCGACGAAGGGGCTGCGCGGAGCATCCCGTGCTCGGCGACAAAGGGGCCGCGCGGAGCCCCTGGAGGTGCTCCAGGCTAGTGCTCACCGGGCCTCGCTACCGTCACCAGAGGGAGACCCAAGAGGGGAGCCTCGCTGGACCTCGCCCCCGCCGGCTCCGGGGACCCGAGGGGGAGCCTCGCTGGACCTCGCTAACGTTGCCGGAGGGGGACCCGAGGGGGGTCTTTGAGGCGGGTTCCGAGGCGGGGCACCAGAGCGCGGGGGGCTCTCCGGGTGGCCTTCGGAGGTGGCGAGGGTGCCGAGGTGGTGAAGGGTGTGCTTCCGGCATGGGGTTTCGGCCTGAAGACAAGGCAGTGCCGAGGGATGCTGGAGGCGGCGGTTTCGAAGGTGGCGACGGATCCCTTCAGAAGCAAAGGGGCGGAGTAGACGAAGGGACCCGAGGTGGGTGCTCTGGGGCGATGGGCCGCGCGAAGGACGTTGGAGGACAAAGCCAAATGGTGCTCCGAGTTGCTCCCGGCGAGGTGGTCTAGAGGCGAGGAGGATGACGGAGGGCCTGTGGGCGCTCCTAGGTGGTGGGCCACTCCAGAGGGTGAGCGGAGGTGCTCTGGGTCCCGCGGGTGGTCTCGGAGGTGGGGAGGAGCCTCCAGGTGCTCTGCGAGGGGTGCTCCGTGAGGCTTGATCCTTCTGCTTGAGGAAGGGGGGCTTCAGGCGAAGGTGCGGCCGCACAGAGGGTGCTTCGAAGGGTCCCCGAGGGGTCTTCGAGGGGGCTTCGGCCGGGAAGGCGAAGGGTCCCCAAAGGGACTGCTCCGGTCGGAGGTACCTCGAAGGTGGAGGGTGCGGCGGAGGCCTCCAGGTCCGAGCGAAGTAGTGGGTGGAGGAGCTCCGGATGATGGCTGAAGGTGCGGCGAAGGCAACGCCGACCTTCGGCTGGTGCTTCGGGTGATGACCGATGGTGATAGAAGATGAATCGAGGGCATTGTGGGCCTTCGGGCTAAGGGTGGGGTAGTGACCGAAGGTGACTTGGGTAGCCTTCGGTTAATGTAGTGTGGTGTCTCTAGTGATCCTCTCATGTGTGACTTATTCGTCCCAAGACGGACGGCGCTAACCGTCAGAGTCGAAGGCTAAACAAAGGATACGAGGGTACTCTGCACTTTGCCTTCGGAGAAGGACCAAAGGGAGGGTGAGTCGTGGCCTAAGATTAGGCCGAAGGCGAGTCGATGGACAACAGTCAATATTCTCAGATACCCCTTGTTGGTACGGAGGACAGAGGAGGCTAGGTTAGCCGAAAGATGGTTATAGGTTTAAGGACACAAGGTGACCCAAGCCAAAGACACGTATGAGTATCTGTCTCTCTTGTGTGTGAATGAGAGAGCCCTTTATTACGTGCCCATGGGGCTTTACTTATAGGGGGCAAGAAGGTAAATTACCTTCTTGCCCCATAGGCGAGAGAGAGAGAGAGGGTATATTGGGCACATTTGCCCTAAAATCCACTATACATACTAGATTTACACATGTATAGCATCCTCGATGGCACATCGGTATTTCTGACGATCCTAGAATACAGGACACCCCTTGATGTCCTGCTACGACATGTCCAATCTTCTACACACAGTATCCAATTCCCCCGTGGCATTCACCATAGCCCTCAGGATCGGATCAGAGCATACCTTCGATACTGTAATTTCAATGGAGCTGTGGTCTATCCATGTGTCATGCAACCTTGTAGTTTGTCCATTATGAACTTTATGAACAGCCCCAGTGAATTGGGAACCTCCTGATAATAACTGAATAGGCTGGCACCAGTCACTTTCCTGTTTCTGAGGTAACTTCCATATCCACTTGAGCAAGTACGTACACGATTTAAGCGGACATCAATACATGGATTGTAATATATTTTTAATAAAATTGAAAATATGTTACAATATTCAGATCCTTCAAGGATGCCATTACGTCCAATATACTCTGTCTCTGTAGGGCTGTTTAGTTCGCAGCAATGCATCCATCATCACTATTAGCTGCACTATGTAGGACTGTAGGCCAACTAACTGGTGATATTAGTTTGAGACGGATTGGCCAGCTCCGGTATCATAACACTGCAGTCTGCACTAGTGACTGGTGTCAGATAGATTTAGCTTGAGACGGGCGTTATCAGCGTCTAATAAACTGATGATATTATCACCCACACAATTGTTAAAATACATGGTGCTTACTGTATAATGAACTCAAATTAAGCTCTTCAAAACGAAATTGAACAAACGTGAATGAAACGAAAAAACTTGTATTAAACTGAGGAAAACAGATGTATGAAAAATGAGAACAATTCTATTAAGGATCTAGACTTGTTAGAACCGTACTGCAAAACCGATTGGGATAAAACCTTAGTAAGAAAAATAAAGAAGTAAATACAAAATGTGATAAAAGTTACAAGTTAAGCCCTGCTAGCTCACTAGCAAACTCAGCATTCACCACACTATGTTGTTCTCGAGTGGCAGCGTTTTCCTGGTCTTTCAGGCAGGTGAGTGCCTCCACCATCTCGGGTGCTAGGCATGATCTTCGGTCTTCCACAATTCTTCTATTCACGCTGAATGCAGATTCAGAAGAAACTGTTGACACCGGAGCTGACAAGACGTCCCTTGCAAATTGATATAACACAGGATGGTATCGTTGGTTGTTCTTCCACCAAAGGAAAAGGTTGACATTATCAGGATCTGCGAATTCAGGATCCATGCTGTGATTAGTGTCGCGGTAGCGGTTGTACTCTCCTTGTGCTATTCTCTGGTGTATTGTCAGCCCTTGTAAAGAGGACGAGGAAGGCGCTCCGACCCTTAGTTTTTTCCATAGTCTACTAATGTCTTTGAACTTTGGTGCCTCCGACTGAGATAGCGGCTTACGGAGTGTGCTCCCAAAGTTAGCTTCATATAAAGAAAGGACTCGAAAAAATTCATCAGCAACATGCGAGTAAGCATTCGAATAGTCAATGTTTAAGGCTTCACCTAACCATGTTAAAGTCTGTTGCAAACCAGATAGTTTTAATCGAGGATCTACAATAAAAGCAAAACAATAAAGATGCGGAATGGTTTGAAAATGTTTAACAAATATTTCTTCCATTGCTCTCACAGTGGTAAACAAATCATGGTCTGTCCTATATGACTGAAATAGTAATGCAATCTCGTAGAGATGAAGCAAAACTAAGCAAGATGTATGAGTGTAAACACCAGACAATTCTGTAGTAGCCACATAAAATGTTTCTAAGATTTTGAAAAACTTATCAGCAAGAGACCAGTTGCCCTCAGAAAGAAACTCTCGCTGCATATGAGCATTGACAAAAGAAGTTAAAACTTCTTTGTAGGGAGTACTTCCTTCAGCATGATATAAGTTGAATTCCACCTTACCTTCGCGTCGGGCGAAAAAATCCTAGGCTTCTTACCTTGCGCCTTGCAGTAGCTTCTGAATTCGGCTACATGCATCTCTGAACTGAAAATATAACCGATGGTCGAGCGAATATTATCTAAAGGCTCGGCCATTTCGGCCATACCTGCTTGGACAGTGATGTTGAGGATGTCGCACAGGCATCTCTGGTGGAGAACATATCCTCCGACGTATGACTCAAGCACCGGAGACAGTACCTCCATGACTCTTGTGTTTGCTAAAGCGTTGTCAAGAGTAACAGAAACAATACGATTTTCTAAATTATATGCCTTAACTACGTCTAGTATACGTTGCGCTGTGGCCTCTGCACTAGGTGCATCTTCTATCAATTTAAAGCCAATCACCCTCTTGTTCAAAGAGTGGTTATCATCATAGTAGTGTGCAGCTACGCTAAGATAAGCCATTCTATGATATGACGTCGACCAAATGTCGGAGGTGAGTGCAAAGGATAAATTACCTTTTGCAAAAATTTGTTTCAGTTCAAATACTTGCTGGTGATAACATGCTAAAATGTCGCTTCTAGGAAAATTTCTAGGCAATTTTTCGTGCTGAGGACAAAACCCTTTCTGGATCATGCTTTCGAAAGCTCTGCTTTCACCTATTCTGACGGGCAAATCTTCAGAGACGATGAATTTGGCGAGTTCTTCCCTGGCTAGCATTGGGTCATAATACCAGGAACTTACCGATCCGCCTGAGTCGAACGTGGAGTCGTAAGTCCAGCATTTGGACTTCCTTGCTTTCTTCTTGCTGTTGCCGATTGAGCTCGCGCTGGCCACAGAGGCCGTAGCCGCCGGAGGTGATCCAGCCGGATGGTCCTCCTCTTGGTCGTCGGCATGACCACCGACGTCGATGGCGTTCGGATCCATGTGGATTTTGAGAGAGTTTTCTGAAAGAGTGTGAGATTGAGGGATTGGAGATTTGGGAGGCGGTCTGCTTCTGATGTGAGAATCTGAGCGAGAGGAGGACGCTTATATAGGAATTGGGGAGGAGGGCGGCCATGCAGGGCGTGGCTCCGCCGGTCCCGACCGTTGGACACGGCCGTTGGCGGCTTGCTGACCGAGGGCGTGCCGACCGTTGGGCACGGACGGGCCGCCGTGCCGACCGTTGCCGAGCGCCGTGCCGCTCGCGTGCCGTGCCGTGCCAAGCGGCCAGCCGCCAGCGTGCCTCAAGGTCTCCGTTGTTCGCCGCCCCCCCCCCCCCCCGTTTACTTGCACGCCGGCGTCCAGACCTGCACCGCACCGTGGAGCCGTCGGTGGTGCTCTCCTGGCCACTGTTGAGCCTGTCAGCCTCAGCTCCGGCCGTCCACTCCTGCTTCATTGCCGATGCTGCCGTGCTGTGTGTGCTGCCAGAGGTGCTAGTGTCACATGCCTGCATTATGCCTGATACAACGTCTCAAACGTTTACACCACTTGAAATGCACTAACATTTTCTTTTTGGAAACTAGGGCAAACTTTACTAGTAGAGAAAATTCACAATATACCACTGAATAACTACATAACTCATAATATATCACTCATTATGAGGCTAGCATATGGGCCCCGTGCTCATATGTTAGTGACATATTGTGAACACCGAGGTTATTCAAGGAATATAGCGAACTGCCACTTACTAGTACTCACAAGGTGTAGCAGCAAGAAGGGAAGGTCATCAACCCTCTAGATGATAATTTTGATAATTTAATCTCTAGGAAACCATGCAAGAATTAGATCACATATCGTTATTAGATGCTGATATGCCCTAAAATATATCATCACAGGTCATCAATCCGTGCATCCGCATGGGCCACATATTTCAAGTAATGTTTTTATTGTCAATAATTTAGAATTTTAATGCCAAATTTATACAAATTAGGATAACAGAATTTAGTTTCATATTTTAAAGAAATTAATTTGTAAAAATGGCATGTAAACTCTATAGTTCAATTTACACACGCATGCATGTTGGAGTCTATGTCCATGCATTAGTTAGATTCTAATAAGGATAATGATACGAGACAGACGTATGATGGTATCTAAAGCATCGCACGCTTCGGTCCTCATCCACTTCGTGTCTCGAGATACCTCTTCCCCAGATCCCCTTGTGCACTCTCATCTCCTAACCTTCCTTCCAAAATAATCCCCTCGTGACTCCTTACTCCGCCAATTTAATCCCATCTCCATTCTACTCCTTACTCCCCCAATTTAATCCCATCTCCATTCTCATTCAATCACTCTCACCGCTGCCTCCTCAATCCCTTGATGGGCAGCACCACCACCACCGCTCCCCCCAGCCTCCTCTGCCACTCCCCATGCTCCCATCCTCTCGCTTCCTCCGCCATTCTCGTTCGCCACTCTCATATGCCGTAAACCTCTCGCTATGTGCTTAAGCTTGTCGCCGCAGCCTATGATGGCGATTCGGCGCCGCTATCCTCGTTGGGGACATGCGAAGGTTCTCTAGTGCGCATCGAGCAAAGGAATCGACAAGGTTTAGGGACCACTACCGGTATCAGGCCACTCCGCCAAGATGCGCCGCTTGCCTCGAGCGGCGCTGGTTGACATGAGCACGCCGCCCACCCACTAGTACGTAAAACTCATCATAGACGGTTTTTCAACCGCTCAGGATTGTATGTCTGTGATGATGTCGGTCATCACGATGGTTTCAAATCGTATGTAAAAAGCTATCACAGACGGTTCAAAAATAGAACCATCTGTGATAGTACTTATCACGACGGTTCTACTTCCAACCGCTCTGTGATAGTATATTTTCACGCATTTGCGTTCAAAACGAACCGCTCGTGATAGTTTATCACAGCGGTTCTTGTTCGAACCGCCTATGGTAGTTTTTTCTTCAGTAAAAAATACTAAATGTATATAACACTATCACGTAAGCTCATCTACGTGTCTTAGACTCAATCATGGATACACTCATACACATACACTCATACACTCATATACAATGTAAGCTCATATACCCAAGCCACTCATACACATACACTCATATACAATGTAATACCAAAGCCACTCATACACATACACATACACTCATACACTCATATACAACAGAATACCCAAGCCACTCATACACATAATACACTCATATACTCATATACAACAGAATACCAGCCAGAGGAGCAGCGGAGGAGGTCGGTGCAGGGGAGGGGGCCGCGGGGAGGAGGACAGTGCGGGGGAGGAGGCCGGTGCAGGGGAGGAGGCCGACACGGGGAGGAGGACGACGCGGGGAGGAGGCTGGTGCAGAGGGATGTAACTATTCGTTTGCTCAGTAGAACACTGCTCCAACGAATAGTAAGCCTTTACCAGAGGTAACGCAGCAGAACAATAAGATAGAAACTATACTTTTATTCCAGTTAGCCACGCAAGGCTAGGGTTCTTACATAGTAATTTACCACCGCAAAATGGAACTAAGTCCCTTCGCTTGCCTGCCAAGCTCCCTTGGGTGCCTATTCGCTCCACGCGTCGAATATTGCGCCCATCTCACCCTGGTCCTCGTAGTTAGTGCCTTCTCCTCCTGCGGTTGCTTCGGTACCTGCAAGTCCCTTGTCCCACTTGGGATAATTCCCGGTCAGACAAGGATCTACAAAGGAGAATACTAACAAGGTTGAGTACAAAAGTACTCAGCAAGCATTAATAGCAAAAGATGCACATGATGCACTATCTCTGTTTGCTATCACAGTTTCTAAATCATCTCATTTATGAAAATAACTCATTAGAACATTAGGTGGCAGATTTTAATACTGAAAACACTACTTACCACTCGGAGAGAAGATAGACCCCCAGTGGTTCCCGTAGACTCCAATCCAGGAGACTAGCATGAATTCATGATTTTGTTTAGCACTACGCAGGCTTTGTACTACTTTACCCATAGCTACTCTGAACTCTTTGTGAACTGGGTCCACCGTATTTCCTTTGATGCGGGTTCGAGATCATAATACAGAATGTTTTTCAGGTTACGTGAATTAATTTCTCCACCCATTACCTTCCGTCGGTGTCCTGAGCGCACCTAGTCCTCCACCGAGTTCCAACAATGTTGGTTGAGGGCAGCTTCTATCCTGCACCCAACACTCCACCTTAGCGCTATAGCGCCTTGGATCCCCCACTTCCGGTCTCTCCTCACAGTTATGGGTTCCTCCATCACACACACTCACACCTATTACTTACCCATTGTGGAGAGCATAGTCACGAATAGGTAGCATTTTCTCATCGCTTAAACGGAAAATGGTTGGTACTGAATTTACGGCATCTGATCGAGTAAGAGTTTTGTTGGTCCTTATATTTTAACCATATGTAAAGGGTCCAACTTCCTGCCTCATTTCTTACCTGCCAAGGGCCCCCTTTACCAGCCATAATAATCACCTCTTAATCTCTTTCTTTCATCAGTCTCAATTCATTCATCTTTATCTTAATCATTTCCATCTCAATCATTGATTTAAGTTATGAGAAAAACGATTTTGATGCAATAAACATATAATACAGCAAAATACGGTTTACATTTAAGATAACTATGTTTATATTCAAGAGAATCGCTTGCCTTCATAAATACAGAAAAGGTCGCGTGTCGCTAATCTCGATCACCATTCTCGCTTGCGGTCGGGTTTGTCCTCTCAGAGAAATGCGGCAAAGACGAATAATATATATATAAATAAATACTTAGTTGATTTGAGTGATATTATGAATACATAAGTTAGTAGATCCTATTTTGTTAGCCAGTTTTAATTTTAATAATACTTTTTGGGTCCCCCGCTAAGTTAGCATTCCCTTCATTACGATCTTTCTACGGTCTATTGGCCTTGGATTGCTAGCGTCTAAATTCGGTTTTTTTGGCCAAACCGTGATTAAACTTACAACACGCACCTGCCGCAACTAAGTTAGTTCAAAATTCACGCGAGCAGTTAATTGCCTAAAACGTTTTTACGGTGCTGCAAAGATTATTTAATCTAGCATGAATAACTTATTCTTTAAAGCAATCGACTAATCAATTAATCCAGCGGTTTCTAATGACGATTAAATGCATCAGTTAATCTTGGATAAATATCACCGCTTTTTCATGCATTTAGTTTCTATAGACCTGATTCAAGGTTAATTATCCGAACTTAACTTAAATGACTATCCGGTTCAATAGTTACGTGGCTCGCACTAAACGTTGGTCTACTAACTACGAAATACGAACAATTAACAATTATATGGCTAACTTTCGATGCTGCTGCATTTATAATTAACACAATTTTGGTGGAATCTAAACCCTTACCCTAATTAACCTCTCCTAATCTCACCCACCCCTTTCTCTCTCCCTCTTAATCCTCCTAAACCCAAATGACACACTCCACCCACTCCTCTTCAATTCTTTCACTTCCTTCCACGAATCCTCTCCTCCTGCGACCCCATGGCGCCACCTCCCACCTTGACCCACCCGACACCACGTCCGGCCTCCGGCCACTGCTCCTTGCGCCTGTTGCCTCTGCCGCTGCCGCCACCACCACTGCCTACCGCCTCTGATCTCCCTCTGCCTCCAAGACACTGCCCAGCCTCATGCTCCCAAGCCTCGACGCGGCTCGGTTTCAAGCCAGCTGCCACGCGGCGCCACGCACGCCTCCGCCTTCCGCCTGTCTCAAGCTGCCTGGCCTCTGCCCCCTCGGCTCATGCTTCCTTCCTCCTCGGTGCTTCCTCCTCCTCCTAGTCCTCTTCCTCGCTCGGCCCCACGGTGCCGATTACAGCCAAGACTCCATGCTGCTGCCAGGCCTCCCGCCGCAGTTCTGTCTCACACCGTGCCGCCTCTAAGCTAACTCGGCTTGGGTGGCCTCCGCCTTGGGGTTGGGACAGATTGATTTCCCTTTAGCCTTTGTTTAAAGCAAGATTGATTTATGCTTTTGATGGTTGCTCATATATTGAGTTCATGCATGGAGGATGGTAAGGGGATGGATGTTGCTCCATTGATGAGCATGCATAGGGGATGCACTGGATGGAGTTACTACCAAAGTTGCCATTGATGTTTGGTGCAAGAGATTCACTTCCAGATTTTAGTGTTTTGTTCTAGTTACTTACTGATATTGGTTTTGCCTTGTGCTCATGCATGAGTGCGGATGGAGGTGGGTGCTACTGAAGGTAGCGCTTCACTGCTATACTGAGGTAATACTTCCCTAATCCCTTCCTCTACTTCCTCTCCTCTCCGCTCTGGCCGACATCGAACCGAGAGCTAGATATTGGTGCTGTGATGATTTGAGTGATGTCACATCGAGATGTTGTATGTGTAGAGCAAACAGAGGTGTAACTGAGGTTACCTCTTGTTGGGTTCTGGGATAGGGGAAGGGGGGTAGCAGTGCCAGCCTCGATCTGGTGCTCTCCTCTTCTCCCTTGCTGGGTGAGGCTTGCAGGCAATGATGAGGTAGATGCTGAGCCCGCCTTAGGTGGTTCTCGCTCCTGGTTGCCTGGCTTGCTTTTCCTCCTGCTTGTTCCTCCTTGTCGGCTTGGCGTCCTGGTGGTCGCTGTTGTGGTGGTGCACTGACCTCCTTCTCCTTCTACTTCCCTTTCTCCTTCTTGCTCCCTTCCTGCCTCTCTGGGCATTCTTGAGGAGGAGCAATGGTGATGCTGTTTGTGAGAGTGGCAGAGGGGGGGATGAAGTATTATGCCAGGGGAATGGCTCGGCTGAGAAGAAGTGGGAAGGGGGAATGGATTGTTGTGCTGTTCTGTGATGAGTTGGCAGTGAGGCACCAGGGGGAAAGAATGTGGAATTTGTGCAGGGGTCGCTCAAGGTGCTAGGGTCAGGTTTATGTGGGCTTGAATGCAAAGGTGCGAAGGTGCAGTTTTCGATACACCTAGTGATGCTTTGGATGATGGTGGGGTTTAATAAGTCAGGCATTGTGGGCTTAAATTGTTATTGCTGCAATTGCAAATAGTGGGTGTTGGGCTTTAATGACGCCGTATGATGAGACCCACGGAAGTAAAATGTGCCTATAGACTCAAGTTGGTCTGGAAATCTTAATTACCAAGGGTCGACAAACTCGTTGGTCGTGGCACGGACCGATCGACCTAGGTTGATATGGGAATCTTGTTGGACTTAGGAGAATTCTGACGGTCACTTCCTATATTCTAATACTCACAAATACTGCTTTCAACTTAACTTGCTAACAGCTTTCTGATTTTCCTAACGGGCGATGGAAATGGATCGCGAGAGGGTTCTATGGATCGGCGCCAAGGGACAAGGTGGCAAGGATGGTCGCTACTACATGGATGCAAGAAGTGGGTTATGATTTAATTAATTGTTGTTATAAACATGGCGGTTGGTTGTAAAGTTAATTTTGCAACAAGTATCGGGTTTATAATAAATATATTACTACATTTTGCAATTGGGTTTGATGTAACGTTTTTCAAGGTTGTGGTGGTTATATGCGCTAGGTAACACCCATCCTACAAGGGTGGAATGCTACTAAACTAACATGTTAACAAAGCTAAAACAGCGATAAAATTCTAAATTTGGAGAACCTCCCCTGTATAGTTAGCTATCTTGGAGGTTCCAACAATCATTAATATCAAGACAATAGTGAAATCAACAAATATCGAATCATCGCGAAGTATAATCGATCTCAAGCAACTATATCAAAGGATGAACTAAATTCACGCATAGTTCTTAACCAATCTTAATGGAGAAGAGTTATCACCATAGCCAACATTTATTATTACAGTTCATCAATAATGAATGATTAAATTGAACTAAAATGAAATCTGGACTTGATTAAGGTGAAGTGAAAAGGTAGTGTGTGTCTATTCCTCCCTATGGAGCCAACCTCAAAGATCACCTAAAAAACAACAAACAAAGCAAGAGTGAGTCCGAGACTCAAGAAGTACGATAAATGAATAATACATAACAACTATGATCATGTGAACATCATTAAAGTGTATGAAATAAGCCGTAATCGAACACTTGAATGAATGGAATGAATGATGTGGATGAAATGAAGGACTACACACATGCATATACGGTATTCTTGGTGACACACCGTCGGTGTTCACCTAAGCCCACATTTAACAAAATGCGGGACCCAAGCCCCATCTGAAGAACGTTTAAATGCGGGTGTCCCAAATCGCCCACATTGGAATGGTGGGTCTTACGTGCCCATCTTGGAATTGATGGGTCTTATTTATTGATCCACTCCGTGGATTGAAACATGTATTATGGATGCATGGTATGACATATGAACATTGAAAATACATGCTCTCTATTCATGGAGGTAGCACAAATGGATTGAACACGAACAATTAAATATTAACGTGGCTCTTAGAAATACAAAATCAACAACATGCATTCAACATTTCATGATTATAGGAACATTGAGGTACTTGCCCATGTTGGAATGATGGGACTTCACTACCCACTCCGATGGGTGAAACATGACCGAACGAGCGAAAGGTTACATTGAGCGAAACATATCATCGAAGAAACATGGTATATCAATCATGAAGGAAAACAAGTAATACCGAATTACCCAATGCTTATTAATCAACCAAGTGGAACAAAAAGGCAAGCAAGACAAATCAAATGTACTTGCCTCAACCATGAGACGGAAGACAACGATGGAACGCTCTAGCCCGTTGTTCACCACCACACGCAACCGTAAATAACTAAGTATACCACACAAAAGTGTACAGCAATGCAGCGAAACAGAGAAAGAGAACAAGCGTCCTAAACGCAATCCCAACAATTAATCAAAACTCTCTCAAATTCTCAAATCTGTCCAAACGAACAGCTGTTAAGGAAAAATTCTTAACTTTTGAGTCAAAACTCTAAAATCCATGAATCCAATTTTCCTAGAACCTACACAAGCCTAGCTACAACTTCTCAAGTGACCAAAAGATCAAACTAGTTCATCTAAGTCTTTCTTTTAATCCGAAAACCGATCTGCCATCTCGGTACTACTAAATTGTGAATTTCATAACTTTTGTTTGGCTCAACCAAACACATTGTTATAATACTCTTTGGAAACTACAGGAAACCAACTATCTCAATAAAATTATCTCAAATATTTCTATTGTGCAACAAATGTTGTAAATAGTCAAGTAAAACTCTTCTGTCCACAACAGAGAGGCAGATTACAGCCTGACCTTCTAAAATTCATAACTTTTATCTATAAATCCAAAAATTATGAAATTTACCTTTCTGGAATCATAATGAAAATACCTACAACTCTCAAGGAGACCAACTGATCCAATATGGCCGTCTCCATATCAAATTTACAGATCTATGTTCGTTGCACAAGTCCTGAGACTGATTTAGCACTTTGTCTTGCGAAATTCATAACTAATTAACCGTTTATCCAAAAATTATGAATTATAACTTTCTAGAAAGATAACGAAAATTCCCATCTATCTTCAGGAGACACTAATCCCTGAATCTGCTCGGATCTAACCCAAAACCGCGCGTCAACAGGAAGACAGATTCAACCGATCTACTACAGAAATCTCAGAACATCTAATGAATACGAATCGTATACGAATTATCTATCAAAACTAATTGGGATCACGAATTTACCCACAAGAACGACGCGAAATGCCGCTGAAACCTTCGCGAAGTCCTCGCGAAGATCACCCCCACCTTCTTCTTCTTCCTCTCCTCTCTTCTTCCCTCTCCTTCCTCTTCCTTATGGCCAGCAACAATGGAGAAGCACCGGAGGGGAGGGGCATGCTACAGTAGCGCCGTGCCACAGTGGCGGTGGCGCTACAGTACCCGTGCTACAGTAAAGGTGCCTAGGGTTTGGTTGCCCCCTTCTTAAACCAACTTCCCACTTGGGCCAAACAACGTGGGCCGAAGGCCCAAGATTATTTCTCCTCTAAAAATCTGATTTCTCTTTTTAATTCCTGTTAAATATCTTTCTCATTTCAATTAATTCTCTAATGTTAAACATGATATTACATAACCGCTGTTGGATACTTTCTTTGTTAGGAGAAATTCGAAATTGAATAAATTCCCTCTCCCGAATAATATTCTCTCTATTTGATATTCGGGGTATTACAGCTTGACATCAACTCTAACATTACATTTTGTTCCGGATTTAAAGAATTTTAATTATTGCTGATTACCGATTACTGTTAGTTAGTTTAGGTTGATTATGTGGGTTCTCACAAGGGAGGACGCCGACACGAGGAGGAGGAGGACTAGAGGAGGAGGAGGACTGCGGGAGGTTGGAGGACCGGCTATATTTATAAGGACTCCTGCTACTCCCGCGCACGCGTTCAAAATTTTCGAACTCCCGCGTTGTGAATGACAAATCACAGACAGCTCGTATCATGAACCGTCTGTGATGAGGTACTTATCACAGACGGTTCGTATCATGAACCGTCTGTGATACTAATTATCAAAGACGCCCGCGTTGTGAATGACAAATCACAGACAGCTCGTATCATGAACCGTCTGTGATGAGGTACTTATCACAGACGGTTCGTATCATGAACCGTCTATGAAGGACAACACAGACGGTTCCATGAGACGTCTAGTATGACATGTTTTGTAGTGTTGACCGCCGCATCAACGTGTCCACGGGCGCAGGGGAGCTGTACTGGCAGCGAGCAGCCTTTGGAACCGTCTGTGATGAGACGTCTAGTATGACATGTTTTGTAGTGGTGACCGCCGCATCAACGTGTCCACGGGCGCAGGGGAGCTGTACTGGCAGCAAGTAGCCGTGGTGCTTCATCTGGGTACGATTTGTTGCAGTCGTTTGCTCAATTTATTGCAACAGTTGGTTCGAAATGTTGCATGTAGTGTTTTTTTATTGTTGTGATGTTGCTGCATCAAATATTGTAGCAAGAGGTATTTTGTTGTGGCCATTTTCTCAGTTGTTGTATAATCCATCCTGATTTGTTGCAACCCTTTCAAAAATATTACAACAATTATTTTCAGATGTTATATTATTATTTTTAAATGTTGCGATATCGTAACATTGAAATTTATTTGATCGAGATATTTGAACTAGTTTTAAAGTGCTTCTATACTGAAAACATTGCCTCAATTGTAATTTTGCCGAAAACCCGGCATGCCTAGCTTGAAAACACTGCTTGAGTACCTTGTGGTCTGTACGACGTACCGATTCAATTGTTTGTTGCCGTCAGTAACGACCCTCAGCAGTACAATCGGCCGGATTTGATAGCCCAACAATTTAAACGGGCTTGCATAGGGCTCTAAACCTATCAAAGCCTGCACCCATAAATCGAGTTGCAACTTGCAACACATTGCTATTTGTTTCCTGTTCTTTTTTTTTTTTGCGGGAAGGGCCTATTTGTTTCAGCCTAGACACATTGTTGTTTTTCTATAGATTTTTTCGATTTTTGAGAATGCTAATTATTGCGCTGATTCAATTTTTTTTGGCAGTTGACGGCTCGAGAATTCAAAGTTACAGGCACATGCTGGCCTATGACTCAGTTGCTGATTGGCCGGGAGCAATGTTCCATTACTATTTTTTTTGTGACCCGTGAAGTCATTTGTGAAATGGGCGGAGAGCAACTGATCAATTTCGAACACGCAGCCTGCGACTTAACGGGTCACGGTAGGAGAAGGCGGTCACTAGGCGGTGACGACGTTGGTGGAGTTGTCGCTGGAAGGGAGGGGGAGAGAGAGAGAGAGGGGAGAGAGGCAAAGAGTGGTGAGGGCTAACTCGGCTTCAAACGTTCATCCCATTCGCTGCGTGGACAAGGACCTATCTTAAGCAAGTGCAGAGTGGCTGGACCTAATATGTGTCGCGCGGGCGGAGGTTAACCACCCGCCGTGCACATTCCAAACAACGAAGGTCAGAAGAGCGTGTGGCCTAAGGCGTCTGGCCGGAGGCGCCCATCTAAAACTCCAATTTTCAAAACATGGTTAATTATATATTTAAATCGGTCATTTCTGGCATTTTTCGAATTTTCAAAATCATTCCTAAATTTTTAGAGCTTTTCCTAATTTCCCGTAGCCAGAAACAAATTTTCCATAATAAACATAAGTGATACAGAGTTTTAACATATTTTATTTGAGTTTAAAATGACTCAAAAAGCACGTATGAATTTTTCTGGATTTTTCAATGTCATTTGCTAATTTTAATAAATTACAAACCTTTTCTTCTTTATTTTAATTTTGAAATCAAATTAAATTCTCAATTGGTTAGATAATGTCTGGAATATTCAGTTTACCAGAAGCTTTGGGAGAGAGGAAGTTATTCAGTGGGATGACTTGAAAAGTTTGTTGATCAAAGTGGAGTTTATAGAGAAAAGTGATAGTTTTCATTGATGTTTACATTCTTCTAGGCATTTTTCGGTCAAGTCTTTATATAGTCATATTGCTTTTGGGGGCTTGACTAGCTGGAAGTTACAGAGACTTTGGAGGTTCAAAATTCCTTTGAAAATTAAAATTTTTCTTTGGCAAGTTTATCATGACCGTATTCAAACAACTAAGCAGCCGAGTTTGAGAGGTTGGAAGGGTGATGTTAATTGTGTTCTGTGTGGTGTCATTGAGGATTCTGATCATGTGCTTTTTCATTGTGTTTTGGCAAGACCTGCTTGGTGTTGTATCAAAGAAGCTTTTCTTTGGGATAGAATTCCTGATTCTATTGATGACTTGCATTTAGGGTGGCTCAATAATAGGGGTGCTACTGACTATAACTTTGGTCTTATCAGTTTTGCAGCTCTTGCTTGGACTCTTTGGAATATTAGGAACAAAGGGGCCATTGAAAGGATTTTCCCTAAATTTCCAATTGCAGTCATGTTCAAACTCATATCTTGCTTGCAGAGATAACTTCCCCTTCTTACAAGCACCGACCGACGACTGCTTGAGCATCTACTAAAGCGCCTGGGGGACTGGATGAAGATTTTTTGCACTTCAAGTCAAATTTAGTTTGTGTGGATGTCATGAGGACATTGTGGATGTCATGTGGACATGCTCATGATCTTAGGTGATGAGACAATTGGCAATTGCTTTGAGAGTTTGTTGAAATCTGGAGTTTTGATAAGTGTCGAGTAAATCGGTAGTCTGGCTTTGAAGCTCTGATACTACCGGTGTCTTGATATGACCGCTTGAGGTCTTGATATTACGCGTGTCCTTGGCCTCGTTGGTTTCTTGTGGCGTCCGTCGAGATCGGACGGCCCAGATGAAAGGGCTTTGTTTTGAGGCTTTTGGCGTTTAAGTGGGCGGTAGTACTGCTGGGGAAGTGGTGGTAGTACCCGAGAGCGGTTGTACAAGAAGGTAAATGGCGGTTGTGATTTTCGAGAAGGTGTTTTTGGAGTGTGGATTTTTCTCTGGGCGGCGATCTGCGTGCTTTGGTTGCGGTAGTACCAAGATGGCGGAATGACCGCATGTGTGCGGTATGGATTTTCGAGGAGGTGTTTTGGAGATTTTGGGTTTCTCGAGTTGCGGTAGGACCACATTGCTTGGCGGTATGACCGCCTGGCAGTATCTGGGGAATGTGTGGCGGTAGTACCGCTTTTGGAATAATTGAGTGAATGTTGTTTGAATTGGAAAATTGATTTTGGGTTAGGTCAAGTTCATGTTCATCGGTGCATATGTGTTGCATGATGCATGTTTTGCTAACGTGGGTCAAGTTGTGAAGAACTTGTTCCGGAAGCGGTTTGTTGGTCTATTCTTTGTCGGTGGCTTGCGAGTCTATGACGGTCAACGGCGAGGTGGATCGGGACTAAGCTTGGAGAGTTGAGGTCCGAGCGATCAAGGATGCGGGTGGTCGAGGACTCAAGCGAGCGCAGATGGACATGGATGACCGGGACGGGCGGTTCGGTCTGTTGGTTGGATCAAGCGGCGGAGTCGTTGCAAGTGCTCGATGGTGCGGTGGGATCCGGACGGGAGAGACTTGACGACATGGAGCCGTTGATCAACCTACACGTGGCGAAGCATGTGATTGCTTCACGATCTGGGGACTCGGTCTTTTGGAGAAGGATCGAGGAGGGGTATTTTGGTCATTTCACCAAATACCACCTTGGTGACCTTTTGGCTAAACCGCGGCGCGGGTCGGCGCATGGTGAAGCGGTTTAGGCCAATCGAAGATGATGATGAAGACGGCGCTTTGAGATGCGTGCGTATGTGTAACCCATTATGTGTTAGGGTTTAATGGGTGCCCTAATGGAATATTCCCTAGATGCTAGTCTCCATATAAATAGAGGGGTGTGGTCTGTGGGTCTTTGCTTGGCTTTTTGAGAAGGAGCCAGAGCCAACCCATTTGTTGTGCCCTATTTTGGTTTTAGGGTTTTGAGGAGAAAAGAGGGAGAGCTAGGTTCTAGGGTTTGGATTGAGAGTGTGCTCACGTGGTGAGCTTTGTCCTCCTAGATTGGAGTGACTGTAAACAAGAATCATCCATCCATCTCATTCAATCCAACCAGTTTGCTCAAGATCTGTCCTTTGTGTTCTTATTGTTTATTTGTTTGTTTTGGGGCTTTCTTTGATCTATGAGTTTTCTCTTGTGCTCTTCTGTGCTTTGGCTTCTTTGTGACTTGTGGGTATGCATCGATTCCATATTGTTGATCATCCACCCACGAGCAAGTCTCAAATCATCTGAATCTCGGTTTGATTTGTACACGTTCTTGAACATACTTCTCTCAAACTTAAAAAGGCAGGAACCTTGACATGGATCTCTGCGATCTTTGATTGGAATAGGTTCCTAATATCTTAGAAAGTTGTGTTTCAAGTTTCATGAGTTTGCCTTTGTAGATCAAAAGTTGTGCCAATTTTCGTCTTGGTTTTTCAATTTGTCGGGACAAACTCGGGACAATTGGTAGTACCTTTTATTTGCTGTGGTAGTACCTCGGTCTTGGTATTAACTTTCATTTGCTGCGGTAGTACATTTCTTTATCTTGAGGTAGTACCTCTCGTGCCTTGTGGTAATACCTATTAAAGGTAGTACCACTAGTTACCCCGTGGTAGTTCGATTGTCTGATTTTTAAAGACTTCTTCTCGGGAATATCGGTAGTACTGCTCATATAACTTCTTGGTAGTACCGCGATCTTGATGTAGTACCGCACATACAACGGAGGTAATACCGTTTTCCTGTTTTTGCACTCTTCCTCGGTTTTGCTTGCTTGCTCTTTGGGGGTTAGGAGAGGGTTCAACACAAGAATTCCATTGTGCTTAAGCATTCATCTTCATAGCTCTCATAGCTATTGGAGTGATTTATGAGTTGAATCCATTCAAAGTGAAAAAAATATTTGGTGCTCCTATTCACCCCCCCCCTCTAGTCGCCTGTTTTCCGGTCCTACAAGTGGTATCAGAGCCAAGTTTGCTCTTTTGTGATCTTAACCGATCTTTGAGCATGGCGACTAATATGAGGATTTGTGGCGCTTCTTGGCATCTTGTCATAGTTCTTTTACGGTGGTGTCCATCGTAACAAGAAGTCCGAGCGTGTGATAAGAATAATGGCGATTGACAAGGATTTCTCTGTGATATCTGTGGCAAATCCTTTTGTTTTGATTGTCCTAGTTTCAAGGATGAGTCACTTTTGGGCAGGAGAAGAAGCCCGGTGACATATGCACATGACTTTTGAGGATGAACATGATGGAGAGGATTACGATGATGAGCCTTTTGATGATAGTGATGACTCTTATGAGAACGATCCCTACTTGAGCTAAGCAAGGTGAGCAAAGAGAAACTTGTAAAAGTCTTATATTCATATGATCTTAAACCTGCTTGCTCTTAGAAAGAAAGTAAAATTGTTAGAAAAAAAAGAAGGGTGATTTGTCTCATGAGCTCTCCGAATTGAAAACCTCCATGAATGCTTATGATTCTTTGCTTATAGACATGGAGAACTTGAACAATTCTTTTGCATGCCTAAAATCTAAAAATGAAATATTGAGATTAAATGCTTCTATGCCATGTGATTCTTGTATTGCCTTACATCATGAACTTGACAATGCTAAGTTAGAAATAGGCAATCTTAGTTCTATGGCTAGAAATAATTGTGATTCTTGTGTAGGCATACTTGCTGATTTTGAGAAGCTTAAATTGACTAATTCCTTTCACCTTGAGCAATTAGAGAATGCTAGGGCTGAGATTATTGAAATTGAAGCTAGGCCTTGTAGCATGTGCTTAGAACATGAAAAATTGCTTAAGGATGGTTTAGTCTCTTGCAAGAATTGTGCTTGTTTAGAAACTGAAATTGATGCTTTGAACTGCATGCTTAATTCAAAAGCATCATTAATTTCTTGCACATCTTGCATTTCTTTGAAGAGCGAGATTGAGTCTTTGCGCGATGATATGAGCGCCAAGTCATGTGACTCTTGTATTTGCCTTCACTCCGAGATTGATGTTCTCAAGATTTCTTTTGCCTCTTTGCATTCGGAGTTGGAGTCTTTTTGTGCTAAATGTGAGTCACTTGATGTTGGTTTTTGTGGCATCGCTTTGGATAGCTCTTCTTTGGTGAGTTCGACTCTCACGGACTCTTCTTGTGTTGTCCATCGGATTTCAAAAGACAAATGTGCTTCTTTCTCAAATGGTACTAAATCTTCAAAAGAGAAGTACCATTGCACATTTTGTAAGAAGAATGGACACACTCTTGGGTTTTGCTTTCGCCGTTTGAAACATGAGCATCAAGTGCGTCGTCGTACCTCTAGGAACACACATAGCTTTTCTCATGGCATGTGTGGGTCTAGTGTCGATGCGAGGACGAGTCATGATGTTAGTTCTTCCATGACTTCTTCTTTGAGCGATAATGGTGCTTCATCCTCTCGGACCGAGTCTACTAGTAGACCTTTACACCATTGCTCATTTTGTGGGAAGAATGGACATCATGTAGATTTTTATTTCCGGCGTGCAAAACAAATGCGTCGAGCTCATGCTTCTAAGTCTCCTAGTGGGCATAGTCTTTCTCATGACATGCACACTAAAGAGCCTAGCAAGAGGACTCACTTTATTGATGGCTTCTTTGACACCTTTTCTAGTGGTGTCGGACAGCACCGTGGACATAGTTTGCATAGTTTTGGTTTTGGTCCACGAGCTACCCCGAGACAGGATTTCCGCCGTTTTCCAAGAGGTGGACCTCGTTTTGTTCATCGAGGTACACACCCACGGCGAGGTTGTGTGAGTTTCTTTGATACTTCTGTTGGTTCTCATCATGGTGCTTTCAAGCAAGGACATCGCCGCTTTTCTAGACTTGGACCTCGTTTTCCTCATCGAGCTGTCCACTCGCAGCGTGCCTTCAAGGATGAGATTGGATCTTCTTGCATGGACCATCATTTGCATCATGCTAACTCACATAATGTTTATTTATACGGTGGTGGTGTGTCCAAGGTTTGGGTTCCCAAGTATTTGCTCTCTAACCCTTCGGGACCCAAGACTCGGACACCTTGCCTTTCTCATGTGTAGGTACCGAGAACGCGGGTTGGAGAACATGGACTTAAAGGATTCTGATCTTTTGCTTCATTACATGATTGGGACACTTGATGGTTCTCCACCCCAATGATGGCCTTCAAGAGGCATGTGCTTTAATGATTGGATCTACACTGCTTTTGTGAGCTATCTTATACCTTCATGCATTTACTTTCATGATTATTCAATCTTGGCATGTTGTGCTTATCTTTGTGCTCACTTGTACCTTATTGGCATGTGACTCTTGTGATATCATTCATCATGCCTTTACTTTGCTTGTATATCCATGTATCTTATTGTTGCTCTTTATTTCCATGGGTATGTGAGCTTTGTCTTGTCATCATGAGCTTGTCTTTGTTGTGTACATGATTCATATTGCTCTTGTTGACTTTTGCCTTGTGTATCTACATGTTCACTTGATATCCATGTTAGCATACATTTTTCCATGATTTTTTCTATAATTTGCTTTATGCTTACATGGTTATTGTCCCTTACTGTTAATTGTGGATGCATGAGTTTTGCCATAGCTTTTACTAGCATGCTTTACTTTCGACTCTATATATGATGGGTGATATGCTATGTGCTTGTTTGCTTGCTCCTATGCCTTATTGTGGATTAAGGATAGTTTGAGCTTTATCATATCTTGGATAGCATGTGCTGAAATTGTCTTGTCGATCTCCATGCTCATTTCTTGAATTGTTGGTTATATGCTTTTATGAGCTTTGTATCATTTACTGCTATCCTTGCTAGTCATGTGTCTTGGTACTGTTTCCCTAGATATTATTTCACTAACCCAGTACCAAGGCATAGACTTTTTGTCTCTTTGGTGTAGTCTTTCAGTTGAGAAGAAGAACACGTGGTCCAACAAGTGTTATCACCTCAAGCTGTTTGTTCTTCTTCATTTGTGCTTTCATGTTGACTATCACTTCTCGGAGACGAAGTAAGTTGAGATGAGGATGATGGATGAGCGCAACTACCTTCTGGAGCTTTAAGGAATGGATCTTCATCTGTCATGACTACATCTCACTGCCAAGCAGTGGGACTCAGGTTTGAGCTTCTATACCCTACTTTTGTGTACGGTATCCCTAGTCTACCTTGCATAGCATTTGGGTTTGTTGGGTTTAGGGTAGATAGGAGGCTCTATTCTAGCACGTGTCTTTTCTAGGCACTCTTCTTATCCCATGGTTTTCTAGGATGCACTTCTCTCACAGCCTAGGTTGAGCTTGTCTCCCAATCACTAGTCTTAGCGGGTTTTGAGTTGCTGTAAGCTTTTTGGTGTTGGTGTTTCGCTCCCTAGCTTTTTGAGTTGCTTTCCTAGAGATCGTGTGGTATTTGAAGTCTTTGTGCTAGTTTTTGTGAGTCTAAAACAAGCCGCAGATTTCCCTCAAAGCTTTTAGACCCAACAAGGTTTGCCACCTTGAGATCTTGAGTTAGGGATAATTTATCCCTATGGGTTGGTTTGAGGGGAGTTGGTTCTTTTGAACTTTCTTAGTTCTTTTGTGAACCTTTTAGGCTTTTACATCTTTTGTGCATCTCATTGTATCATATTGCATACAAATGAAAAATCCAAAAAGATGCATTGTAATATAAGCTTTACCGCTTCTTTCTTTTAATTAATGAAGCTTTGCTTATTACCCACTTGAGCTTTAGTAATTCAATTCTTGCTCAAGATCGTGTTTAGCTATTTGACTTGCTAGAATTATCTTGCTTTAACATGTGCGATAATGTCTTTGCTAATTGAGCTAGAACTTTAATATAACTTGAACTGAAAATAGCAATTTGTTGATCTTTTAGCTAGTTGCACAATTAGTGATCCTTTTGTGACATTGGCCTGTCAAAATTGCTTTGTTAGCTCGGAATCTAGAATCGAACATCTTTGAGCTTTCAGTTCATTAAAGAATCTAAAATAGCCCTTGTGCAAAATGAAAATGATCTCTTTTGTGCGAAAAACCGATCTCACCAATTCTTTCTTATGAGACGGCTTGCCATTGTACTAGGCATGAACTCGGGGAGTTTTGGATGACCTAGACCACTCTCTTAAGCTTTTGTTGCTTGGGATGGTCGTAGTGAGGCTTGAGATCTAGCACATGGCTAAAATGCAAATTGTCAAAATTGGTTGAAGCTTAGGAAGAGGTTGTGGATGGCTCCTAGTCCAGGACTTTCTTTACTAAGATAGACCTTTTATCAACTTGAATATTCTTTGCAAATGAGAAACAGTTGAAATTTGGGCTTTTGACAAAACTTAAGCTAAATGATTCAATTGAACATTTTGTCTCTAAGATGGTCTTTGCTAGCTTCGGATCTCACATTGACATTCGGCAAGGCCATTATCATTTTAGGATAAGCTGTTGTTGAACTTGCTAATTTTGACACATTGCTTAATTTAATCGAACAACATGTGATTTTTTTGAGCTCATTAGCCTAGCTTTGCTATATATGTCTTAACATGATCTTGCTAGCTTTTTCAGGCTTGTTGTATCTTGAGTAATGGTAGAAATGCTAGCCTGTTCAATTGAGTAATCTCCAAAGCTTCTTTTACCTAAAAATTGAAAAATCAACAAAATGAAGCCACCTCATTGCACTTCATGCATGCTCTTTCTTTTGCTTCTTCCTTGCTTGTGCTTTTGTCATCTCTGGATGAGAGGAAGGGATGATTCCTTGATGAATCCATTGTCAAAGGGAGAAGATATAGCAAAAATGTAATGTTAATAAAGAGCTTTTTGGTTATGGGGAGAAGTTTTGTAAGGGGAGAAATGGAGAAATTGATTATTTAAAATTCTCTCTTCTAAAATGATGATCATAGTGAGGAGGCGTTCATATTGCATTCTTTTGGTCTTATTGCCTTTTACGAACTTGAATTGCAATTCTTGTAGACTCACAATGATCAATGGTCAAATTGAATAATTGTTCTTTCATATGGACCATAAGTGAGATTTTGTCACTTCTCTGGATTTTGAAACTTTTCTTGCTTCTTCTGCCGTGTCTCACTTGCTGAAACTATTTTGAAGCCAACTTGGTCTTTGTCACTGCATTCTCTTGCATTTGAGCCAAGTTGTGCCTTTGCGCGAAAATATCAAGTATTTTCATTTTCAAACCATCAAACTTACATTTTTGGGAGATTGCCAATGTGTTCATCAAGGGGGAGATTGTGGATATCATGAGGACATTGTGGATGTCATGTGGACATGCTCATGATCTTAGGTGATGAGACAATTGGCAATTGCTTTGAGAGTTTGTTGAAATCTGGAGTTTTCAGCAAGTGTTAGGTAAATCGGTAGTACCGGCTTTGAAGCTACGGTACTACCGGTGTGCGGTATGACCGCTTGTGAAGCGATATTACAGCGTGTCCTTGGCCTCGTTGGTTTTCTTGTGGCGTCCGTCGAGATCGGACGGCCAGATGAAAGGGCTTTGTTTTGAGGCTTTTGGCGTTTAAGTGGAAGCGGTAGTACCGCTCGGGAAGTGAGTGGTAGTACCATGAGCGGTTGTACCGCAAGGTAAATGGCGGTTGTGATTTTCGGAGAAGGTGTTTTTGGAGTGTGGATTTTCTCTGGAGCGGCGATCTGCTGTGCTTTGGTTCTTGCAGTAGTCAAGTATGGCGGAATGACCGCATGTGTGCGGTATGGATTTTTCGAGAGGAGGTGTTTTGGAGATTTTGGGTTTCTCGGGTTGTGGTAGGACCGCGATTTGCTTGGCGGTATGACGCACTGCGCGATATCTGGGGAATGTGTGGCGGTAGTACCGCTTTTGGAATGAATTGAGTGAATGTTGTTTGAATTGGAAAATTGATTTTGGGTTAGGTCAAGTTCATGTTCATCAGTGCATATGTGTTGCATGATGCATGTTTTGGCTAACGTGGGTCAAGTTGTGAAGAACTTGTTCCGGAAGCGGTTTGTTGGTCTATTCTTTGTCAGGTGGCTTGCGAGTCTATGACGGTCAGCGGCGAGTGGATCGGGACTAAGCTTGGAGAGCTGAGGTCGAAACGATCAAGGATGCGGATGAGGTCGAGGACTCAAGCGAAGCGCAGATGGACATGGATGACCGGACGGGCAGTTCGGTGCGACTCGTTGGATCAAGCGGCGCGGGAGTCGTTGCAAGTGCTCAGTGGTGCCGGTGGGATCCGGACGGAGAGACTTGACGACATGGAGCCGTTGATCAACCTACGTGGCGAAGCATGTGATTGCTTCACGATCCGGGGACTCGGTCTTTTGGAGAAGGATCGAGGAGGGGTATTTTGGTCATTTCACCAAATACCACCTTGGTGACCTTTTGGCTAAACCGCGGCGCGGGTCGGCGCATGGTGAAGCGGTTTAGGCCAATCGAAGATGATGATGAAGACGGCGCTTTGAGATGCGTGCGTATGTGTAACCCATTATGTGTTAGGGTTTAATGGGTGCCCTAATGGAATATTTCCTAGATGCTAGTCTCCATATGAATAGAGGGTGTGGTCTGCTTGGGTCTTTCTTATTTCTTTGGAGAGGAGCCGCCAGAGCCAACCCCATTTGTTGTGCCCTATTTTGGTTTTAGGGTTTTGAGGAGAAAAGAGGGGAGAGCTAGGTTCTAGGGTTTGGATTGAGAGTGTGCTCACGTGGTGAGCTTTGTCCTCCTAGATTGGAGTGGCTGTAAACAAGAATCATCCATCTATCTCAATCAATCCAACCAGTTTGCTCAAGATCTGTCCTTTGTGTTCTTATTGTTTATTTGCTGTTTTGGGGCTTTCTTCGATCTGTGAGTTTTCTCTTGTGCTCTTGCTGTGCTTTGGCTTGCTGTGACTTGTGGGTATGCATCTGATTCCATATTGTTGATCATCCACCCACGAGCAAGTCTCAAATCATATGAATCTCAGTTTTCAGATTTGGCACAGTTCTTGAACATACTTCTCTCAAACTTAAAAAGGCAGGAACCTTGACATGGATCTCTGCGATCTTTGATTGGAATAGGTTCCTAATATCTTAGAAGTTGTGTTTCAAGTTTATGAGTTTGCCCTTGTAGATCAAAAGTTGTGCCAATTTTCGTCTTGGTTTTTCAGTTGTCGGGACGAACTCCAGGACAATTGGTAGTACCTTTTATTTGCCTGTGGTAGTACCTCAGTGTGGTATTACCTTTCATTTGCCTACGGTAGTACCTTTCTTTATACTGAGGTAGTACCTCTCTGTGCACTATGGTAGTACCTATTAAAGGTAGTACCACTAGTTACCCTGTGGTAGTTCCGATTGTCCTGATTTTGCAGCACTTCTTCTCAGGAATATCGGTAGTACCGCTCGTATAACTGCGGTAGTACCGCGATGCGGTAGTACCGCACATACAACGGAGGTAATACCATTTTCCCTGTTTTTGCAGCTCTTCCTCGGTTTTGCTTGCTGCTCTTTGGGGGTTAGGAGAGGGTTCAACACAAGACTTCCATTGTGCTTAAGCATTCATCTTCATAGCTCTCATAGCTATTGGAGTGATTTGCGAGTTGAATCCATTCAAAGTGAAAAAATATTTGGTGCTCCTATTCAAACCCCCCCCTCTAGTCGCCTGTTTCCGGTCCTACAGTTTGGATGAAGTATTTCAAGTCTGTTCTGTTTTGGTGATGTATTTTGCTAGGTGTAGTTTGGTATCTGCGAGACTTGCTCCCAGTGCTATTCTGTAGCTTTACTTTTGGATATTGTGCTCAGTTGCTGGGGAGTGTTTAAGTTTCTAGCTTCCTCTAGTTTGTCTAGTTCAGCTAGTGTCCCCAGCTTATCTTTATTTCGGTGACGTCTTTGGCTGTATTTGGATGATTAGCTTTTTATAAAAGCTGGGTTTATCCTTGTTAAAAATAAATAAATTCTCAAAGCCTTTTTGGGCTGAAACCTTGCGTCACCCTGTTATTGTTCCTACTTCCGGCCCAAATTTGGCCCAACTCCGACCCGCCCAAATCCACATCCTCCTTTTTGTCTTCCAAGCACGGAAGCGTATTTCTGTTAGAGTTGTTATCTCTCTCCCCTCTAGCAGACGAGTGGGCCCAGGACTTACCTGCCGGACTTCTTCTTCCACCTCTTGCACCCTACCATGGATGTTGTAACCGAAGATCCAGGCAAAATACCCGCTGTGCACTTCGAGGTCTCTTTTCTACACCCAGAGCCACGCCAAGACCACCGCTGTCAAACCCGGAGTAAAGGATCCCATAATCTATGTGTCTCACACACTAGTACTGGAGCAGCTAGTGTATACAATCAAGCAAAACATGATATCACTACCATAATATACAATTTATTCATAATAATAATTCAAGTTTATTACAAAAGGGCTAGAAGCCGAAAGAAAAGTACAATAGAAGCATAAAAGATAAAGTAGGCCACACGATTCACTACAAGCAATCGCTAGGGGCGTAGCCTAGTCGTCCAAGTCCTCACCCTCCTCATAGTACTCCTCCTTTGAACAACAATTTATTTAAGCAGGGTGAGCACAAATAATTGTATTCCGCAAGTTACACTCAATAACAGAATTATAATGCATGCATGTTTAACCAAGTGGTGGCTTATATGGCTCAATTTGCATAAAGCGGTATTTTCAATTTAAATATTCTTACTAAGTTCCAAGGCAGTTTATTCCATAACTAAAATCAAAATTTCAAATTGTCAATTTTATAGTGGATAACCTCCATACAAAAGTAGTGAAGGATACCCTCCTATCACATGTCTAACTGCCCAATTTTTTTTTACAAGGATTAACCATTCTAAAATATTTGCTAAATTTATTTTTAAAACAAAACCAAAATCTAACTTTGAGTGACTTTGCTCAACATGTCCATGACCGTGGACACGACTATTTGAATAGTTTTACACTTTACAGATGTGGTACAACTTCACCCACAAGAGATAATTTGCTTAAAATATCGGCCAAGACACGCTTCCGAAGGCGTGCGACTGAGCAATTATCATGAGGCCTTTACAATGTTCTATACCAAAGTTATTATGCCTACTAAGGTTTCACTTCCATTGGACTAACCACCCGCCGGGATCCCCCTTTGCGCCAAGTGGGAATACTATCTAACCAACACTCGCATATCAACATGGCACAATTAAAAATGAGATGTTACAAATTATTTAGCCTAGTCTGATCCATTCCAGACTTGTGGTAGTATGGTGGAGTATGAGACCCCGGTTTATTTGGCTTGTAATGTTTAGTCATCCAATTGACCCTAGCATCACAAACAAAATATCCCGTGCCTCGGGAAAATGTATACATCCCAGAAATGCTGTATACACACCCCTTTTACAAAATTATGCATCTAGCACAACAAACAAAAGACATACATAATAGATGTTTATTACAACAAGGCCAATCGGCCACACAAGCTAAAACTTAAATAAACAGCGGAAGCAAAAGTGCCATAAGATGGCGATAAACAAGAGCCAATTAGTGTGCCTTTAACCCACAAGGCAACCAACCAGGCCGCCAACCTAGTCGTCAAACCCGCAGTACATCTCACAAAAGTTGATCCCTTAGGGATCAACTTCTTCCTCTGCAACAAATAACATTAAGCAAAGCAAATGAGTACAAAAATGTACTCCGCAAGACTTACATGTAGGGTAACAGGCCTATACATATGCTACATGCAAGCTTATTTAAGTGGAGGAGGCTCTAGACTCATTTTCAGCATAAAGCAAGTTTCATTTGCAATAATGTAATACATTTAAAACAATGTTTGCAATCTGTTTTTAATGTTCAAATAACAGCGAATAATCATAGATAAATGACAACAACAACCTGGAAGTGACTAACCCAATAGTCACCACAACAATAGCATGAATTACCCATTCATACCACCCACATCAAGTTTTAATTAAAAGGTTATAGTCTAACTCTCGAAAGACCTCCCCAAGCGTGTCCATAACCTAGGACAATGCTATTCGAATAGTTTGAACCCTGCAGGGGTGTACCAATGTACCCACACGCCAGACCACCTTTTTGCCAAGCTATGAAGCACACTTCCTTAGGTATACCGGCACGGCTAAGTCCTACGAGACGTTTCCAATATTGTGCATTAACTACGAGTCACCCACATGGGAATAAGACATCCCCATACGTTGATGCGGAGTCATTAAACCTTTAGACAAAGGGCCAATGCTCATCACCCTTAGAAAATGATGATGCTCCTTGCAGTGGGTTAAGACACCACCACTATTCGCCCCAAAACACACACAACATATAAATTCAGTTTTTAACACAACACACACATCCACCATGCGACCCGAAGCTAACACACGCCAAAGTACTAGGTCAAGAGAGGTCCCATATCCCTCTCATGTGGTTAGCACGCAATAATGCTTGGTTTAGTGTAACAAGATGTTCGGTCCTTGTTGACTTAGGCACCATTCCAATCACACCCAACAATCACACCATCATCCATTGTGCCCAAGTCTAAAACATTTTCATTTTCAGTTTTTGACTTTACAAAATTAACAAAGCACAAAGTGCTGGACATAATGGAATAATAATAATAAGATTTGTGTGATCAAGGTCATCGACATAAGTCGACAACCGCCCAATTCTACCGGTAGCTAAGCATTTCTAAGCATGACACCGTAAAGACAATAAAAGAGCATAATTCAATCACCGGGCTCTAATTCACCAGCGATATTAATAACTTAGGGTTAGTGGTAGGGGATAAACAATTTAAGGGCAACCATGCAATAGGAATAGCTACCTCTAATCGATAAAATTACTTTGACACAAAAGCATGCATGTATATACAATTTGTAAACAAAGTAATAGACTTTAAAAGTAATAGGATTATCATGATCAAACTGCTTGCCTTGCTGGAGATATTCGACTTGCTGCAGAGGATCACTCTCGTATACAATAGAATCGTCAGAACCTATCGAAAGAATCAAGAAGAACCAATAAGAACGAATAACACCGAATAAACACCAAAATTCAAAAAGTCTCCAAAAATTAAGAACTAAAATAAAAGGTAGATTATGATTTTAGATAAATTTAGGAACAAAAATCATTGGATTTGGAGTTGATTTGAACTAGTTATGAATTTATTGAAATTAAAACCAAGGCATAAGGTCTATTGTTGATTGACTAGCCATACCCCAAAATTTTGACTTAAGATTAATTTTGCTCTGTGAAAGGCTACTTAAAAGAGGCTTTCTTAACTAACCTTTGACTTAGGGTATTATCCAAAGAATTTCTTTAAGAGTAAGCTGATAAGAGTTGGTACCTAATTAGTGTACTTATTTGACTAACCTCCTCATTAACTTAGATCATAAACTTTTAATCTGATCCTTTTGCAATGCTAAGGAGATTACAAAAGCTAACTATTGGATGAACTCTGATTATTCTAGTTCATTATATCCTTAGGTGGAAGTTTACTGATTACTTCACAAGGCCATAGCTCAACCTAAAACATTCATCTCTGAATTTGGTGTGCAACTGTTCCTTGTTAACACCAACTATTCTCTACTTCCTTCTCTAAGCAACATTGCAAGAACAAGGATTTTACTGTTGTGTCAAAATGGGTTGTTTCTATTAGTTTAAGGTCCAACTAACTGGACAATAAAACTTCTAAGTACAAGAATTTGGAAAAGTCATTAGTCCACTGCCCCTAAGCAAGATTTTAGCTCAGCACCATACATACACAGAGGAGAGCATAAAGTGTAGAGAATGAAACTGAAGCTAGCAAATTGGATGAACAGTAGGGAATCAAGAACACCAAGGCTGAAGTGGCTCGGGCCTGCTCAATGTCGACAGCGAGGGGAACTTCGGCTGTGGCCGATAATGACGAAATCAAGACCGACACAAGCGAGGCAACCTCAGGGTGGAGACGGCGCAACTCGGGCGGCTAGTGGCAACGATTGAGCAAAGGTGAAAGGGACAGGGGTGTCCGAGGCGAACTCCACCTTTAGAGAAACAAAACATTCTTGGAGGCATTTATGCAAACACATAGAGGGCAAGGAGGAGGGGACCAAAGGCGGCTTAGCAATGGCTTGTCGCCGGTGGTCGGAAGGTCGGCGGCGGTCATGCCGGTGTTGTGGTGAGCTCCAGGTTGTGGAGGCACGCCCGGGGCTGTCGGAATCAGCAGGGCGACTGCATGCGGCGGCCATGGCGTGGAGGAGCTGAAGCGGCACCGGCAGCAGAGGGGAGTGACACCGGTGGCAGCGCACGAGCCAAGGCGCAGCGTGGGCACGCAGCTCCGGGGAGGAGATCACGCATGTCGCCGTCGGCACCCTTGGCAGCGCTCTGTGCAGGGGAGCCGGACCGGCCAGCAGGGAGGAGGCGCGGGCGGCTCGGAGCAGTGAAGGCGTCGGTGGAGCACGGCCAAGGCACAGGGAGACGGGGCTAACGCAGCTGGGGTCGAGGGAGATAGGTGGCGCTGCGGGGCGGCCGAGGCGGATCCGGTGGTAGGAGGGACGACGGTGCCTGGGAGTCACATGGTGGATCGGGGTGGAGGCGGTGCAGCTCGGGCGGCTTGGGCGGCCGGTGGCGGTGCGCTCTTGAGCACTGAGAAGACCGAGGCGACGGCTTCGGTGTCTTGGCTCGGCCGGGAGGTGAAGCGGCCGGCGCGGGTTGGGGCCGAGGGGCCAAGCCGACGTAGATCCAGTGGCACCATGGGCCGAGAGGCGAGAGAAAGATTTTGAGCCCGGCACTGCGAGGCGACGAAGCGATGGCGGCACCGGTGGAGCCATAGGGGCTAGGCCGGGTCGAGCGGAGGGAGCAGTCGGGGGTGAGTCGAGTGAAGGGAGGAGCCGGCGGCGGCACCAGAGGAGGAGAGCCGCGCGATGTAGAAGCACCAGGGGGCGGCGGCGCCATTCACCGGACCAGGGGGAGGCGAGCTCGGTGGTGGAGGCGACGGGCTAGAGGTGAAGGGGCCAGCCCTTGGCTCTTGGTAGAGAAGAGAACGAGGAAGGGGAGAAATGGCCAAAGGAAAAAGAGCTACAGAGTTGTATAGAAAATGAAATGGAGGGCTCAAAATGGTGAGGTGTTCGGGACAGTGGTGAGGCGATAAGGTTGGGTGCGTGGCAGAGAAAGCTTGGACTGTGGGTCCGGCTGGTCAGCGAGCATAGAGAGAGAAGGGCGGGGAGATAAGGCCAGGGTATGGAATGGCAAGACGGTGCTGGCGCAGATAAATGGCCGCGTGTCCCGTGCGCTGGCTCGGTGGAACAGCTGCGTGGCATGACGCGGGTGCAAGCTTAGTGGCGAAGTCGATGCCGTGAAGAAGATGAGGCGCCGGAAAAAGGGGGCCCACCGATTAGTGAAAAGGGAAAGGCGGTGCGGTGTAAGCCCGAGTCAGGTTCGGTCGGAATGTTTGGTCTAGCTAAATCAATTGGCTCGATCGCTCCAGTGCAAAGTGGCTCGGTCGGTCACTGTTCCGGGTTGGGGTTAGGTCAAACCGAGTTGGCGAAGGGGTCTGGTCGGAGGAACAGTAAATGAGTTAGAATGATTTTTGTAAATTGGCAGAGGTGTTTAGGTACTGATTAGATAGAGCAAAATAGCTCCGAAAAATATGAAATTTTTAGGGAAGGATGAAAATATAAAGAATACTATTCTGTAAATTTTCTATGGTTTTACTTAGGGTTTGAATACAAGCTGAAACCTTGGAGGGATTTTTAGAGATAGCAAACTAACTCCAAAAATTCTGAAATTTTAACTAGGGGTTGCTGTCTCTAAGATGAACCTTGTATAAATCTTCCAGAGGTTTTTATGCACAACATTTTTCTCCAAAAATTCAACAAAGCTTATTCTAGGGTTTGACCAAGAGTTTGACTGATTTGACTGGACTCCAAAAATTATCAAATAATTTCTAAAAATTATGAAATAATTCAGAGGAGCTACCAAGCAGCCCTAGAACCAAGGAAAATTATTTCCAGATGTTGATCACAAACTTTTCTTAAAAAGTTTTAAAGAGGTCATGACTTTAGTCAACAGGAGGTTTAGGTTTTTGATTTCCCATAATTCTTTTACAAGAATTACAGAAAAGTTCAAAAACTTCAAGATGCAAGAAAATTTTTAATTTCTACTCATTTTCTTACATTTGAAACACAGACCTATATTTGGATGTTACATGGAGCTTAGCAAGATGTGGCACGAAGATCGGTCCTTAACCAACTTATGCAACATTCCATAAACCCTAGCATCGATCATTGAAATAAATCGATCCAGTGCATTGACTTGCACCATCCTAACATTCATTTTGCCCAAGTCTAAATCGGTTTTAGTTTTCTTTATAAGTCAAATCATTTTTTAAAATTTCTATGGTAAAAACAATACCATAGCCTCATTTAAAATCATAGTTGAATATTTTGGCTAAATTTTCTAAATTCAATATTTTTGGTCTAAGCTTTGACTAAGTGTAAAGTTTTTAAACGTGTTCTAGTTCATACTATTGTATCAACTAGATTTTCAGCTAAGGTAACAAGGGATGTTTAATTCAATGACCAAATCGGCAATACAATGGAATTGGGAATAACTATAAATTTAAAATGGAATTTAAATTGGGAATAACTATAAATTTAAAATGGAATTTAAATTAACTTGAATATAAATAAGCATACAATAGTAATTTAAAATAGAATTTAAATAGTTTAAAATACTAGGATCAAATATGATCGAAGATGTTACTTGCCTTAGAGCTACCCCATCCAAGACGCTGGCACCAGCCAACAACCGAGGAGTACCTCAAGTTGCCGGTCAAGCCGGAGGAGCACCACAGTCCGTGGTTAGAGGCCGTGTCAACTACATTACCCTAGAAGGAGCTTAGGAAGCACCCGACGTAGTACTGGGTAAGTTTCTGGTTAACTTAGTACCTGCAATAGTTTTGTTTGATTCTGGAGCTTTGCATTCGTTTGCTTCTCGAGTTTTTGCAAGCAACAACAATTTGGAAACTATGCATCTTAAGCATACTTTGTTAGTCTAATCGCCTGGTGTAGAGTTAAGTTCTAAATTGGGATGTTTATAAGCTAAATTACTCATTTCTGGAGTTGAGTTTCTAGCCAACATCATTATCTTAGACACCCACACTCTAGACGTCATACTTGGTATTTGGTTGTCAAAGCACAAAGTTGTGTTAGATTGTGGCCGAAGAGCCATAACAATCAAAGGTACCAATAGAAAGAAAGTGTAGTTTCTAGCCACCACGGTGCGTGATGGACATCTAGTGATTAATAATCTGAAGACCGAATCCTTGGAGGATGTGCCTATTGTTAGAGACTATCGAAATGTTTTTCCCGAAGATTTGCCGGGAATGCCACCAGATCGTGACATTGAGTTTGTTATTGATTTAATGCTGGGAACAACACCTATTTATAAGAGACCCTATCAGATGTTAGTTGATGAGTTAGTTGAAATGAAGAAACAGATTGGAGAACTTCTTGAGAAAGGTTTCATGAGACCTAGTTCGTCGCCTTGGGGAGTGTAACAGTCCAAAAATCTATAAAGGCTAAAATGTGGGATTTTTAAAACTTTTTTATGTGATAACTATTGTTGTGCTTCTTGAATGCATTTTCAAGCTTTCAAGCTAGCTGCATCATATTTCTCTTGCCAGTATAATGACACCAAGACTAGAGAGTTCTAAGATATGAGAATACCAATACTATGTAAACCACTCTAGAGACCCCTATGTTGGGCCACGGGTAGGCTACGATAGCTACAAACAAAAATTTCTACCACGCAAACCAGGAAGCCATGCAAGTAGATGATCATAGATCGTTACCACTAGACGCGCAGAACAGCGGAAGAAGGGTTGGAGCAGCTTGGTCCAACGAAAAGCGCGTCGATGAAGTGGTCGTAGTCGATCTTCCAACGTCCAGCAAGTCGATGCAGTGGTCGTAGTCGATCGTCTCCTCCAAAGAACGCCGGTTCCTTGTGAAGATCGCGGATCGTCCTCAAGCGCAACAATCGTAAGGCGCCTCTCACGGTATCCACACGTCAGGGAAGGAACAATCAACGCCGGTGTGCCGACACCAAGTCGCACGGTGGAGCTCTCAAGAAGATGGCGGCTAGGGTTTCGGTGGTGTTTCACGATTTTTCCAATAGCCTCATGCATCTCCTTATATAGTGCTCGTGGACGGATCCTATCCGGGACATCGCCATTTAATCGTATTCGCATCGGGTTTGTTCCAACCTGCTATGTGTGACCTCAGAGGTTCATATGTAGTTCGGTTGTGATTCGAAACCGCTTCCGATCACGAAGTCGAAGCGACTCCTAGCGTAACATATCGATTCCCAAATACACACAAATTATATCGGACGAACCTTAATGCAATATGATCTACGACTCAGTCTTATCACTTACGACCAGGTCCTATCTCATATCTGACCAGTTCAGATGTGGTCACGACCAGTTCGAACTCCTTACGACTGTGTTACTTACCACTCAGTGATTATGTTCGATCAGCCTCGACTAGCTCAGATTTGCATACGACCGATCACCAGAATCGTCGACCGAGCGACCTACTGTGTATACCCCTTTGCCTCACGATGTCTGGTTGAACTCCGTGAGATGTTGTGTCATCCATGGATCGCTCAATACTTTCTCGATCGAGTATCGATAACTTTACGTGGTCGAACACTTCGACTACTAGTGGCATGGCCATGCACTTTCTTTATCCGATCACAACGAGGGGCCCAGAGACATCTCTCCTGTTATGTTAGGAGGGGCAAATCCCATATCCGACCAGTCACATTCCTCTCCATGTTTCAGAGCATACCCGAAAGCTACTTTTATAACTACCCAGTTACGGTGTAGCGTTTGGCAACCCCTAAGAGTGCTCTTACACATGTAGGAAACCATGCTGATCTCAGGTCTAAGGATTATACATCATCATTGCTTGAGACCAACTAACGACACATAGATTCATAACAATCTCAATAGTGTCTCAAGGTGGGTCTTATCCAACATCATGTTCTCTAACATGTGTCCATATTATCGGTTTGATATCTCCATATCTATGACTCGTGAAACATAGTCATCAACCAATACATATGCTAGTCTATTCATATGTGTCCTCATATGTTTACGCACCAGGATCGATAAGAATAATTATTGCGAAATATAGAGTTTCACAACCAAGTCACATACTTGATAATAAATATTAACAATATTATTCTAGGAACAAGATAACACATTATCCAATGTCATGAACATAATGAAATATAATCATCTCTATGATTGCCTCTAGGGCATATTTCCAACACCCTAGCCCCTTTCCTTCTGACGGCTCACTGGTTCCACCGACTAGCATCTGGTCAAGCCCGGTGCAACCAGACCCTTGATTGTAGACTGGGGCAGTTGTGTCTCCCCTTCTCTCTTTCTCTCTTCTAGGCAGCAAGTGTGACCCGGGGTTGTACTGGTGGAAGCCATCAATCGCCATTAATGGCCGTCACCCAAACCGTCACTCAACTGCCCTATGCTACCACTCCGTCAACAGCACCAACCATTCCTCTTTGTCGGGCCATGCCAAATGCATCAGTCTCTCGGGCGTCTCTGCCCCCTTGCTCAAGCCACTATTGGAGCATGGAGTTTCTCTTGCTGTCGCGGACCGCCGTCGCTAGCCCAGCTCCGGCTAGCTCGTTCCACTAGCTCCGTACCGGTATACTCCTAGTGGCCTAGATACCCCTCCTAGTTCGAGCTACCCTATTCTTTCTTTAATATTTCTCTAATTCTTTCTCTGGCTTTTAAGATCTCCTTCCTCTGTTTGTTCCATTTTCTCATTGGCCCAGCTCTCCTCTCTCTCGGCTTAGACCTCCCTTTTTGCAAAGACCACCATTCTGGTCATGACCTCCCTTTTTTGCAAATACCACCCTCTTGGTAAAGACCAAGTCATGAACTCCCTTTTTGCAAAGACCACTCTGTTGGTCAAGACCAAGTCACGACCTCCCTTTTTGCAAAGACCACCCTCTGGGTCAAGACCAAGTCACGACCTCCCTTTTTTCAAAGACCACCCTCTTGGTCAAGACCAAATCATGGCCTCCCTTTTTGCAAAGACCACCCTCTGGGTCAAGACCAAGTCATGACCTCCCTTTTTGCAAAGACCACCCTCTTGGTCAAGACCACCCTTTTGGTCGCGATCTCCCTTTTTGCAAAGACCACCCTCTCGATCAAGACCATCCTTTTTGGTCACGACCTCCCTTTTTGCAAAGACCACCCTCTTGGTCAAAACCACCCTTTTTGGTCGTAACACTCACACGACCTCCCTTGATCGTAACACTTCCACGACCTCCCCTGGTCATAACACTTCCATGACCTCCCTTGGTCGTAACACTCACCCGACCTCCCGTGGTCGTAACACTTCCACGACCTCCCTTGGTCGTAACACTCACACGATCTCCCATGGTCGTAACACTTCAACGACCTCCCCTGGTCGTAACACCCCCACGACCTCCCCTGGTCTTAACACTCACATGACCTCCCATGGTCGTAGCACTTCCACGACCTCCCCTGGTCACAGTACTTCCACGACCTCCCCAGGTCCTAACGCTTCCATGATCACGCATGGTCATAGTACTTCCACGACCTCCCCTGGTCACAGTACTTCCACGACCTCCCCTATTCACAGTACTTTCACGATCTCCCATGGTAATAGTAATTCCATGTCCTCCCCAGGTCGGAACGCTTCTACGACCTCCCCTGGTCATAGCACTCCTACGACCACCCAGTCGTATCCTGCTACAACCACAGTAGCTCCTACGGCCACTACAGATCCTACGACCACTAAGTCTTCAACTATACTGGTCTAATAGCATTTGGTCTACGACATTGCATTATTTGGAGTTCATTGCATATTTGAAAATGCTTTAAGTTCGTATATATGCTTATTTGTATTTTTGGTTATTCTTGTGTATATAGAAGCCGAAGCGACCGAAGATCCTCCGGTTCATCCAGGGCAAGATCAGCAAGACCTCGACCAAGGCGAGTCAACACTTTGACCATATTGCACCAACCTTTTGCAAATTATGTTGCTTTAAATTATGAAAGTGCATTGCCATGTTTTATCCAAACTATATTGGTCTAGCTCATAGTTAACGCCTTAATGATAATTGTGTATAAACTCCAATCCTTGAACTTGGACACTATCGTTTGTCAGCCTAGAATAATGGTTTACATACTAGTTATAAGTTTGTATCTAAGTTTCATGCTTAGCCTTGCTTAGATACACTACCATGTGGGCAATGACTTGCCCAAAACACTATTAAAAACCTTTTGAGAATGTCATGGGGCAGTCGAGGTTGGGAGCCTAGCTGGTATGTTGAGCTAATGGTTATTTTCAAAACAAATAAAACCTGAAAAACTGTTTTCTACTTAGGTGGCTGCAAAGAGTGGCTGGTGCTGGGGGCACGAGTGGATGTGGGTATGTGGATGTACCGCCCAAGTCAGTTAAGGACCGAATCATGTGACGACCTCTCATGTACAATAGTACAACCAAAAGTCGGTAACACCTACGATCCGCCAACTAATTTGTTTCGCCTCGGCGTGGCTTCGACGTTGGTAGACACGGGTGGATAGCTGGGGGAGAACGAAGCCACGAGAACCGCACGATGCTAAAGGAGACCTTCGGTGGGCGAGTGTAGGCCCTAAGGAGGTGATACCTAGTGGTGCAAAGTTGCAAAAAGGTGAACATTATAAAGGCCTTGTGATAATCAACATTAGCCAAACACCTATGGAAGTGTGTCGGGGTAGTATAAGTTGATTTATCTCTTGTGGGTAAAGTGTACAAACTCTACAGAGTAAAAAACTACCTAGATAGCCGTGCTCACGGTCAAGAGCGGTGCTGAGAACTTGCCTGATATAGATTTGTTGTTTTCAAAACCATTTGTGTGTGTGTGAAATGGAAAAGGGGGCCAGGGGCCCTGGGAATGGAGCAAGGCTGGTCGGGGACCAGTGGTAAATACGGGATAGCCTAAGCATTGAGTGGATGGAGCCACTCAATGGTATAGGAGGTTGGACCTCCACTAGTACTTTACAAATTAAAACTCATTTATGAAACCTGATTGTTAAAAATGCTAAGTCTTAGGATTTTCTACTAAATCTAGTTCAAAATTGGCTTTGTGCAAATAAAAGAACTCTAAACCTCCCTTGACTAGCCCTACATCTATACAACTGCATTGTGTGTTGGCTCACGAGTACGGTTGTGTACTCAGGCTCTACCAATATAATCTTTCAGACCCCCTTGATCAAGACCCCTATGACTCCTACTCGGAAACTGGACCGGATGGTGGGGAAGACGGTGAAGCTTAGGCCGGGACCCCCAGTTGCTTGCCCGTGGGCAGAGTGAATGGATCCACCACGACTTGTTTTGCTTCTGTTCTATCCATGATGTCACACTCTGACTTTTGTAGAGTTGTTGCTACTATGGATCTTTTGTAAAAACAATTGGCCGCACGGCCTACCATGTTATATATTATGGGCTTGTACTGTTCATACCGAGTACCATTTACGTCAAGTAAGGCTCACAATCAGTTGTCGGGTAACCCACGATCACCCCTAGATGGTCTAGGACCACTACCAGATGACCCACGATCACCCCTAGATGGTCTATGACTACTACTAGATGACTCACGACCACCCCTAGATGGTCTAGGACCACTACCAGATGACTCACGACCACCCCTAGTTGGTCTAGGACTACTACCAGGTGACTCACGAGCACCCCTAGTTGGTCTTGGACCACTACCAGGTGACTCACGACCACCTCTAGATGGTTTAGGACCACTACCAAGTGACTCACGACCACCTCTAGATGGTTTAGGACCACTACCAGGTGACTCACGACCACCCCAAGATGGTATAGGACCACTACCAGAGGACCTCCCTCTAGGACCTCCTCTTGGACCTCTCCAAGACCTCCTCCAGGACCTCCTCCAGGACCTCCTCTGAGACCTCTCCAAGTCCTCCTCTTGGACCTCCTCTAAGACCTCTCCAGGACCTCCTCTGAAAAGTCTCCAGGACCTTTTCTAGGACCTCTCCAAGACCTCCTTTTGGACCCCTCCAAGACCTCCTCGACCTCCTTAGGACCTCCCCTCAGGAACTGCTCTAGACTTCCACCAGGACCTCCTCAGGACCTCCCTTCAGGATCTCCTCAGGACCTCCCCTCGACCTCCTTAGGACCTCCCCCATGACCTCCTCATGACCTCCCCTAGGATCTCCTCAGGACCTCCCGCAACCTCATCAGGACCTCCCCTCAGGACCTCCCCGGACCTCCCTCTAGGACCTCCTCAAGACCACTCCAGGACCAGTACTCGAAGGGACACTACTACAGAAATGGTCATCATAGACGGTTCTAAACCGTCATCACAGACAGTTTCTGAATCGTCTGACTTTGTGTCTGTGATAATGACTGTTATCACAGACGGTTTTTGATCCATCTGTAATATAACAACACAGACGGTTTTATGGTATAACCATCTGTGAAGATCAACTATCACAAACGGTTATATGTACCAACCGTCTATGAAGACCAACTATCACAGACGGTTATATGTACCAACCGTCTATGATTAGATAAATAACACAGACCGTTAGTAAAAATAACCGTCTGTGATATTAACATTATCACGCAGTTTTTTGGTATCCGCTGCGTGATTGGATCCGATCATGCGTTGTTCAAGTGGTAGCCATATGATTGGATCGATCAGCGACATTGTTCAAGTGGTAGCCATCTGTGATTGGATACGTATCACAGATGGTTGTTCGAGTGGTAGCCATCTGTGATTGTGTAAGTATCACATACAGTTTGTTGGTGATAGCTATTTGTGATATAATGCATTCACAGACTGTTTCTTGTGGTAACCATCTATGATAGTATGGTTTCACAGATAGTTTATAAGGTTTTTGGCTAGCCTCAGGTAATGCTAGCCATGCCCTCTAAAAACAAGCAAGCATAAAACAGATATATCACAATTGATTTGATATAGAAAAACTCAAAGTGATTTAAAAACTCAATATCAATTACAAAGTGATTTGATTTACAACTCAAAGTGAATTACAATAAATCGATGTCGCCTATGTGAAACTCTTCATTCTGGTTAATGATCTTCCCCATGATGAAGATGGCAAGCTTTCCTCGAATGTCCGCGATTATGTCCCGATGGTAGGCACTTTGTTCAATTGTCATGCCCTGTCGCTAGCAACAGTAATGTAGTAAGCATATATATTTAAATTCATAATTATATAGGATTGACTGACATACCTTTGGATCCTTCGTCTTAGCACTCATGATTTCCAACATATGATGACAAACGTAGAATGCACATACGTTGCCTTGTTGTTGCTGGTGACACTACAAAAATAGAAGTGTGATATAGTATATATGTATAGTGTGTTCGAGAGGACAGGTTACGAAGTGTGATACAGGATTATTGTGTTGTAGCGGGTACGAAATTTAGTCCTGTGTCACATTGTATCGCCGCTCTGTTCCTTGTGTGTCCCTCCGCCGGCAACATATTTGCGAAACGACCTACGTGATTCCAAAAAGTTATCTTCGGACATTTCAAACGAAGGAAGACTACAATAGAGTTACGTATGGAGGAAATGAGCATACCTATCGAGTAAATCTTGCACAATGGTGAAGTCGTGTGTGTTGTCGACTAGGGAATCAAGGTATATTACCTTGTTCCACTTTGGTACAATAACTAAAAGGATCCAGTGGTACCTATGAGTATGTCGCTATAGTCATTAAACCTAAGTTCGTGTTGCGTATAAAGAACAAATGAAATTTGTATAGCAAGTAGTGAAGCACTTACCCCTGGTTGTAGGGCACCAGTATGTAGTTTTTGTTGAGGTGAGTAAATAATACCCTCATTATGTAGTTCTCGACGTAGGATGCGTTTTCCATGATGCTTGACCGAGAGATCAAATGTGGGTCGAGGAAACCCACCGGTTGATGTGATCGCTGGGCTTCTTGCATCATGTGTCTATACATAAGCAACGAGTTATGACATTTATCGGTATTGCGTGAATGTAGAACTTGATTGTACACACTTACAGTGTCTAGCATCGTAAAAGTGAGGCGTTGAGGCCATCGAGGTTGAATAGATCAAATAAGTCTTCAAAGCCCATGATGAAGTAGCCTACCTTGTGGAGGAAATGGTTCTCCGTGTAGTTGATGGTGAATCCAGTAGGCCGGTCTTCCCTCACCTCGTCGGTCTACCACATGTACCAGGCATGCAAAGCCTGGCAAGCCAAACCAACGTGGCGTAATATTGTGTCAGAGACCAACGGCATTCCAAGGGAGTACGTGCTGGGCTTGTGAGGCGCCTTAATCTTCTTCGATTTGGCCTTAGCGCCTCGTGTGCAGGGTGTCTTCCTGGAAGACGACTTGACATGTTTTTCTTGTTTCTTGGACGCCGTCTCCATAGAAGCCGATACGGAGGCCTTCTAAAGCGGAAGTTGAGGTGGAGTCATCGAGGTCGTCTTCTTGGAAGACACTCGACACGCTTTTCTTGTTTCTTGAGCGCCGTCTCCACGGAAGTCGATACGGAGGCCTTCTGAAGCGGGGGTTGAGGTGGAGTCATCAAGGGTACTGTTGGAGAGGGATGGTCGTCATGTGGAGATCGCGACTGCAGGGTCAAGGGCGATGTCCCTCTTGGGCCACTGGATATAAGTGTGCAAGGCATCCCCTAGTGTTATGATCTCTTCGTTCGGGGGCTTCTCCAGCGGGACGACCATCAAATTATCATGTACCATGTCCACCTGGACCTTGGCGTAACCCCACGCTAGCTGGGCACCATGCACCACTATCCCTTCCTCGCATGGATACACCACCCCCACCCAGCCTCAACAGAAATGGACTCAACCAGCCTCACTTGGAGCTTGTAGGGTGTGGGCACCTAAAAATGATACACAATTAGCTAAAGCATCCTACAGGTATATCTTTCAAGCATTCTAGAGATGTACATTACCTGGATGAGGTCGATAGGTAATTAGACATCGCCAAGTTCAGAAAGTGTAGGCGTGGACGTGACGCTACTCCGACGTTGAGGGGGACTGGCTCCCAAAATCACAGGGCAACTTGCGACTGGTTGATGTGTTGATTCATTTGTTCCTGCAATAATGTTATCTGTCCTTGAAATTGTGCACTAATCTATGCACTAATCTCCTCTTTCAACTGTTCCTCGCATTCAGCCTTGGATCTCTTCCGACTCCTATACGCCTCGGAGTCATGTGGGAATCCAACCCTCCAAGTTACGTAAACCCCAAGGCCTCGGTGCGACCTAGGTGCTCATTGTTTCCCAGGGCCGTGGATAGTATATCCTTCTCCCTTACTGCTTGGAAGGAGCCTTGAGAAGATTGGGCACTCAATGTGTGCTACAAGAGGCCATCATGTTATTTTAGACCCTACGAAGTTATGGACTTATTAACAACTAGGTAGTTTGACATATCTTACCAGGCGTTTGGACACTGCCTCGTCTTCCAAATTTTTGAAAGTGATGGCGCCCGACGACGTGATTATGACCCTCGCTCTTAACCATGCATTGGCGCACTTGTCTGTGATATCGGCAAATGGCGAGGAGACCTGTGACTGGATTGCCACATTGTCCTCACTAATCCATACCGGTTGTTTGCTCGTGTACCCAGCGGTGCCGAGTCTGTGGGGGTGAATATTTTTTGCCTAGATAGCCTTGTGCGCCGCACTTTGCTGTTGAAATTCGTTCGTCGTCTTCATCTGCACAAAGGCATCCCATGTATCCGACGACACGAAACTATACTTCGTGCAGGGCATCCGATCCTTGTTCACGTACTACATGACAAGCTTGCTCTTGAAGGTCTTCCAAGCATGTGCCATCGAGAGGAACGCCTATCGTCGCACGAGATCAGAGAATTTTGCTGGGATAACGAACGACGTAGTAATTTCAGTCAACGATTGCGCTTTCTCTACGGCCATCAGATCCTTCCATTTCTTTGTGGTGATGGGGACTCGTTGCCTTGCAAGTATACCGCAGGTGGTCCAGAATGCTGCCGCTGCTTTCTCGGGTAGCAGAGGGGCCCCAGAGGTACTGACGGTCGTGATGGTCATTCGTCCTATAGGCATTTTCGATATTCCTCTGACATGTTTCTTAGGTACCGCCTTCCTTGGAGATCCAGATGCATTCGGAGATCCAGACGCATTCGGTGACGTCGATGACGACAGCGACAACGGTGCCTCTGCCATCTCACTTACTTGCTATCTATATAAGTTACATACCCATTGAACTTAAATATAGAATACGTAGTAAAAAAAATAAAAACTGAAAAGGTACTCATGGGATACTAGGCACACAATCAAAAGAATAAATAAAAACACCAACTACACAATATTTAAAATGGCAGGAATATAAACAATAATCACAGTGAACAGAAAGTACCAATAGAATGGAGCAAAATGACCAGACAACACAATTAACAAATCAGTACTGCATCAATAAATGATATTACTGCAAGATCAACAAATCAGTATTGAATCAATCAGGATAAAATGCTCAAAAGATAGAACTTCACAACAAAATAAATCATCAATTGAGAGTTCACTGTCAATATTTCAATTGAACCAACTACACAATATTTAAATTGACAGGAATATAAACAATAATCACAGTGAACAGAAAGTACCAACAGAATGGAGCAAAATGACCAGACAGCACAATTAACAAATCAGTACTGCATCAACAAATCATTGGGTTAAGTTTACTAATTTTGAAGTACTCAATGAAGATGACTACATTCTGAACAGCTCCAAACCCAAACTATGTAAGTAATCAACAGTGATAACCACTCACAGGATGTGGCACATTTTCTAGCTTGGCACTCAGAGAATCCAACATTTGAAACTTCTACTAGCACAATCCAAAGAGGTGAGCTCGTACCTTGACAGGAGGCGTCGATGAAGAGGGAGTCGAGGTTTGGGGTCAAAGAGGGAGGACGTTGACTCAAGGAGAGAGGAGGCTCAGGGATGACAGCGGCTAGGGATGACGATGGCGCGGAGAGAGGAGGCTCGGGGATGACATCGGCGTAAAGAGGACGACGGCACGGAGAAGAGAGGCTCGGGAGGAACATGGGAACTAAGAGCGCTGGGGAGGCGGACCGAAGAGTGAGCTCTGAGGACTGAGAGTAGTAAGGAGGAAAACCCTAGCGGGGCCCTACTTATGAATAAATATCGCAAACGGTTCTCTTAAAGAACCGTCCGTGATAATTAAATATGATAGATGGTTCTATTCCAGGACCGTCTGCAATAATTGACAAATCAGAGACGGTTATATTTTAGGACCGTCTACGATAATTGAATATCACAGATGGTTCTGTTTTAATAACCGTGTGCGATAAGTATCGTAGATAGTTTTATTATGGATCCGTCTGTGATGCTCACGGAACTTTTTGGACTCGTGCGCGGGAGGCGAAATGTCTTGGCGCCTCGTTATCACAGATGTCTTGGCGCCTCATTATCGCAGATGGTTTATTCCACTAAACCGTCTGTGAAAGTTCCTTTTAAATATCACAAATATTCTATTTTTCGGGTAGCCTCAGGGAATGTTAACCATGCCCTTTGAAAATAAGAAAGCAGTTGATACAATCACGGATTGAATGGTTTCTTAATTAGTGAATAAATTACAATGGAATAATTCCTTAATTACATGCCGAGTTTGTTAATTACAATGGAACAATTTTCCAAATAGGTGTCACCGTATGGGATCATTCCACTTGCTATTTCATTTTAAAATATACCCCTTCATGTTGATCGACGCGTATATAGCTAGCTTCCTTATTTGGTTCTTCCTCCAGCCTAATGCTGTCTCCGAAAGGAGGCAACTCGTCAAATTGATTGTACTCTGACTCATCCACGACATTCTCAACTCCGATAATCCTTCTTTTTCCATAAATAACTACGTGGCGGTTCTTATTTGCCGGGTCCTTTACATAAAAACTTGAACAACTTGCTTAGCGAGTACGAATGGTTCGTCCTTGTATTCGACACATTCGAGGTCCACAGTAGTGACGCCGTACTTGTCGACCTAATTCACACCCTGTGGAAGTTTGACCCAAAGGTACCGAAACAGGGGGATCTTGAAAAGTACATAGTCGAGCTCCCAAATCTCCTCTACGAACCCATAGTAGGATCTCAACCCAGCGGTATTGAATTGCTCATGAAACGCATCTATGCGGACACCGCTATCTTGGACTGTGCTCTTCTTATCCTGAGCTCTCGTATAAAATGTGTACCCATTTATGTCGTATTCTTGCCAAGTCACAATTGTAAATTTTGGCCCTTTTACCAACCATGGCAGTGTGTCATCATCACTTGATGACGGCCTCCCAGTGAATCGCACCTTTAACCAAGCATTGAACCAGCGGTTGTGCTCTCTTCTAATCCAAACCTCCGACCGGTCTGGATTCTGCTAGTGTATCATGTCTTTGTGCTCGTCGATGTACGGAGACACTTGGGTCATGTATTGCAAGACCGTCAAATGGGCTTGAGCATACGCGTCGAAATCAGGAGTGATTGCTTTCCTTCCGATGGTCCCAATACCCTCTAGCCTCCCCTCATGACAAGATAGAGGCACACCTATCGGTTCTACCTGAGCCATGTAGTCGACGCAGAACTCAATGACCTCTTCGGTTTCATAACCTTCAATGAACATACCCTCCGGCTGAGATCGATTCCGTACATAGGACTTGAGAATTCCCATGTACCTCTCGAACGGGTATACATATGATGTAGGAACACAGGGCCACATATTTTTATCTCTTTCACAAGGTGAATAGTGAGATGGACCATGATATCAAAAAATGACGAAGGGAAATACATCTCAAGATGACATGAGTCGTCACCAGCTCGGCCTGCAACGCATCTAGTCTTTCGGGATCAATGACCTTGTGAGCAATTGAGTTAAAGAAATAACATAGCCTCATGATTGCACTCGAACCTTGTTCGGCAAAATACTTCTAATTGCAACAGGAAGCATTTGTGTCATCAGCACATGACAATCATGAGACTTCATACCAATTAATTTAAATCTTTCATAGAAACAAGTTGTCGACGATCGAGTCGCCGATCTTATGAAAATGAAAAGAGGAAAATGACGTGATAATTCCTGGGAGAGAATGGGGGTCGCTCTTTATTGATATGAACTGGATTTACAAGGGGATGCTCACAACCCGATTGAGGACTAATCCTAATTATACTGGATATGCTGATTGCTATCTTGTGTTTGCCTGCGCTTTGTATCCGATGTCTTCGATGTGCTCTGTGTTGTCTGCTGTTCTTCCCCACCACCCTTTGGTCTTCTGTACTTTGCCTTTAAATAACTTCTAAAGGGGTGGTAGTTACTCTTTGGAGAACGCGTCCCTGGTGAAGCATCGCGACTGGTCGGGGCGTAGTGCACAGTTAACAATGTGTTTTAATTGTGCGACGGTTCAGTGCCCAAGAGTCATAAAACCGTATGGTAGTTATTGTCAGTGTCTTTTAGGATTATCTAACCGTGCGGTTTGAAGTATATAGCACATGTCATATGTATTGCATTGTTAGGATATATTCGGGATTTAGTTATAAATACCAATTCATTCTTGTTTCGAGCGCTTAGTCGGTGAGCGAGTTCATAACGTACCTAGTCGAAGGCTAAGTACAGGACTTCGTTCGACTAGGGTCCCCTTTATGTAACCTCTGGATCCTCACGACCAGTGGGGTCGTTAGTTTCAAGGGTTACGACCATGAAGACGTATGGTCTTTCATTATATATTAAAATAATATATAGAGGTTCTAATACTCGCGGCAGCCCCTAACTTTAAATGAACAGGTCTTGTGAACACATCTTCGATGAAATCTTATCGAGCACCCTCATTAAATGCCGTGATATACGAGGTGGTCTATGTTCACTTTAAAGTTGAGAACTTGCCTTGGGAACCGAAGGGTTTTTTTGTCCATTAGGTGAAAAAGAGGTTTATGCCCGTTCGGACTTTTTAAAGTAACTCCCGATCGTAATTGAAGATCTGAAGCTATAAAATCCCCATCTCTAAGATTTTTGGAACTTCGCTTCCAGATCTCTTTCCAACCCCTTTCAGTTTCTTGCTAAAAAATCTTTCTAGCCCCCTTTCTTGTTCTTCCGACCACAAAGCCTCCTCTGACCACTACTCATCCTTTGAGGATTTTCATAATGTCGGATCAAATCACAAAATGGTTGCATTTGGAATTGAGCAAGAAAAAACTAGAGGCGCTAGAGAAGGTTGGGATTCTTCCAGACAAGAATCTGATCAAGTGGAGACTAGTGACCGGAGAGCATTTTCCGAGCCGCGAAGATGGGGAAATCCTTGTTTTCCTCGCCTACATCGAATGTGGGCTGAGGCTGCCAGTACACAAATGTTGGGATACGGGTAGGCTACGATAACAACATTTCAAAATTTCTACCACGTAAATCAGGAAGCCAAGCAAGAAGATGATCACAGATCGTTACCACTAGACGCAGCAGAGCGAAGAAAAAAGCGTCGAGCTACCGTCCGACGAAGAGCGCGTCGATGTCTCGGTCGTGAGTCGATCGTCCGGCGTCCAAAGACGTTGATACAAATGGTCGTGGTCGATCGTCCAAACAGATTCGTGAGTTGATCGTCTCCTCCAAAGACTCCGCGGTTCCTTGCGAAGATCGCGGATCGTCCCTAAGCGCAACAATGAAGAAGCACCTCTATGGTATCCACACGTCCAGGGAAGGAACAACCATACACCGGTGTGCTAGCACCAAATTGCACGGCAAGGCTCTCAAGAAGATGGCGGCTAGGGTTTCAGTAGGGCAACTCGCGTCAACTCCTTCGTCCCAACAGCCTCATGCATCTCCTTATATAGGCCCGTGACGGATCCTATCCAAACACGCTTTACGAATCGTATTCGTACTGGTTTGTTCCAACCCGTTAAGTGTGTTACCCATTAGGTTCATGTGTAGTTCGGTTGTGACTCGAAACCCTTTCCGCCACGAGTCGAAGCGGTTCCTAGTAGGACATAACGATTCCCGAATACACACAAATTATATCGATTTAACCTTAATGCAATATGATCTACGACTGTGTCCTCATCACTTACGACCAGGTCCTATCTCTATATGACTAGTTCAGTTATTTGATCACGACCAACTCGTAACTCCTTACGACTTGGTTTCACCACTCTGCGATTACGCTCACCGCCCACGACTTGCTTGTATCTCCATACGACCGGTCAGAATCGGTCGAACTAAATTTACTCATGTATTCTCCCTTTGCCTCACGATATCTGGTTGAACTCTGTGAGATGTTGTGTCATCCATGGACTGTTCAATACTTTCTCGATCGAGTATCGGATAACCTTATGTGGTCGAACTCTTGACCACCATGCATGGCCATGTACTTTCTTTATCCCACCACTTGAGGGCCGAGATATCTCTCTGTTATGTTAGGAGGGCAAATCCCATATCCCACCAAATACATCCTCAAAGATGTTTCATAGCATACCCAAAAGCTACCTTTATAACTACCCGATTCTAGTAGCGTTTGGCAACCCCTAAGAGTGCTATTACACATGTAGGAAACCATCTTGATCTCGTGTCTAAGGATTATACATCATCATTGCTTGAGACCAACTAACGACACATAGAATCATAACAATCTCAATAGTATCTCAAGGTGGGTCTTATCCAACACCATGTTCTCTAACATGTGTCCACATTATTGATTCGATATCCCTATATCCATGATCGTGAAACATGGTCATCAATCAATACATCTTGTTGGTCGAGAGTCACTAGTGTTCACCAAAGGACTTTCGACCAGGATACTTTTAGAACGACATCATCATAAGTTAAAAAGAGCTTCACCAACAAGTCACATACTCGTTAATCTTTATGACTGATGATTCATTCAAGGAACAAGATAACATATTATCAAATATTGTGAACATAATGAAATATAATCATCTCTATGATTGCCTCTAGGGCATATTTCCAACAACAAATTCCTTCTCCGTGTTCTTGAGTATTACGGGGTGGAATTGGTGAATTTAGCTCTGAATGCCATCGCCAATATCAGTATTTTCACATACTTATGTGAGGCGTACCTGGGAGTGCGACCAAGTTTGAGGCTCTTCAGGTACTTTTTCCGAATGGTGATGGGGAGATCCACAGGGACTCCTGGGGAATGAACGGTACGCATCCATGACGGAAAAGCCGATGAGTATATCGATATGTATTCAAAATCTTCGTGGTCGTCATGGAAGAAGAACTGGTTCTATATGACGGTTACAAAGGATGATGGCCTTTACTTCGACGGAATTAAGGCAAATGAGAATCCTAAGTGGAGAAAGTCCATAGAGAAGACAGGGGTGGTCGGAAGATGGGTGGATGCCATGTATGACTTGAGGGTCAAAGGCTTGACCTCCTGGCATGTGGTGAAAGATTTCACCATATGTCGGATTAACCCCCTGAAACTCCGGGCTCATTCTCTGTTGTGGTCTGTTGATCGTGATGAAGCGATCTCAGGAGAAGGTAAGTCTTTGAGAAAAAAGCTCCGATCAGTATGAATTATTTGATTATCGTAATAACTAAAAGTTTGCTTTTGTCTCCTTTTAAAGCACTTTCTAATGAAGAAATCAAGGAGCGGATCAAGATGATCTGCACTGGGAGCCTAGTGAAAAGGCTTCATTCCCTGGTATCTTGGCAAAAGTTTCTGCCGAAGAGAGACTGGCAAGGCTTAAGGTAGATAATCAAACCTTCTTTTACCATATATATATATATTTTTTCCGATCAGTTTATTGATCTGTTCTATTTTTGTAGTCGGTCGGGTTGCAAATCATACAATCTGGTGAGGATCAACATCCCACCATAGTTCCAACTGACTCGTGCCCAGATGCACTAGAAGAGGATGAATCTCCCGAGGTAATAGAACATAAAAGAAGAACATATATACTTTTAGATAAAAGAATTTCATCACCTAACCAAATTTGTTTTTTGGTTTAGGTGGAGAAGAATGAAGGTCCGCAGTGTGCAACTGCAGAGACCGTAAACTCCAGACCGGTTGTTCACGACCTCACAGTTGTTACTGAAACAACTGATCTAGAGGTTGATGAAACCACTCCCTCCAACCCGATGGTTAAGAATGCTATCCTCGACCAACTTGTCAAGGATATTGCCACTGAGATCTTGTTGGAGGATGCGAGGGGTTTAACCAACCCTGCCGGTTCAGAACCGATGAATTTGGTTGAAAAGAAAAGAAAGGCTAGTGGTACTGAGTTTGCTCTACCACGCTTCAAAGTCAAATCCAAGAGGCTAACTAGGTATGTACAAATGAAAGTGGTCGTATGAGTGCATACCTTAATAACTCCTTGATGATTTGGCGTCTTGATCCCTTAATTTTTACTTTTTGTAGGTCTTTGGGTGTTCCGGTCGATTCCGACCAGAATCTTCCTGAAGACCCGGCACCTGTGGAGATTATCGACCAAAGTACTGTCCATGAAAAAGTTCCTGAGGGAACAGAGGTCGAAGAAGCCCCCGAGTAGGTGGCGAAGCCAACGGTCAAGTTGGACCCATTAGTCGTATTAATTCCTTCTGTGGAGGTAGATGCCTCTAAAGGCCCTCGACAGGTTCCGACCAGTGTTGGTAATCCTTCTCAACCTAACAAGTTCCCTTTTCGTCCCCGATTTATCAAGAATAAGGAACTTGACGAGGCGTGGGGAAAGATATCGGATCATCAAATCAAGATGCATCCTGATTCGATTTTTGCCGGTTATAATGACTTGGCAATCCGGGTATGTATTCTATGACCAGTTTTATTACCTTTTAAAAAGTTTATAGAAAACTTTTAAAGATAGAATGCTATTTGTGTAGCATATGGTCGAGAATTTTGTTGTGGTTGGAGGACTAAACCAGCGAATTAAGGACTTGAAGCAAAAACACTCCGAACTGGAAAGTAAGGACCTTCCTCTTAATCTTTTTCCTTCTTCAATGCTTTGTCCTTCTTTAATTATTTTCCCTTATCGTAATCGATAGATCTAAAAAATAAAAGAAGAAGTCGTGGTTGGTAAAGCCAAGATAACTCTGCTCGAAGAAGAGAACCAAGCTAAGGACCGGTCGATTGCGGAGGCATCGACCAGGAATGAAACACAAATCAAGAGAATTGAAGGTAACTAGTCGTAGACTTGACTTATTATCTTTCTCTGATCATGTTTGTGCTTTATCACTTGTTTTACTCATGTAGAGCAAACACAAGCTTTGAACAGAACCAAGAAGGCTCTAGAATTTGAGTAGGAAAAAGAGGCAGCTCTTGTGCAGAGTCTTGACGACAAGATTCATGCCCTGAACAAGATGATGTTCGATATGGGATCTGGATCAAGTATGCCTGATTTAAGAGATCCAGTAGAGAAAATGAACTACATGGGCCAACTTCTAAAAGATCTCAATAGTCTGCTCAAGACTACTTGAGAGAATTATGCCAAGACAATGAAAAAAGGCGTTGCTACTGGAGTTAGTTTTGCGCTGGCAAAACTGAAAGCTTCCGACCCCTCTATTAATCTCCAAGTCATTGAGGATGACTTCAACTGCCTGCCTAGACGAGGCGACTGAGCTTATAGAAGAACTTAGGCCACTTGGAGAAAAAATTGTAGAGGAGATGGAGGTTGGATCTCCATGAAACAGTAGTTTGTCTGGAAATACTCAAAAGTAGAACATTGTAATATAAGAATTGTAAATAAAACTTACCTTTCTGTCATCAATAAAGATCTTTTTTATTCCGTTGACTTTGAATTCTCGTATATTCCCTAGCCCCCAACTGCTTTGTAGTAGGAGAACTTTACTAGACAAGCAGTTAGCTAAGAAGGAGATAAAAGTCGAAACCTTTGTTTTGAAGGTTTATTCTGATCGTAAGACAAAATTGATCGTAACAATACTAGGAAATCATTTTGGTTGGAACTGGTGTATGATTTTGACTAGTTATAGATCTTTTGTTTGTCATAACCGAAATACCAAACAAAATTGTATATGGTCGGAAAAAAGATTTGTTGTATTGACAAAAGTAGAAGTGCAAAAATGCATGAAAAACGATAAGTGATCGTATATATATATATGACCCTAAACTGGTCGAAAAAATACTATTAAGAATAGAAGATATAAAAAAATCATTTCGCAAAACGTGCCCAGGCTCTAGTCCGACTGGTAGCGAGGATCGTAAGAAAAGAACCGTCGCTAGGAAGCTCCTTCCAGTGGGTAGGATCACGTGCGAAAAAGGAGAGACTTCGACTAGGAGGCTTTCCGTGTCCCGACCAGTAGCCAAACGAGAGTAGAACAGTTTGTTGAAACAAAGAACTGTAGTCTTCATAGTCTTAATAATATAAGGCACTATATGAAGTTTTTGTGCTCTGTACACTCATATGGTCGCGCATTAAAATCATTCATGGAACGATCACGGCTAGGACCTATACAGCGTATGACATAGATGTTGTTGCCAAAGAGTAACAGAGATCCTCATAAAGGATATATGAGAGAAAATATTGTCTTCTCCGACCATTTTAAACAAAAATAATAGGTGACCAGAATATAGGTATAGATATATAAACTATATCACTCGTCGAAAAAGTATTTAATGAATGTACTAATGAAATAAAAAGAATTGAAATAATGTAAAAAAGGATTTAGACATAGAACTTACGCAATTGATCAATGTTCCAAGAATTTGACAAAACTTGCACGTCCGACATGGCTAATCGTACAGAACCTGGTCGGGTGACTTCGACCACGGTGTAAGGACCTTCCCATTTGGGAGAAAGTTTATTGCGATTTGCTTGATTCTGAATTTTTCTGAGAACCAGATCACCTACAGTAAGGCTACAAGGTTGCACCTTACGACTATAGTACCGTCGCATGGCTTGTTGATATACTGCTGATTGTACTAGGGCTTGGTTTCGTTGTTCTTCAAGGAAATTGATGTCGTCGAGTCGTCGTTCATTCTGATCGCTTTCGTTAAAACAATCAGTTCGAGCAGAGCCAAGTTTTAGTTCTGGTGGAAGCATGGCTTCAGCACCATAAACTAAGAAAAATGGTGTTTCACCGGTCACCCGACTGGTCGTGGTTCGAACGGCCCATAATACAGACGGGAGTTCTTGGACCCAAGCTCCTGACCGTTTGATTAACTGGTCGAATACTCGGTATTTGATCCCTTGCATGATGATACCATTGGCTCTCTCAACTGCTCCATTGCTCTGCGGATGAGCGACTGAAGCGAAATGAACCTTGATACCAAGTTCATCGCAGAATTCTTGGAATTGACCGCTTGAGAACTGGGCACCATTGTCTGTGATTATACGACTGGGCACACCAAATCGTGTTATCACATTTTTTGTGAGAAATCTCTTAGTAGCCTCAGTTGTAGTTTTAACAACAGGCTCGGCTTCAATCCATTTTGTAAACGTGTCAATCATGACGAAAAGGAATTCGAAGCCCCCGGGGGCTCTTGGGAAAGGTCCCAGGATGTCCAATCCCCAGGTTGCAAAAGGCCAAGAAAGAGGAATTGTTTGCAAAGCTTGTGCCAGCTGATGTACTTATCGGCTATGAAACTGACATTGTACGCACTTCGTCACGAGCTCTTTTGCATAATGAAGGGCAGTTGGCTAGTAGTATCCTTGCTCAAGGCTTCTACGCACGTTGTTCTCAGAGGAATGATGTGCTCCACAGACTCCTTCATGGATTTCGGTTAGCAACTTAATGCCATCCGTTTGAGATATGCATCTCATCAACACTCCGTGAGATCCTCGTTTATACAAGGTACATTCGATCAGAGTGTATGATTTGGCTTTTCGTGCAATCTGATCAGCCTCTACATCATCTTCTGGAATTAGGTCATCTTTGAAGATAATTGTAGATCGATGTCATCCAGTCTCTACCTTGATTGTGACAGCGCCAACCGTCAATGACCTATGGAGCATCCATGTTCTCACGATCGGTTTGTACGACCTGTAAGGAAACATGCATGATCTCGGAAGGCTCGACTACCGAGGGTGAATCAAGTTGCTCGAGAAAAACTCCGGGCGGGACGGTTGTCCTCGTGGAGGCCATCCGTGCCAACTGGTTTGCCAGAAAGTTTTCCTTTCTAGGAATATGCTGGATCTGAAAATCGAAGAAGTGCTTTTCTAGTTTTCGTACTTCCGCCAGATAAGATGACATCTTGGTACTCAAGCATTGATACTCTTTCCCTACTTAATTCGCTACCAGTTGAGAATCGCCTTTCACTAGTAATCTGCGAATCCCGAGCGAACGAGCTGCTCGAAGTCCTACCAGTAAACCTTCATATTCTGCCATGTTGTTTGTGGCAGGAAAATTTAACTGAATGGCGTACTTGATGTGTTCGCCAGTAGGGGATATCAAGACAACTCCAGCCCCCGAGCCTTTTAACATCAAGGAGCCGTCAAAGTACATTGTCCACTCATCATGGTGTTCGTACTTGGGCCCTCGGGTGGGTTCAGGGTTTGTCCATTCGGCAATGAATTCTGCTATTGCCTGGGACTTGATTGCTGTTCGTGAGATGAAATGGAGGTCGAACGCCCCTAGCTCAACCGCCCATTTTGCTATTCGTCCTAACGATTCCCTATTTCCAAGGACTTGACCAAGGGGATATCCGGTTGGTACGACCACTTTGTGGGCCTGAAAGTAGTGCCTTAGTTTCCTTGAAGACATAAGGAGACCATAGAGCAACTTTTGTACCTGTGGGTATCTTTCCTTTGGTCCATGTAAGACTTCACTTACGTAATAGACTGGTCATTGAATGTTATTTCTTTCTACGACCAGTACACCGCTAACTGTTTGTGGTGTTGCTGCCACGTAAATTAGCAATGTCTCCCCTGATCTCGGAGAGACTAAGATCGGGGTTTTTGTTAGGTACTTTTTAAGTTCTTCAAAGGCATTGTTTGCCTCTTTAGTCCACTCGAAGTTTCCATGTTTCCGAAGAAGCTTAAAGAAAGGTAATCCTTTTTGCTCTAACCTTGCTATGAAATGGCTTAGCGCTGCCATACAGTTGGTTAGTTTTTGAACCTCCTTCTTCGTGGTCGGAGGGCATCTAATCGATGGCTGCTATTTTCACTAGATTTGCTTCAATACCTCTAGCCAAAACTAGGAAACCGAGCAATTTTCTAGCAGAAACTCCGAACACACACTTTTCCGATTCAACTTGAGGTTATGTCTTCTCAAATTGTTGAAAGTTTCTTGCAGGTCAAGAACGTGATCGCTCGCGTTGGTGCTTTTTACGACCAAATCATCAACATAGGCTTCCAGATTCCGACCTATTTGTGGACTAAAGGTTTTTTTGCATTAACCTTTGAAAAGTTACACCAGCATTTTTGAGACCAAATGGCATTTTAACATAGCAGTTAGTGCCATACGGAGTGATGAAGGAAGTTTTCTCTTCATCTTCTTTACACATATTTATCTAGTGGTACCCTGAATACGCATATAAAAAACTTAGTAACTCACACCCAGAAGTGGAATCTACAAGTTGGTCAATGCGAGGAAGGGGAAAATCATCCTTCGGACATGCTTTATTAAGATCTATAAAATCGATACACATTCGCCATTTCCCATTATTATTTCTAACCATTACAGGATTGGCGAGCCATTGAGGGTGGTCGACTTCACGAATAAACCCAGCCTTAAGGAGTTTATCAATCTCCGACTCGATTGCTTCCTTCCGATCAGGTGCGAAACGCCGCAGCTTTTGTTTGACCATTTTTTGTCAGGCTAGAGAGCTAGCCTGTGCTCGATCACCTCCCGGGGGACTCCGGGCATATCAGACGCTTGCCATGCGAACACGTCTTGATTCGCTCGGAGGAAGGAGATGAGCGACTCTTCCTATTTGGGGTCGAGACTTACTCCGACCAGAATCTTGCGGGTAGATGAGTCATCGTTTTCTGACCCCGGTGGTGACTTGGCGCTGTCTGAAAAGACGCCTTTGTCGAGTGGTACCGCCTTTGTCTAGTCGGAAGGTTTGGGTGTCATCTTTAGCCTTGAGTGCTTGACCTGCATGGTAGATGGATTAGCCTCTCTGGTCGGAAGTTCATCGACCAGTTCAAAGAATTTCCGATCACATACATAAGCCATTTTCTGATCTCCTTGAATTGTGATGACTCCCTTTGGTCCCGGCATTTTCAAACTTCGATAACCGTAATGCGTGGCTATCAAGAATTTTGCTAATGCCGGTCGACCAAGGATCCCATTGTATGTGGATTCAAAGTTTACCACATCAAACAGAATCTTTTCTGTTTGAAAGTTATCGGGCTTTCCGAACATAACCGGTAAGGAAACTTGTCCTATCGATTTAGTGATGGAGCCAGGAACTATACCGTGAAAGGCATATTTCACTGGTTTCACCTTAGACCTGGGAACCTGCATTTCTTCTAAAGCCCCCGCAAATAATATATTCAAAGAACTACCCCCATCTATCAAGACTCGATTAACCCTACAATTATTAATGGTTGGTTCAACAACAATAGGGAACCTACCTGGTCGAGTCGAAGGAATGGGGCAGTCTTCTTTGTTGAAGGAGATTGTCGTGTCTGACCACTTTGATGGCTTGATGAGGGTTGGTGGTTCGACGAGGTTGACCTCCCGCTCCATGGCCTTCAGGTGACGTTTCGATTCGTATGAAGAAGATCCTCCAAAGATCATGTTAACCGTGTGTTGAGGATCCTGGTATTCCATCTCTTCGTCACCATCTTTGTCATTTTTGGAACTCGTCTCTCCGGGTTCCTGTATTGCAGGAAATGGTCCTTTACCTGCATAGTAATCCTCCAATTTCTTTTGCCAGACTCGACAGGTGTGTAGATCGTGCCCTGCTTGCTGGTGAAGTGGACACCAATTTTTGTTGAAGTTCTTCTGGGCGGCTTCGGTCGGAGCTTTTGCTTTGCTTCGACTGGTATAATCCTTTTTACCCTTCGTGAACCTTTCAGGAATCGCTAGGATTTTCTTATCGTCGGGTCTGTGGTTCTTTTTCTTCTTGAGAGACTTCTTATTCTTTTTCTCTGGTTTGTCCAGACTGGGCTGGGGAACCTTGTCTTTCCGATCAATAGCTTCACACCACTCGATTGCTTCGCTAGCGGTGGCATACTTGTCGGCCATGTCAAAAAGCTCGACGGTTGTTCGTGGAGGGTTCATGGCTATGTCCTCTGTAAATCGCCGATTCCTCAGACCTGTTTTAAAAGCCTGGATAACAGATGATTCTGCGACTTCTGGTATGGAATTATGAACCTGACTGAACCTCTTGATGTATTGTGGCGTCTCATCGTGGCCTTATGCGATTCGGTGTAGATCGTCCTCCTTTCGGTATGGTCAGACGCACCTTGAAGTTTGCAATCGAAGGTCGCAGAGTTGCTCCCAAGTATAGATTGATCCGACCGGTAGGTTTAATAACCACGACCGGGCAGACCCTTCGAGCACGGTGGGTAGATAGTTGACCATCACATTCTCATCGCCTCCAGCAGCTCTGATGGCGGTGGTATATATCTGGAGAAACTCCAATGGGTTTTGAGTCCCATTGAATTTGTCCAAGTTGGCCAACGCACAGCTTGGAGCCCTGCGGAGAAGGCTCGACAACCCGTGATCGATTCATGGCGCCTTCTTTGGAAAGGTGCCGGATTGTAATCGGTCGGAGATCGGTTTCTGAAATTGGAAAACGGGAGCTCCGGTGTGCCGATTCGGTCATAGACATTAACATGATGCCTTCGACCGCCTGCTCGATTTAGACGATGCCGGAGGTCGTCAGGTCCGAGCGGTGTTTCTTCCCGGCGTGGTGGAGGAGTGGCTTCTTGAAATAGCATTCTTCCTTCATGACTCCTTGGTCGGAATCGCCGTGGAGGTCTTGGTATCGACTGTTCCCTGATGCGACCATGCTATCCCCTGCTGAGGGAGGAACGTTGAGATGAAGTCATGGTTTGACTCCCTGAGACCCTTTGTTCCCGATACGCTTCTGTGCATTGCATAGTCTGCTGGAGAATTTCTGATACTTGACCTACTAATTGTACAAAACCTGGAGTTTCTGCTAAAGCAGGGGCAGAATTATTCAACATACTTTGAACATGTTGCAAATTTTGTACAGTTACCGAAGGCCTCGGGGGGTTCAGACTGGTCGTAGGTGTACACAGACCTGAACCTTCCACCGATCCTCGGATTTGTTCTGTCCTATCAGCTAATCCTTGTGGGCAATGCCAGGCGAGTTAACTGATGGACGTCGATTAACTCCGTTGCCTCCGGAAGTTGGTGCTTGACAGCCCGTATCATCACCCTCAAGATGTGGTGATGAGGAAGGGAGTGTAGGACTGTGCAAGACATCTTGATTTGTATCTCCGATCGCATTGACCTCGTGCCTCCAGCAGTGATCTTCCAATGAGCTTCCATCGTAACTAATGGAGAGCTTTTCAGCACTTCTGCTAGAAGTTTCCACAATGGAGAGCAGTCGGAGATGAGCACCTCCTGAGGTCTTCTTGGTGGACTCAACCTGATCCGGCGTACCGCCGATCGTATGCAGAGCCTTATCATCCCCACGTGGCCTACGACCAGTGGAGGTTTCATCGACACCGTTACCAGGTGTCGGCTTCGCTCCTGGAATTGCTAGAAGCCGTAGGTGAGTATCTTTCAGCCATAATTTCATCGAGAGTATAGAGATTCTCGGATTGTGGTGCTGAAATTTCTTCACCTGTTTCACCGGTCGGAAGGACCGGGCTCGGAATGGCTTCCGGACATTCCGAGATGGTCGGAATGGCTGGAAGCGCCACTCGTCGTAATGGTGGGTCCTCATCCATCCAGTCGACTTCTCCAATGTCGGCGAGGTGCGAACCGGCGGAGGAGGAGGAGGACAACATGCCATTTTCTTGCATGGCACGGATGCATCCTTCCATGTTGAGGTTGGCATAATCCGCCAGGTCGAACCAATTCTCCTCATCCCAAGTCCCGGGCATAGTCGCATTTAGCGATTACAGGGAATGGTGAGGATTTTGATGAGCGAAGAATTTCTTCAAGAAGCTTGCGTCTTCTTCCCCACGGACGGTGCCAGCTGTCGACGATCGAGTCGCCGATCTTATGAAAATGAAAAGAGGAAAATGACGCGATAATTCTTGGGAGAGAGTGGGGGTCGCTCTTTATTGATATGAACTGGATTTACAAGGGGATGCTCACAACCCGACTGAGGACTAATCCTAATTATACTGGATATGCTGATTGCTATCTTGTGTTTGCCTGCGCTTCGTATCCGATGTCTTCGATGCGCTCTGTGTTGTCTGCTGTTCTTCACCACCGCCCTTTGGTCTTCTGTACTTTTCCTTTAAATAACTTCTGAAGGGGTGGCAGTTACTCTTTGGAGAAGGCGTCCCTGGTGAAGCATCGTGATCGGTCGGGCGTGAAACCGCTTAACAATGTGTTTTATCGTCGCGACGTTCGCGTGCGAGAGTCACAAAACCGTATGGTAGTTATTGTCAGTGTCTTTTAGGATTATCTAACCGTGTGATTTGAAGTATATAGCACATGTCATATGTATTGCACGGTTAGGATATATTCGGGATTTAGTTATAAATACCAGTTCATTCTTGTTCCGAGCGATTACGGTGGGCGATTCATAGCTTGTACCGTGAAGGCTAAGTACAGACTTCGTTCGACTGTGGTCCCTTTATGTAACCTCTGGATCCTCACGACCAGTGGGGTCGTTAGTTTCAAGGGTTATGACCATGAAGACGTATGGTCTTTCATTATATATAAAATAATATATAGAGGTTCTAATCCTCGTCACAAGTTTCTTCATGCTGGCGGAGTAACCGGACGGAACTTTCACACCATGTAAGCACTGGCACAGTTCCTTTCTCTCGGTCTTGGACAGAGTGTAGCAAGACGGGGGAAGGTACGTTCATCCTTTATCGGTCTCTTTCGGTGCTAACTCGGTCCCTATGTTCATATCAACCAAGTCACGCCGTGTGTTAACACCATCCTTTGTTTTGTCATGAATTTTCAGTAAGAGACCAATCAAGCTATTACATACATTCTTCTCCACGTGCATGACGTCGATGCAGTGGCAAACTTCTAAGTGCTCCCAATAAGGTAAGTCCCAAAAAATTGATCGCTTCTTTCAAATGTTCTTTTGACGGGTCCTCAATTTATGTCTCTTTTCAAGTACAACATCGATATCCTTGGCCATATCATAGACCTCTTTCCATCTAAAAGCCCTTGGAGCTGAACCGTCCTCCTTATTTTCGTCGAATTGTTTCTTCATCTTGCGGTATGGGTGATACCTGGGAAGGAACCTCTGGTGACGCATGTACACAGTTTTGCATGAGTTGTTCAGCCACACACTCTCGGTATCATGTAAGCAGTGCAGATATGCTTTGGCTCCTTTTGTACTGAACCCCGACAGGTTACCAACGGCAGGAAAATCATTGATGGTGCAGAATAACATGGCACGTAAAGTGAAGTTCTCTCGTTTGTACGCATCCCATACATGTACCCCTTCGTTCCACAGTGTCACAAGACCTTCCAGCAATAGTGCTAGATACACATCAATATCATTCCCAGGTTGCATCGGCCCTTGGATAAGTAGTGACATCAAAATGTACTTCCACTTCATACACGACCAAGGAGGAAGGTTGTACATACATAGATTCACGGCCAGGTGCTATGTCATTGCTCATGTTATTCTTGAAAGGATTCACTCCATCCGTACTCAACCCAAACTTTATATTCCTCGCTTCCTTTTGAATTCTTCGAAGCTCCTATCAAAGTTTCTCCACTGGGCAGAATCAGTAGGGTGTCTTATCTTTCCACCTTTCTTACGCTCCTACGAGTGCCAACGCAGCAATCTTGCTTCCTTTGGGTTCGCAAATAAACGCTTCAAATGGAGAATTATAGGCAGATACCACAACACCTTAGCAGGAGGTCCTTGCTTCACATCGATGCCCTCGCCATCATCGGAGTGATTCTTACGCCTGTATCGGGATGCTTTGCACACTAGACATACATGCATGTCTACATACTCTTTACGGTAGAGGATACAATCGTTCCGGTATGCATATATTCTTTCTACTTCCATTCCCAATGGACAAACAATCTTCTTGGCTTGGTAGGTAGTTTTGGGCAACTCGTTTCTCTCTGGAAGGATGTCCGCTAGGAGACCTAGTAATGTCGTGAAACTCTTGTCGGAACAACCATTGCTGGCCTTCAATTTCAACAGTTCAAGCACGGAGGACAACCTTGTGTATTTCGGCTTGTAGCTCAAGAACAAAGGTTTCCCCGAGTCCTCCATTTAGCCCTCAAATCTACCAAACTCTCTTTCACTATAGTCCCCTTCTGCATCGCGTAGCATCTGATCTAGATTGTCATCGTACGACTTACCCTCATCGAAAGCATAGTCTACATCCGACATATCGTTGTCTCCCTCGACGATGTTACTACCTTCCGGTATAATTTGCTCTTCACCGTGACTGGTCCAACATGTATACTCCTTTTTGAAACCCCTTCGAATCAAGTGCCATTCGATCTGCTGGGTTGGTAAACATCTTCAGATTATCGCAATCAATGCATGGACAATACATAAATTGTATCCCCTTCTTCAACATATCCTGCTCGGCAGCTCTTTTAAAAGAAGACACGCCTTCAATATACTCTTCACTCACACGGTTCTCAACGTACATCCAGCTTCGGTCCATCTACGGTATGCATGTAACAAATTGAATAGCGATCAACCCAGGGCAAATATAAACTTAAGGATTACAGATCGTCATAATTGAGGCTCACTATGATGTAAACAGTATTATTTTACACAATACAGGACAAGTGAATGTATATATACATGCTGCTCATTGTTCTATATATTGTAAATCTTAACCGCCAATAACCTCCTTGGATGATAAACCTAGCTATCATCCATGCATCTCTGTAGATTATAATGCACATAATTAGAAGCAAATACTAACCTTAGATCACCAAGAATAAATAGATCTACAAGCACACTTGCAAATCTATGGTATTTAATTCTTTCACCAAACGCCCCAGGGCAGGCCGCCTCCTTCAAAGCAGCCACACATCAGAGACATATCTGTTTGGAGTCGGGACGACAAGATATTTAATTGCGAATATCACAGACCATTCTTAAAAAAAAAACCCGTCTGTGATAGTCGTAAGCTATAAGGTTATAGTGGAGAACCTTCACAGATGGTTCTTAAATAGAACCATCTGTGATATTTAAATTATTAACCGTATGTGATATTTGCTATTAAATATCTGGTCGATCCCTCAGATCTAGATCTATCAGAAGTGAGAAATGTTATTGATATGTGCGACTACTTTGAAGGAGGCGGCCGGCTCTGGGGCGTGTTTGGTGAAAGAAATACCGTATTTCTATTTGTTCTTGTTGATCTAAGGTTAGTATTCGTTTGTCTCTGATACGGCTGCTTTGAAGAAGATGGTAAGTATGGCTAAGAAAGCAACTAAGCCCACCACAAAGTGTGATCTTTTTTTCGGTTGTCGTCCACCAGCCATGGCCAACATCATCGAAGCTGACACACTCTCCTTGCAACCATGTTTCTTGAACTTGCATGGGCTGGTCATACCATGGGTTGTATTCATTAGCATTCTCTGGCTCGTTGGTATGACCGACCCCTGCGAGTTCAAGAAGCATGGCTGCTTGGAAAGTGTGTGTTCGATGAGGTTGGTCGGGGCTGTTGTCTCATCCTCATGCTGCGTGGACGACCCCAAAAAAAATCATGCCTTGTCGTGGACTTTGTTGCTTTCTTAGGCGTACTCGCCATCTTCTTTAGAGCAGTCGTAACATATCACAGACGGTTCTTGTTAATAACCGTCTGTGATACACATCATAGACGGTTCTAATTAACAATCGTCTGGGATAATAAGCATCATAGACGGTTCTAATGAATAACCGTCTATGATATGAGGAGACCTCACCGACAGTTTCTGAATTATCATAGATGGTTCTAACAAACTACCATCTGTGATATTCGCTATTAAATATCTGGTCGTCCCCTCGATCAGATCTAGATCTATCTGAAGTGAGAGATGTCTCTGATAATAGATACTGCTTTGAATGATGCGGCCGGCTTTGGGTGCGTTTGGTGAAAGAAATACCCTAGCTTTCAAGTGTGCTTGCATTTCTATTTATTTTTGGTGATCTAAGGTTAGTATTCCTTTGTCTCTGATTCAGCTGCTTTGAAGAAGATGGCGAGTGCGGCTAAGAAATCAACCAAGCCCACAACCAAGCATGATCTTTTTTTGGTTGTTGTCCTTGTAGTATGAGGAGGTTGGCCGTGGCTGCTGTCATCCTCCTCATGCTACTTAGACGACCCCAAAAAAATCATTCTTTGTTGTGGACTTGGCTGCTTTCTTAGACGTACTCGTCGTCTTCTTCAAAGAAGTATTATTAGAGACGGTTCTTATTAAAAACCGTCTATGGAACACATCACAGACGATTCTTATAAAAAACCATATGTGGAACACATCATAGACGGTTCTAATTAAGAACCGTCTCTGATAATTATATCACAGACGGTTAGTTTAAATAACTATCTGTGATATTTATATATCACAGACGGTTTGTTCCAATAAACCGCCTGTGATAGTTCTATAGCCAAAAAAATGTTCTCTCGCCACTATAAGTAGGGCCAATCTGTAGTTGAGCTCAGCTCTTTCTCCTTCTGGTCTCACCTCACCACCTCATCTCCTCCTCTTGAGTGAGGGCCATATGTTTGAGGCGTCGAGCTCACTGAATCGGAGGGCCCTAGCGCTAGTCACTACTAGGCGGGTGGATTGCCCTAACTGCCGTGTGCAAGCAAATTTGTTCTACGCCAACACCGAGGGAAATATTGGTCGGGTGTTTTACAAATGTCCTTATTTCTCAGTAAGTAAACTTGAGTTTGATTTCTTGCGGTTTGGATGTTTCTCCAGTAGCTATGAAATATGTGTGTGTTGTTTTGGCGTTTGTACGGTTCTGTAGGCTGTAGGATGTCAATATTTCTAGTGGGCAGACACCATGGACAGAGCAAGGGAGTGTAGCAATACAAGGCAAAAGATGGATTATGGGCTGGAGCAGAGAATGGAAGTTGTGCTGGAGTAGAGGCTAAACATGCTGGAGTTGAAGATGGAGTGTATTATGGACCATATCAAGTGGCTGGAGAAGATTTTGTGTGTGTGTATCATTGTTGTAATTTATTGCATATTTGTGAATTAGTTGGTTTCCTGTAATAGTAAAAAAAAATTATCACAGACGGTTCCAACCACAAACCACCGGTGAAACATATCATAGACAGTTATACTTAAACCACCGTCTGTGAAGTATTCATTATCACAGACCGTTGTTTTTAATAACAAATGCATGATATTTAATTTCACTGAGCGATTGTTTCAACTAAATAAATGCGTGATAGTAAACAAGTTCAGAATAGACATGCAGTAACTTAACTTCAAACTAGATTTCTTATATCATTTTTTGTATTTACATATGGCCAAACAGCGTGGCTAGTCGCTTACTTACAAAAGATTTAAAAAAAGTAGAAATAATAAAATATCAAGTATTTCTAGTTGCCCAAGTAGCCAGCTATCTCCGTTATCAAAGTTTCGTAGGCGATGTTATCGGCATCGGAGGGTTCAAGATCAGCGCATGTAGCGTGAAACATTTCCAACCGTTGACGTGATCGTTCCACGTGTCCCAGCATAACATCCGTTGGAGGAGGGAGGACACTACAATCACAGTGTCCTTCCGCAGCTTCCACCAGCGTACGGCCGGCAAGGTGCTCGTACAGGATGGCTAGGTAGACCATCATTGCGGTGTCAGGGGAGAAGAGTGGGGAGCCATTTTGTTTGTTCTTGAGAGAACGTAGAACGATGTGTAGTGAGGAGTACGCGTGGTGGCGAATGATCTCGTTTGTGCTTGAGAGTAGCGATGTGTGAGAAGTACGGTGGCGGATGATCATTGTTATAAAACATGCAAGGAGTAACATCGGCGCGGGAGACGAAGAGACGCATCGCGCGGGAGGCGAAGCGGCATTCAACATATCACAGACACTTCCAACCACAAATAGTCTGAGATACAAAAATAATCACAGACGGTTCGTATACAACGCCGTCTGTGATAGTGCACAGACGGTTTTAAACATTCACCATATGTGATATTAATAACTATCACAGATGGTTATTTTTAATATTCGTCTGTGATATTTCATAGACGGTTTTAAACATGCACCGTCTATGATATTAAAAACTATCACAGATGGTTTGTAATCCGAACCGTCTGTAATAATTTTACAAACGGTTTTAAATATGAACCATTTGTGATATTACATCTTCACAGACGGTTTTTACCGCAGCCAGTAGCACAGACGTGCACTAAACCAAAACCGTTTGTGATTTTATTTAATACAGACGATTCCGATGAACCGTCTGTGATAGGGCGTCCAGGATAGCCCCTTTTGTAGTAGTAGGAACAGTGACGGGTAGAAGGATCACTCGTGGACCTCTTCAAGACCACTCTAGGATCTCCTCAGGGTCACTCCAAGACCTCCTCGGGCTCACTCTAGGACCCTCTCGGAACCTCTGCAAGACCTCCCGAGATTTCCTTTTTCGACCAAGTGTGGTCGTAATTATGGACCCGAACGTGGGTCTGCTTTGAGCTTTCGTAATTGTGTGAATGATCCAAGAATTTATTTGTGTGTGCTACCTACTAATCCAGGGAATGACACAGCTAGACACAATGGATTCCAAATTCCAAATTTGGGGTCCAACAGGGAGCGCTAGTTCTGTTTGTCAGAAAGAAGGATGAAAGTATGAGGATGTGTATCGATTATCATGCCCTCAACGAGGTTACAATCAAGAATAAGTATCCACTCTCTCGGATAGATGATTTGTGTTGATCAGATGAAAGGAGCCGAAGTGTTCTAAAAAATCGACATGCGATCATATTATCATCAGTTGAACATTTGTCCAAAGGATGTACCGAAGACTATTTTTTCTGCATGGTATAGATATTATGAGTTCTTAGTCATGCCATTTGGTTTGACTAATGCCCCTACATATTTTATGAATATGATGAATAAGGTTTTCAGGAAATGTTTGGACAAGTTTGTGGTAGTGTTCATTGATGACATTTTGGTCTATTCCAAGACGGAAGAAGAACATGCCAAGCATTTGAGAATAATACTTGAGAAAATTAGAGAGCATCAGTTGTATGCTAAGTTCAGCAAGTGTAATTTTTTGAAACAAGAAGTTGATTTCCTTGGTCATGTGATGACAGCCAAAGGAGTACCAGTTGACCCTAGCAAGATTAAAGCAGTGTTACATTGGGAGCTGCCCAAGATGGTGACTCAGATTCGTAGTTTATTGGGAATGGCAGGATATTATCACCATTTCATTGAGGGATTTTCGACGATTGCTAAACCTCTTATGCAATTGTTGAAGAAAGAGAAAAAGTTCGCTTGGACTCCAGCTTGTGAGGAAAGTTTTTAGGAGTTGAAGAAACGTTTGACATCAGCCCCAGTGCTAGTACTACCAGATATTCATAATTTTTTTTATATCTATTGTGATGCTTCGCGTCAAAGATTAGGTTATGTTCTAATGCAAGAAGGAAGAGTGGTTGCTTATGAGGATGGACATCCACTAACCAAGAAACACACAAAAGCCCCGTATTATTTTCCACACAATCCAGTAAACAAAAATGTATTCGAGCTCTTCTTCATCTCAATTGCCCACGGTAGTTCCAGCCTACCTCACCCTTGTATGCGATCACCTCTCTGGTTGGATCCTTAGCGATGTTGCTGACCATTCTGGAGTTCGCAACCTCCTCCAATCTCCACCCCCTATCTCCCGGATATCGTGTCTCTAATCATCTGCGGACTCCACCTCCTGCTCAACGGAACAAATGGCTTGGTCTCCGATGTCCGATGGGCAAACCTCGTGCTCGAGGTCACGCTCACCAAATACGTGGATCATGTTGAAGAGTCGATCCTAATGTACGATGGATACATTGACGAGCTAAGCGCAAGAGTCGACGATATCGATAGCGTGGAAGAGGCTGAAGATATCCTCTGGCACATGGTCGACGTGTACCCTCAATACAAACAGCTCCAAGCTCAACTTGCCACCGCAAAGGATCAGGTGGAGTCGTTCCTCCACATATTCCCTTATCATATTCCCGCTGAAGGCCACAAGCAAGCTTACGAACGGCTTGAGGACTGCGTTAGGGTCCTACATTGGCCACTAGGGCCTTCCTTATTTTTGTATTAGATCATGCTATGTACATAAAAACAAAAGAGACTGGCCACGCTATTTGGCCGAATCAACCATAATATATGTAAAAAAGGTGTCATCTTTATCTGTTACTACTTTGTACATATAATTTTTTTTGCATTGTGTTGCTTAAATTTATTGTTCGAGTGTAAAAACAAAATCCTCACCTTGATTTGACAGTAAACACATTACAATTTTACTGTCTTACCCATCGTGTTTTACTATCAAACGTACGAGCACGAAAAAGTCACATACCACAATAAAGGCAGTAAAACACATAACAACTTTACTGTCTTACTGTTATGTTTTACTATCAAACATACGAGCTAACAAAAAGTCGTGTGCCGCAAAAAAAAGCTAGTAAAATGATTCACGAATTACTATCACATCTCATATTATTTATCATCAAAATCGACTGCCGCGGGTGCCGACGTTTCTGGCTCGCCGACTGTAATTGGTGGGCCGGGCGTACGGGGGTTGCTCCGCGTCGTCACACCTAGCGTGGGTCGCGCGTGGTGGGCTGGCTAGGCGTAGAATAACCATTCTACGCTCGGCTATGGAATAGTATATAAGATTGGCATTAGCACTTTAGCACCCAAATCAGCATTAGCACTAGATATGTTCATATATATATATATATATATATATATGAAAATGGTATGGTACTCCTGGGAGTACGAACTCCCACTTCATATATACCACTTAAATTGTATGATGATACCTCTTTATCTATTTGAGCATACTCCAATAATGTTTATAAGATACCCCAAAGTGAGTTCCATGAAAAATTCCACTTTTTATAGCAAAATTTGTGTATATACTTCTTCTATATCTGAAAAGGGTATATAGCAAAAAAAAAAGGCTCTAATGAAAGTTTTTCAATCAAGTCGTATTGGAGTATCTTATGATTGGTATTTAACATGTGAGAGTATATATATATATAAAACGGGTGATATTCAAGGTATCTCATTTGCTTTATTGGTCTAGAAAATCCCACAATAATTCTTAAATCAGGAAAAGAAAAATTCCTAGAAAATTTCTCATTAATCGAGAGAAAAGGAGAAGATATACACCACATATTATGGTAGGAGAAAAATAGAAGATCTACACAACTTATTTTGGTAGGGCCAGATTATAACGTTTTAGATTAATCATGTTGTATATTGCACTTTTTACGATTGTTTAATAAATACAACTATATTGCAAAGCCAATATAGCTACATAACAAATACAATATGTTGCAATATCTAGTCGCACTGGAAATTCCGCTAGTTAGAAGTGACAAATAGATTTAGTGATTGTACGGATGTAGGAAGGCACCATTTGGTATAGCGGTGGTTTATGATATTTTCTCTTAGCAGAACCTTTTTTGAAATTTGGTTGCTTGGTTTGCTTTTTTTTTTCTTGACCATATTGCGAAAATAGATATTGTTACCATCAAAATAACAGAAGATATTAGAGTAGTTGCCATAGAAAATGTATATCCATGTGATAGAAAATAGGGAATTGTCGTAACTCAATTCATTCAACTATAATTTGATTTTCCAAACAAGATGCTGGATTTTTTTTGCAATTGCTTTTCGGCAGCAACTATGAAAAAAATTAAGTGCTGGAAAAGAAACTTCAAACTGGCCCTAAATGACTAAGGTAGGCTATTTAATGTCCACACTTGTCGAGCCTCCGGGACATTGGGCTGGCTGGATACAACATTAGACCCACTCAATTTATTAACAATTTTTTCCTACTTCTCTGACTATAACATTGGCAAGACGAATATTCGCTAATTCTAGCTTTGGCCATTGTTTGATTTGTAAACGAAGTTCTGATCACACCTAACATTTGATTGTGACCGACGTATAATTGCTAGGGTATAACAGGGAGTTAGGTAAAAATAAAGACATATCGATCATGATATGTGGTACGAGAGCTACCGGTTTGACTATCATGATTCTACGGTGAGAGCTCTGATTGTTGTCTCATTAGTCACAATTTCTATTCGTTGGCCGTAGCACCATGATCTCGGCAAGTCAGTTCATCACCTCGCACACGTCGTCTCTCCGGCTCACGGCCACCATGCAGCGATTGGAGGACGGTAGAAGGCAGCCATCGCACCTGGACATGTGGTCCTTCTCGTGAGTCATTTCTATGCACAGGAACCGCCGCATGTCTGCATCGCGGCTATAGAGCTTGCCGTGGTCATCCTAGCTCCACGGTCAGCTTTGAGAGGCATCTTTTGTCCTTTGTATTTTTGTTCCTCTCCTGCTGTCTTCTCCGCCTTTGCTTACTTGGCCAGGATTCTCTTTCCCACCCGGTTGTGTCCATACCGTGTGAGGAATATGGAAAACATTTTCGATGATATTTTACCGAAATTTTGGAAATTTCGTTGATTTCGCCCCCTCTGAAATTTTTTATGATTTGTTTAAAAAAAATTGAAAATATTTGAATTTGGACAAATTACATCCTAAATTTGAATTTGGATAAAATTTGGTCAAATTTCGTCTAGTTTGAAAACCCACCGAAATTTTGAAGTGAAATTCCGAAATTCCGGTTATTTCGCCCCGAGTCCGAATTTTTTTCAAAAACAAAATAGTGTTCGCTGGTGAGGAATTGCCGGCTTCTGCCATCCTACTGTCGCCTTCTCCCCTGTCTACACGCAAAGTCAGGTCGCACCGGCGCCGCCCACGCCGCAAGTAAGTTTGGGCGGCGGAGTTGCAACCACACAGGAGCGTAGATGCCGACCCTCACAGCGGCGGAGTAATTGCCTCCTCATCCCCATGCGATTGGAGGATGCGATGTCTCCGCTGTACTACAACCCATCTGCTTAGCCCCACCAAGAACACCTCCATCTTCATGGCGTTCAACGAAATGCCTTCCCGACGTCATCGTCGTCGTGCCACGTGCCCATCGTCCATGTCGTCCATGTGTTTGGCAAAATGCATGGCTTGGGGTAATAAGTTAGTTGAGGCTACAGAAGTTTGAGATCGGTTCCTACCAACCTAGGTACGGAAGTTTGAAAAGCTCCGGTTCAAACGGGTCTGAGTGCAGATTGCAAAACAATTTAGATCGCATTACGGCATTACGAACCACTAACAGTGGGGAAATCGTGAAAGCAAAACAAATTTATGAAAATTATGCATGGGTTGTTTTCCATTACTTTCTACAATTTTTTCCAGATCAGCATGCAAATGTTGCTTGTCTATCTGCATATGGGCATTCGACACCTGTAGACACAGTCTAGTATATTGTAGAGACAAGATTACTCTGCAACCCCTCAAACTTGCACTGTTGACCCACTTAGCTCCATGACCTCTTGATAAAGTAATTCTCATGTCCCTAAACACGCTAATATTAGCATGCTAGATCATAATCTCAGTCATCTAACTAATTAGCTGATGCGGAATCCAGCCATCATAAGTGTCCGATGTGGCATCCAATCACCACTCTCAATCTTCCTCTGGCACACCTCACGCTTCACTGTTGGCACCGTTTGTTTATCACACCGCTCATCGGAGCCCTAGAGTAGCAGCATGATTGAGGCAACGGTGACATGCAGGTGTGCCGCCGATCCGGCGTGCAACATTGCAACGTTAGTGGGAGCGTGGTCAAGCGGACGGAGGCGGCGGTGAAGCGTTTAGCTCGACTAAGGGGGGAGAGAGGGGGACGGGGTTATACCTCACATAAGCACCTCCATCTCCACCTCATGCTGACTGGACGCCACATCACCTGATTATGTTAGATAACGGAGATTATGACCTTGCATGCAGTGGCGGATTCAGCACCCCTCTAGCCTAGGCAGCTGTCCGGGCTTTGCTTGACGCGCCATGGGCCAGTTGGACTACTCGCCTGCTGGGCGGCCGCATTCTTTGGGCAGCGTCAAGACGTCGCGGCGTCTGACCGGCCCGAGTGGCAACCCGGCCCGAGTGGCGACTAGCTTCCTGCCTCCCTCTGCTGAGTGCACTTCTGCAGCCCAAGTTCCTCTCGATTCTTCCCTTCCCCATTCCCCAACCGGCCAACCCTAACTGGCCAACTCCCAAGCGCGAGCGGCGACCGGCGGGAGCAACACAAGCGGCGGCCGGCGGGACTCGGGAGCAGCACAAGCGGTGGCGGCTGGCTAGTGGCTCCCTCTGTAGCCTATGAGCATGCAGCTCCGCACTTCCGCAGCTATGTGAGCAGTGACGGTGAGCTCAATTTCTCATAATTTCATGATTTCTTTAGTGCTGGTAGGAATGTACGTAGGATAAGCCATGACTCATGAGTGGATCAGTGGATGACCTTGTTGTTCCAGTAGAAAGAGCACAATCCTTGTGAGAATTGTTAAAATTCTAGTACAAAGATGGTTGAAATCAAGAAATATTTGGTTTTTCCATTGGTCTACAAACTCATTAAGTTAGCTTTGTTATTGCCGGTGTCAACGGCATCGGTTGAAAGGGCTTTTTCAGCAATAAAGATTATCAAGTCTAAATTGCGTAACAAGATCAATAATAATTGGTTCAATGACTTGATGATATGCTACACCGAGCCTGCCCAGGCTTTAAAAATTTTCTGGCTCCGCCACTGCTTGCGTGCTAACATTAGCTGGTTTTGTGACTTACATAAGTACATGGGAGCTAGATCGGATCATCGGACAACCGTGCAAGTTTACAAATCTCCAGTGCAAGTTTACAAATCTCCAATGCAATTTTCGAAATTGTTTGGTAATATAATAATTATATAATTTTTTAGTAACATAATCATATAAAAAATAATAATCAAAATTAGATATTGAAGAGGTGCCGATATCCAAAACATCCTAGTCGAACAGAGGGAGTACTGCTTGCCAAACAGAAAGCCAAACAGATTCAATGCAAGTCGCTTAAGAAACCTACACGTGCTAGTTGCAACACCTACCAATGGACAAACAGCCAGAATCTCATGGCTCGATGCAGTCATTTTCAGGAACAAACACGTACTGATAGTGAGTCATGCCACATACTGATAGTGAGTCATCCAAACTTTCGGTTCATTTAGAAAAGAGATAATCTGATTTGTCTTCTTATACATGCATGCTGTCACAAACTCCAAAAGAAATGAGCAAGCTTTCTCAATGCATTCAAACTTGTTGACCAGCCTTTCCCAACCCATGCATCAATGCTGACCGTAGAAAATTGAATCTTCTCATTCCCAACATAACTATACACTTGTATATATTGAGACATACGAAGCTACACTTCTGTACATCTACAAACCAAAAAATGTCCAACCAAACAAACTCATCTACTTCCTCTGATGATGCTGATCAAACCAATACCATAGACCCAACCGAGATTTATACCATGGAAAGTTTCATCGCCGAGCAGAATATCTTCGACAATTTTGCCGAGCAGATCGCCGCGAAGTTTAAGGCCAACCTTGATGCTCTTGAGGCTGGGTCATCTCGTCGTCGAAGTGGTCCAAGGAGGTACCTCAATAGGCCTCGTGAAGATTGCCATCAACGGCTTGTTGCCGATTACTTCTCGGACAATCCACTCTACACTGACACACTCTTTCGAAGAAGATTTCGGATGACAAGACCTCTCTTTCTGCGCATCGTGAGTGCTCTGGCGAGTGGTCTCCATATTTCACCGAGAGGAGATCGCACTCAACGCCAAGGGCTCTCACCTTCTTGATGTGTACAGTACTATCGCGCATGTTGGCGTCTGGCGATCTTTGCGAGCGAACTTGATGAATATCGAAGATCGGCAAAACTCTGCTCTGAGTGCTTGAAGTTGTTCGTGCAAGGCATTATCGATAAGTTTGGTGGGGAGTATTTGCGGCGCCCCACTAACGAGGATTTGGGCGTCTACTACAAATTGGTGAGAGTCGTGGCTTCCACGGCATGTTAGGAAGCATCATTGTATGCTGTAGCGGTGGGAAAAATGTCCGTTGCATGGAAGGTCGGTTCACTCGTGGTGATCATGGCGCCCTACGATCATTCTAGAGGTGGTTGCTTCACAAGACCTTTGGATATGGCATGCCTTCTTTAGTGTTCTTGGATCAACAATGATATTAACGTGCTTAATCAATCGCCGTTGTTAAATCGATGAGTTGAAGGGGCAAGCTCTTGGGGTGCAGTTCCATGTCAATGGGAGGCAATACAATACTGGATACTACCTTGCCGATGGAATATACCCGGAATGGGCTGCATTTGTGAAGACAATACCCTCCATGACAGATAAGGATAAATTGTTTGCACAATATCAAGCGGCAAGAAAAGGCGTTGGCGGGCATTTGGAGTCTTGCAAGCTCGTTTTTCTGTTTCGCCCGTCCGGCGTATGTGGGAGCGGGCAACTCTTGGAAAAATCATGCGAGCTTGCATCATTCTTCACAACATGATAGTCGAAGATGAGCAAGAAATGGTTACCATTCCTCTAGACTTGAACGAGACTCCGTGCACAGCGACCATTCTACCACCAGAAATCATCAATGGCGCCCGGCCCGCCTTTGCCGGCGTACTCACGGAGAAATAACACTATTCGAGCTCGACCAGCATGTCCAACTCAAAAGAGACTTAGTTGAGAATATTTGGCAAGGTTTAGTCACAACTAAAATAATTAGGCCTAAATAGTTATGCATTTTTCCCCCTCAAACTAGTCCTTTTTATTAGATTGGGTACTCTCTCTCCTCTTAGTAACAAGCTAAGTAACAAGCTATTGTAGATGCTCTTATGACCACATAATGTTTACTGATCATCCAGCCTTGAATTAAGTGGACATTAATTAAAGTTGAGACATATCTACCGGCGATGGTATGTTATTAAAAAAATAAAAATACGCTAAAAATTCTTAAAAATATAAAACAACTGGTCCTTAATCTGACGGGCCATAACTAAAGTTAACCTATAACTGCCATTATACTTCGAGATATATGTTACTTTATAATTTAAAAATTAAAACAATGAGGTAATCTTTGCTCAAAGTACGCAGTAGCAGCGCTTGCGCGTTGGACTGCATGAGGAGAGTCCTTGACTGACACGTTTGTTATATAAATAGCAAAAGCTCTCCACCCCCTAAACGAAATGACACCTCTACCGTGCTTTTTCGCTGCGGTAGGCGATCTTCCGTGAACCCAAATCACGGCAGGTGGTCTGCCGTGAACCCAAACTGCGGCAGGATGGTTGCTGCGTACCCTGCAGTGAACAGTGCGCATTGTGTTGCCATTGTTTTCGGAACAGTGAGCAGTGTGCCACTGTTTGCTCACTATGCGCACATGTTCCTGCGGTTGGTTCCTGCAGCGGATTGGGAGCTAGCGTGATAGGTTGTTGCCGCGCATCCGAGGCGAGTTATGGGACACATGTCGTCTGTCTAGCCTACCGCGGTGTCATTTCTGTTATTTCGGACGTGAAAAGGCTAGATTTGCTATTCCGTTTAAAAAAGAGATCAAATAAACTAAAAAAAAACTCCACAAGGAGCTTGTCGCTGAACGACTAGGAGTTGGGGAGGCCGAAGTAGGGGTGGACCCGGGGATAGGGGGGTGAGGCTGGCTCCCCTACCGATGGCCAGCTTATACCCTCTAGCACTCCCAGCCCAGCCGCACTCAGACAGACTATTGCTAGTCGATAACTTGGCAAGCCGCAAGCAGATGAGCAAGTCCCATTAGTATTTCTAAATTTTGGTTCTGGGTCCACCTATGGTCCGAAAGAAACATGAGTCAGCAGGTACAGCATCACGAGCAGTACGTAGGCAATGTCTTATCCTGTGTGTGCATGTATCAAAGGATGGAGGGTCTCCGAGCTAGGATTTTAGTGTTGGGGGTGCACACACAAAGCAACGCCGGATACGATTAGTTCAAACCAGGGAAAAGCTATCGGTGGGAAAAATTTGGAGCCTAGCGATAGACCCGATTACCGGCGGTTACCCGAATTTTCGGATTTATTTTGGCCGAAATTTTCAAATTGAAATTTGGTTTTTTTTGTGAAGTTAAAACGAAAAATACGAAAAAAAATGCATAGCCAAGATTCAAACCCAGAACCAACCTCTTCAAGACTAAGGGTGCTTCCACCACGGCACATGCACTCTTGTGTTTGCATATGTTTACAAACTTTCTTTATATTTGTCAAAAAAACTAACAAATCCGAAATTTTTTGGCCGGATGGAAATTTTATCGGAGGGGTTCGGTAGATCCGATTTTCATCGGTAACCACCGAAATTTCACCGAAAAAGTTTTCACTGGTTCAAACTACGCATCGCCCAATGAAGCGAGAAATTTGCCCGTTAGAAGTAAAAAAAGTCAAGAAAAAAAGGACAGAGGAAATTGTCTACTAGTATCTTTTCACATGTCATTACTATAGTAATCAATTTGGAAAATGATTTGCATAATAATATGAATGTGAGAAAAATAGAAGTTGCTCCATGCGCACCTGCAAAACCATTGGTTTTAGTGAGTGGCGCGTCGCCTACTGCCGCTTGCTGCTCCCACACAAGTGCCATGCCGCCCACCGCTCCTCCTCTCTGCGCCGCACCGACCGCCGAGCCGTAGGAACTAAATTGGGGAGGAGTTGGAGTATTGGAGATAGAGATGGATGTGGGCTGGTGAGTGATGAGATGGCTGTGGGCTGGTGGAGGCACAAGCGGGCTGTGGGTTGTGAGATGAGCTTTCAAGAGAGTGCACACCAAGGAGTACTATGAATATGGCCCAAATGCAGAACTAATCCCTAGAAATGTTTTCGATTTTTTGATGTGTCCGGGCACCCCTACTGGCTCCGCCCATGATTGTACCAAGAGATAAATTACTGGTACTCTGCAGGTGTGCATCAGGAAGTGATTGTTTCAGTTGGCGATTGTAGCTAGCCGAGATGACACCAAGACAGGAACAAAAGGCTACGCCAAGAATCGAAACGTTTCGTCAGAACAGATGCCAAAAACTTTCGCTAGCTTGTACAACTAGTATTTTGTGATAGTACTCTCTGTATCGATTGCTCAATGACTTAGGAAGGTGCGGGTGCCTCACTACCTTAGTGCCTGGCGACTTGCTTTGGTTGGTGGTCTGATAGGCTGAATTGTTGAAATGTCCAGCTCAAGTGTCCAACTGCTAAGTGCTTATAACTAGTTAGAAAAAATTTTCATTTATTTTTAGGGTGCCCTTGGAGCCGCCCATGCATGTATTGAAACAACTAAAGAGAGACGGAAGCGACTAGCATGCAAAAGATGCGGAAAAAAGCATCTCAAAAGAAAGCTTGATCTAAATAATTCAACATGCAAAATACAGCTCGATCACCATGTACGTCGAGTCTGACAAAAGTGTATGTTTCGGGTTGGAGCACGTCACGATCAGATTGGTAGAGTGAACAAAGAACCAACGGTTTCCTACGACGAAGCGCGCGGCACACAGGCGGTGCGGCTCTGAGTACCAGGATTTTCAATACCGGAAAGTTTTTTTTACGTAGGCGCGGGGGACAGACAGTAGTAAGGCCGGTTTGGTCAAAAATTGGGAAATTTCCGCCAATGTAGGCTGAATTTTTCAAATCAAAATATGAAGTTTTTGGATTTTAAATTAAAAAATATCAAATTCGAGCAAAACTCAAGCAAATCCATTTTTTGGGAAAAATTCATCCAAACTGTTTTTTGGGCTGATTTGGATTCCTACTGGCCCTCCGGTAGCACCGAAATTTCCTATTTTCAGCCGAAATTCAGAAGCCTGATGAGTACAAACAACATTTAGCTTCAGTTTCTCACCAAATGCTCACCAAACAACATTTAGCTATAAACGATCAACAACTCTTTCTTCCAAAATGTATATTATGTATTCTATATTATATTACATATTATTCACACATCATAAATAAAACCATTTATTACAAACATGAACATTTTATCGAATTGATAATGTTTTGATACAGTCTGCTTTCCACATGTAGTCATTTTCCATCCATGTGTTTTTCATACTCAAAATACACAATGGCATGCATCCTCAAACCATTTAAACATGATTTAAGAATGCTGCCTGCGCAAGTGTACAGGCTGTCTTTCTAGTTTAACAAACAATTCACCAAAGCTACTGGGACAAATACATAACAACAGTGATCACATGATTCAACTTACAAATAGTACTAAACAAACAATCCATGCCACTAATCAACGAAGAAATATTAGCCAAGTACCGCGCAATTCAAACAAAGCAAGTCTAGTTTCAGTTCTTATTGACATATCCATGAACTATCCAAACAATCGTTATTAAAAGTGATGACTGGTGACTAGCATTTAGGCACATCAGTCGGCGGGTGCGGCACCGATGTTTCCTCCGTCGGCCCGTTCTGAACCTCGAACACCATGGCCAGCCCGAAATCAAGATGAGAATCAAAGTGGCAGTGCATGTACCACATCCCTGCAATAGATACAAGTTAATTTGTCACGTATATCGAACGTTCACAACTAGTTAACAACATCGCATAATATCAATTCTAAGTGGTAGTTTTTGTGTACCGGGGTTGTCGGCGACGAAGCGGATGACAGCCCAGCCACCGGTTGGGACGGCGACGGTGTTGCGCTCCTGCGGATTGACGAGGTTGAACTTCGGCATCGCCTCCGTCTTGTTGTAGTTGCCGAAGCCCTGCGCGAGGACGAAGAAGTTGAACCCGTGGAGGTGCATGGGGTGGCTCTCCTTAGACACAAACCGCGTGTTCTGCAACACCATCTCCACCGTCTCGTTGTAACGCAGCGTCTTCACCTTGGTTGACTTGTCCGTGTGCTTCAGCGTGGCGTTCCCTTCGATCTCGTCGGCTGTGTAGTCGAAGATGACGGGTGGCCGGTCGGGGAAATCGCGGGTGTAGACGCCGTCAATCTTGTTGTAGTGGGCCTCGAGCATGGAGGTAGTTCTTGGGGGAAGGAAGGAAGCGTTGTTCATGCTCGACGCGAAGATATTTGTCGCAGTGCAATTCGTCTGATCCGGCTGGCAGTTGGTGTCACCCATCCCGACGGTGACGAACATGTGAGTGTCCACCGAGAGTGGCACCGTCGGCTTGCCCTTGAGAACCAGCGCCGTGAGGTTGGAGAGGAACCGGTACGCGGTGTCTGTGTCGTTGTACTCCGGCCACTGTGGCAGCTCAGGCTGCACGGTCATATCCGGCGCGCCAATGTACTCCACGACAGCCGTGGCGGTGGTCAGGCTGTACAGTGGAAATGCTGGATTAGCATTAACGGCGCTATCGTAGGGGGACACCGCCATGTAGTAGCGTCCGACAGCCGCGTCCGCAACCATGAGCGCATCCACGGTCTGGCCGGGCGCGATCACGACCACGTCGGTCTTGTACGGCATGGTGTAGCACGCGTCCGCGGCAACGACGGTGAAGGTGTGTTTTGCCACCTTGAAGAACAAGGGCGTATTGAGTGCAGCGTTGATGATCCGGAGCAGGTACGTCTTGTTCTGCCGCACCTCAAACTTGTACGTCTCTGCATGCAAACGCGTAAATAACAATATATAAGCAGTTAAGCACACATCTCGCCATGATATCCATTAAAGCTTAGTTGACAAGAACGTACGGTTAGGGGCGGAGCAGTTGTACAAGTCCCCCGGCTTGCCGTTGATGGTGTACGCGTCGGCGTGCCCTGCCGGGTTGCCGGTGAGGAACGCCCATTGCTGCAAGTCGTAGACGTTTTTGTTCCACCACTCGCCGAGCATCACGATCTCCTCCTTGTCGGGCTTGGGGAAGGGGTATGCCTTGGCGCCACCGCGAGGGAGGATGATGAGCGCGCCGTAGACGGTGGCGCGGAGGTAGGAGATGTGGGCGTGCCACCACAGCGAGCCCTCCTGGCCCGTGACGTTGAACCGGTACGTGTAGTTGCCGCCGGGCCGCACCGGGCACTGCGTGATCATCGTCGGCCCATCCGCCCACGGCGTGCCGCGCTGGAATATGCCGTGCCTGCATCCATGAACAGATTGTTAACCACTCAACATTCGGTGCATTATGTACAGTTCAAAACAAACACTTCTGTTAGAATTCGCGGAGCTTGTCTCAATCATGTTTGGTATTGCAGCGTGCATGTTTGGGGAATCTCTGGTTGGCATCTTATTCTTCCATGGAAAATGTGAATTAGTCCATGGCACGCGAAGAGTACTAGTATTTTGATGCAAGTGATTACCAGTGAATGGTCATGCTGTATGGTGACTCGTTGACGAGGTGTACAACCACCGTGTCGCCCTCACTGGCCTCGATCGTCGGGCCGGGGAGCTGGCCATTCACTGCCGTGATGATCATTTCCCTCTCGCAGAGCTGGCTAATGGAGAGGTTCCCCACCTGATGACATCCAACATGGAAGATTACCAACATTGTTTAGTTCGAATACACTGGCAAGTGGCAACTACATTCTAGTGGCATGTTTGGTTCGAGGAATAGGTTGGTCCTAGCATCAACCTATTCCTCATCTTTTTGTTTGGTTGGAAGAACGAAATGATTTGATATATCCATTGCCAACACGTTCCGTAGCTATAAAGATAATAGAAAAATTAGCAATACAGCTTTCCTAAAAAAAACTGTTGTCACTCTACACGATGGACGAACCAATCTTAGGATTAATCCATTCTTCAAACCAATTAAGCATGACCTATATATATGCTTCTGAACAATTGAGAAAAGCTATGCCTTATTGCACAGTCAGTACTTGCATGGTTTGGTGCAAAACTGAACAAAGAGATCGAACGAGGATAAATTAATTAGCAGTAACCACATGATGCATGCATGCACGTACGACCGGTAGCGTACTAATAAACTTGCATGCATACTAAGCCGGCATGCAACTAAATCTAAATCAAACAAATGCATGTGCTTGGATAACATGCGTGAGAAATGAAGGAAAGGATTGCATGCACATATGAAAATGGATTTCGCTAGCTCAATTACATTGAAGGTGTGCTCCACAACAGCAGCGTGAGCAACAGAAGCAACCAAGGCAAGAGCAAACGGCAGAAGAAGCGACCAAGGTCTCGCCATGTCCCTAGTTAATTGTGCAGTAATGGCTAACTAACGACACACTACAGAAGATTTGATTGATTTTTGATCAAGTGAAGGTCCAGGAATGACGTTATATATAGAGAGATGTTCGGGCTGACCAATTCAATCATTTGGAAACACAAACTGCCTTTGAATTCTTAACACAGAGAGACGTGTTTAGCTTCTTTCGAAATGCTTTAAAAGTCTTGTTTGTGCGAGGACCATATGGACAGTACTACATGCACAACCGGAAGACAATTTGGTGTGTAGATATTTTCCCTACGTACGCTACCTAGGCGCATGCTAATTTTAATTTCTTCTCGAGAAAGTTGACGAATCAATGCTTCTAGTAGTTAGTAGAACGATATTACTTCACGCTATCGGTCTTTGAAAATATGAGATGGTGAAAAGTAGAAGAATTTGACGGTTTCCAGTTATTATATGTTGCATTGTTTGGGAATCGGAGTCCAATATGGTAATCATATGATGAGACATCCACAGATTATCACTAATTACCAGATTACAGTTCTTAAAAGCTAGCAGCTAGGTCCAAAACTTTTGGCCATCCACAGATTATTAGATTTGACTTGAATTGCCATGCATTCAGCATGCCCTTATTATTAAATGTTTTCTTTACAAATAAGCGTGGATATGGTCTGAAGCGACATGCAACAAAATTCGTTTCAAAACTCATGGTGCATTGAGCATAAATCAATGTATTTTAGATATTGGGTGATTTGAACACTGTGGATACATGGTGATATGCTTATGATTTTAGGATGATGGTACAACTGGCAATGGTGTTGAGGGTTTATCGAATCACTTGTTTTCAGCAAAAGTTCAGATGTTGTCAGGCCTTAGGCGGTCAGACCAGTCAACACTGGCAGTCAGACTGACCAAGATTCAAGTCTAGAGGCTGGCGGTCAGACCTACCATGGGCGGCGGTCTGGCCGGCCATAAAGTGTTTTTGAGTTTGGAGTTGGGCCAAAAATAGATGGTGTAGACAAGGGAGGGGTTTCTTCTACATTTGGTCTCATAATTTTTAGAGCTTCGAGTCAAAAGTTCTTTTCGTTTGAAATTTCGAGAGAGATCTTGGATTTTCAGGGAGGAATTCTGGCAAAGTCCCTGCTGGGCGGTCAGACCGGCCAGGGGGTGGTCTAACCAGTTTTGCCCTGTTTCGCTAGCCACATTGACGATGATGATTGTAAGTTAGGTCAAGTTCATAGGTCTCAGTGTATGTTTTGACTAACGTGGGTCAAGTTGTGAAGAACTTGTTCCCGGAATCGATTTATTGGTCTATTGTTGATTTGTTGTGCAGGAGGTTTGGAGGTCAACGATGGTCAATGGCAAGGATGATCGGGCTTAGGCTTGGAGAGCTAAAGTTCAGAACGATTGAGGATGCCGGATGAAGTCAGTAGACTAAAACATGACATAAAATGGACAAGGATGACCGAACGGGAAGTTCGGTACAACAAGTTGCATCAAGCGGCACGGGGTCGGTACAAGTGCTATGGTAGTTTCAGTGGGAGTCGGATGGGAGAGACTTGCCAGTAGGAAGAGAGCCGTTGATCAACCTATGTCGGGACCCAAAAATGCAATTCTGGACCCTCTGTGTATAATGCACTAGTATAGGATCACACTAGTGCATGCAGTGTCAACATAGATGAATATCGATCCACACAAGGCGATTAATAACATAAATGAGTAATTTGATTAACAAATAATGGTTTTGACCTTATGGTCGAGTCTACACTTATTAAGCCACGCAGGGCTGACAGAGAATTAAATAGCAGCAGAACAGAAATCTTCAGCGGAATCACATCAATTCGCCACAGACAACCGACTGGAATCAAGACCCTACGATCAAGCACCTTCGATGAACTCTTCCTCGAAAGCAGGCGATGACTCCTCCTCTTTTGTTGATTTGATTTAGCAAGCATGAATACATAACCGTACTCGCAAGTCATACGACAGAATGCAAGTATACATGATAGCTTATTCCAAAGGAATGACTTCTATGGTTATTTTGCAGAAATGCAACATTTGCAATTTGAATACGAATAATAGATTGAAAGCATAAAGTAAAACAAATAATTAACAATATTAATTTAACAATTTGATTTCACAAAGACACATAGCCTAAACAAGTTATTCACACAGCCATATGACTTAGATCACACAGCTCATTTCCCAAGGTTTTTATGAAAATCTACCTCTCATGTGAAATCCCCGAGCATGTCCATGACCATATCACATTGAATAGATTAGTTTGTACACTTTACCCACAAGATACAACTAGTGTTGCAAGCACTAATCATAACAAAACGTTTCAGAAACTTCATCTCAAGCATTGACACTCCCAGTGTGCTTACGAACCACCATACCAAACTATACACAGCGAATGGTACGACACACACCGTTAGACAGGGAAGCAGTGAACCATCTTGCAATACGACTACTTGGTAGCACACCTCTACCCAATCAACACAGTCTAACCTACAACCTAAGTAGCAATGTCAAGAATCTATAACTAACTAAGTTAGGCTCGTCCCATACTAGACATATGGTCGTACAGTAAGGCTCAGTTCAATGGTGCACAAAGTTAAGTCCTTAATAGACCAAGGCAAGACTTCCAATTTATAGCTACAACCCTATGCACACAGTTTAACATTCCCATGCACATAGTTCCACCAAAAGTAGCACACAGTACCACTTGCCTCCGTCTAAATCCTTTCTCATCATGTTGGTTAAGTGCAATACATATCATCAACGAGTAATAGCACATAGTACACACAGATTCATCATTTAGTTCCATAATCACTTAGTCAAGTTTATAATAGCAACTTACATGAAATGATGAATCATGGAATGGCTAAGCAGACTAATCGTATCTAACTAACCCACGTTGGTGCTATGATAATACCAACTAAATAAATCATTCTAGAGTGACAAAAGATTATGAAATAACAATTAGACAAGGTGGATATAATAAATTGGATTAATAACTAAACCCAAAAGCTTTTAAATAAATACTTAAATTAAATACAATAACTTGAATCAAAATAACTTTTGAAAATTGGGTTTGATATGATCAAAGGTATAACTTCCCTTGGAATAGGTCTAGGTACTGATCTTGCTCTTGAGATGCTCCTTCTTCTTCAAATCTTCTCAAAGTATCAATGTCTACTCGTAAACAAAGTAAATAAACAAAACAAATAAAAATAGAGGCAAAACAAACTCTAAAAATTAAATAAAAATCTCAGATAAATAGATCTTGAATTTAGATGAATTTGGAAATTTGAATGGCCTCAATCGGAGTTCGGATGCAAAAGATATGGGTTTTGGAAGTTTGAATCTAAAAGAAAACCTAATTTTTGGATTATTCTAAAATTTCGAATTATTTCTCTAAAGAAAAATCGGATTATTGCACAACAATGACGTCAGCAATGGAATTTCCGGAATAAGAAAAATAAAAAGAAATTCTGACGTGTGGAGCCCACACGTCAACGACCTGGTTCACGGTGTACTTGGTTCACCGAACCGCCTGGCTGGGACTACCACGCGTACACCCACGTCGATGCTGACTGGGCTCGACGAGGCTGCCACGCACGCAGGGAGGTTGAGCTGGCGCTGATGTGGCTTGACGGCGAGGGCGGTGGTGCTCGAGAACCAAGGACAACGGCGAATGGTGGAGTTTCGCCGGTGGTGGGTGGTCGCATTGGGTAGCTGGTGCCACTACTACAAAACAAGCTATAGTTGACGCCCCATCACAGACGGTTCCTTTGGAACCGTCTGTGTTGGGTCTGTCCGGACATGGCATTTGCACTGCCAGCCTATCACAGACGGTTCTTCTTAATAACCATCTATGATAGGCATCTATCACAGACGGTTCATTAATAGAACCGTCTATGAATTATCACAGACGGTTCTATTCACAAACCGCTCGTGACAATCGAGTAATCGCGCATTTCGCTCTCAAAAGGAACCGTCAGAATTATCACGCAGCGGTTCCTAATTATAACCGTCTGTGATTGCCTGGATTATCACAGACGGTTTTTCTTGAGAACCGTATGTGATAGTCCACAGACGGTTCTTAATGAGAACTGTCTGTGATAATTAGTTATCACATACGGTTCTAATTAAGAACCGTCTGTGATATCATCGCCTCATATAAATTACGCCCGACACATCCTCTACCACCTGCAGCCGCCTTTGCTACCTCGCCTCACGCCTCTGCTGGAGGCCACGTGTGCCACTACCAAGACTACGGCGCCTCTGCCACTACCTCAACCCTGCCTCTACTGCAACCCTGCCGCTTGCTCCACTTAGATCTGCTACTCCTCCCCCATGCACCACTTCCCTGCCCTAGCTCCTCCAACCTGCGGTTCCTCCCCCGTTGTGCCAGCTTAGAGAGGAGAAGGTTGGACCCCTGCCCCTAGTGCCTCCTCCACCCCGCTGCCTCCTCCCCCATTGCGCCACCTGCACCTTGTTGTGCCTCCACCCCCAATGCATCACCTTAGAGAGGAGAGGAATCATATTTTCTCCGTGAGCTCCGAGGGTAACGATTTATAACCCTTTATGTTTGCTATAAATTAATCACTAATCAAGTTAAGTATGTTTGGTAAATAGGAAGAGTACGTACTTGCGGTTTATTAATCTAATTTGACACTAATTTGTTACATGCGTAGCGTAGATGGACCAAAACTGGATGTACGGTGTGAACCGTGTGAGTCAAGAGTACATTAATGGCGTGGTTGCTTTTAGAAGAGCTACCGAGCAGGATATGTTGAAGAAGGGGATAAATTTTATGTATTGTGCATGCATTGATTGTGGTAATCTGAAAATGTTTAACAACTCAGCGTAGATCGAAGCGCACTTGATTCGAAGGGGTTTCAAAAAAGGGTATACTTGTTGGACCAGTCACGGTGAAGAGCAGATTACCGGAAGTTAATAATGACGACATTGCCGAGGAAGTCAACGATATGCCAGATGTGGACTGTGCTTTAGATGATGATAGGTCGCACGATGACAATCTGGATCACATGCTACGCGATGCAGAAGAGAACTACAGTGAGAGAGAGTTTTGTAAATTCGAGGGCTTAAGGGAGGACTCGGTGAGACCTTTGTTCCCTGGCTGCAAACCGGAATACACAAGGTTGTCAACCGTGATTGAACTGCTTAAATTGAAGGCAAACAATGGTTGGTCCGATAAGAGTTTCACGGCGTTGTTAGGTCTCCTAGCGGACATCCTTCTGGACGGAAACGTGTTGCCCAGCACCACCTACCAAGTAAAGAAGGTTCTTTGTCCATTGGGAATGGAAGTAGAAAGAATACATGCATATCCGAACGATTGTATCCTCTACCATAAAGAGTATGCAGACATGCATGTATGTTCCGTGTGCAAAGCATCCCGATACAAGTATCAGAATACTGCTAAGGTGAAGCAAGGACCTCCTATTAAGATGTTGTGGTATCTTCCTGCGATCCCACGTTTGAAGCGTTTATTTGCGAACCCAAAGGAGGCAAGATTGGTGCGTTGGCACTCGGAGGAGCGTAAGAAAGATGGAAAGCTAAGACACCCTGCTGATTCTGCCCAGTGGAGAAACTTCGATCGGAGCTTCGAAGAGTTCGGTGCAGAACTGAGGAACATAATGTTAGAGTTGAGTACAGATGGAATGAATCCTTTCGGTAACATGAGCAGCCGACATAGCACCTGGCCCATGAATCTATACATGTACAACCTTCCTCCTTGGCTGTGTATGAAGCGGAAGTACATTTTGATGTCACTACTTATCCAAGGGCCGAAGCAACCTGGGAATGATATTGATGTGTACCTAGCACCATTGCTGGAAGATCTTGTGACATTGTGGAACGAAGGGGTACAGGTATGGGATGCGTACAAACGAGAGAACTTTACTTTACGCGCCATGTTGTTCTGCACCATCAATGATTTTCCTGCCCTTGGTAACCTGTAGGTCTTCAGTACAAAAGGAGCCAAAGCCATCCACACTTTGCTTAGATGCTACAGAGAGTGTATGGCTAAACAACTCGCAAAAACGTGTATATACGTCACCGTAGGTTCCTTCCTAGGAGTCACCCATACCGCAAGATGAAAAAACAATTCGACAAAAATAAGGAGGATGGTTCAGCTCCAAGGGCTTTTAGAGGGAAAGAGGTTTATGATATGATTAAGGATATCGATGTTTTGCTTGGGAAGGGACGTCAATTAAGAACCCGTCAAAAGAACATCTGGAAGAAGCGGTCAATTTTTTGGGACTTGTCTTATTGGGAGCACTTAGAAGTTCGCCACTGCATCGACATCATGCACGTGGAGAAGAATGTATGTGATAGCTTGATTGGTCTCTTACTGAACATTAGTGGCAAAACAAAGGATGGTGTTAACGCACGGCGTGACTTGGTCGATATGAACATAAGGACCGAGTTAGCACCGAAAGAGACCGATACAGGATGAACGTACCTTCCCCCAGCTTGCTACACTCTGTCCAAGGCCGAGAGAAATGAACTGTGCCAGAGCTTGCATGGTGTGAAAGTCCCGTCTGGTTACTCCGCTAACATTAAGAAACTTGTTTCTATGCAAGATTTGAAATTAATTGGTATGAAGTCTCATGATTGTCATGTTCTCATGACATAAATGCTCCCTATTGCAATTAGGAGTATCTTGCCGAACAAGGTCCGAGTGGCAATCTTGAGGCTGTGTTATTTCTTCAACTCAATTGCTCAGAAGGTCATCGATCCCCAAGGACTAGATGCTCTGCAGGCCGAGGTGGTGACGACTCTATGTCATCTTGAGATGTATTTCCCTCCATCATTTTTCGATATCATGGTCCATCTCATTGTTCACCTTGTGAAAGAGATAAAGATATGCGGCCCTGTGTTCCTACATCATATGTACCCATTCGAGAGGTACATGGGAATTCTCAAGTCCTACGTACGGAATCGATTTCGACCGGAGGGCAGCATCATCGAAGGTTATACAACGGCAGAGGTCATTGAGTTCTGTGTCGACTATATGGCTCAAGTGGATCCGATAGGTGTGCCTCTATCTTGTCATGAGGGGAGACTGGATGGTATCGGGACCATCGGAAGGAAATCAATCACTCCCGATCGCGATATGTACATTCAAGCCCATTTCACGGTCTTGCAACACATGACCCAAGTATCCCCATACATCGACGAGCACAAAGACATGATACGCCAATAGAATCTAAACCGGTCGGAGGTTTGGATCACGAGAGAGCACAACCGTCGGTTCAACGAATGGTTAAAGGTGCGAATCACTGGGAGGTCATCAAGTGATGATACGCTGCTATGGTTGGCACAAGGGCCACAATTTACAATTGTCACATGGCAAGGATACGACATAAATGGGTACACATTTTATATGGCAGCTCAGGATAGGAAGAGCACAGTCCAGAACAGCGGTGTCCGCATAGATGCATTCAGTACCGATGGGCTGAGGAGCTCCTACTATGGGCAAATAGAGGAGATATGGGAGCTCGACTACGTGCTTTTCAAGATCCCCCTATTTTGGTGTCGTTGGGTCCATCTCCCACAGGTGAAGGTCGACAAGTACGGTGTCACTACCGTGGACCTCGAATGTGTCGGATACAAAGACGAACCATTCGTACTAGGTAACCAAGTTGTTCAAGTCTTCTATGTAACCGACCCGGCAAATCAGAAGCGCCACGTAGTTTTTCATGGAAAAAGGAGGATTGTCGGAGTTGAGAATGTAGTGGACGAGGAAGAATACGATCAATTTGACGAGTTGCCTCCTTTCGGAGACGGCATCAGGCTCGAGGAAGAACCCAGTGAGGAAGCTAGCTATATGCGCGTCGATCATCATGAAGGGCTATATTTTAATTAAGAATTTACTCCATTGTAATTAATTTATTCCATAGCATCATGTGTTATGGACTTGTAATCTCTCATATATTTTGATGTCAACGTGGAATTGTCATGTGCTAATGTGTTATGAATCTGTCATCTTTGATATTGATGTCAATGTGGACGTTCATTGTAATGTGGAGTATCAAAATTGGTTTCACTTGATTTGGAGTTGAGTTGAATTAGATATGAATATTTCTAGAGGATGATCACAAGATAATTTGATTAGAAAGTTTTAAATTGTTTTACTTCTAGTCAATTAAAGCATTTAGTTTTGAAATCAACAATTTCTTTTGAAAGAATTTCCAGAAATTTCAAATAACAACAGTGATGCATCAAAAGTTTTAAATTATCCTCATTTTCATACATTTGAAACACAACCCATAGTTTGGGATGTTACACTTGTCATCTTTGATATTGATGTCAATGTGGACGTTCATTGTAATGTGGAGTATCAAAATTGGTTTCACTTGATTTGGAGTTGAGTTGAATTAGATATGAATATTTCTAGAGGATGATCACAAGATAATTTGATTAGAAAGTTTTAAATTGTTTTACTTCTAGTCAATTAAAGCATTTAGTTTTGAAATCAACAATTTCTTTTGAAAGAATTTCGAAATTTCAAATAACAACGATGATGCATCAAAAGTTTTAAATTATCCTCATTTTCATACATTTGAAACACAACCCATAGTTTGGGATGTTACACTTGTCATCTTTGATATTGATGTCAATGTGGACGCTCATTGTAATGTGGAGTATCAAAATTGGTTTCACTTGATTTGGAGTTGAGTTGAATTAGATATGAATTTTTGAAGTCAAATGTGTTATGAGCTTGTCATTATACTTGTCACCAGGTTTTGTCATTGTCACTAGGATTTGTCAGATATCACGCACGGTTCTATTATGGAACCATCTATGATAAGGAATCCTGCACGGTTCTTCAATAGAACCGCTCGTGATATGAGTTTATCACGCATTTGTTCTATTAAAGAACCGCTCGTGATTAGTCGATTATCATAGACGGTTCTTATTAGGAACCGTCTGTGATAATTACATAGATGGTTCTTGTTAAGAACCGTCTGTTATAATCGGTTATCACAGACGGTTATAATTAAGAACCGCCTCGTGATATCTCGTCACACCTCTCGTCGCTACTCCGCCCGCCAAGACTACCTACACAACCTCGCCTTTGCCTCTGCCTCGAGAGGATGATCACAAGATTTGATTAGAAAGTTTTAAATTGTTTTACTTCTAGTCAATTAAAGCATTTAATTTTGAAATCAACAATTCTTTTGAAAGAATTTCTAGAAATTTCAAATAACAACAGTGATGCATCAAAAGTTTTAAATTATCCTCATTTTCATACATTTGAAACACAACCCATAGTTTGGGATGTTACATCACAGACGATAAAAAAAAGGATTAGCAATCCTATCTTAGCCTTCAAATTTTCATAAGCCTTCTCGTCGGCTTTAGTGGTGGCTGGATCAGCAATTGTGAGATCAAACGTCTCCACTTGCGACCTTGCACACTCGATTCGCGCTTGTAGCCGTCAACTCCGCAACTAAGCCCCATATAGCCCAAAGGCCATCACCTGGTCTCCTCCGTCTCGGCGAGGTCGACCCGCCTCCTCGCATTCGGATGTCGCCCTCGACTCTCCGGGTCGCATCCTTGGTGCGGACCAAGTAGTTCCATAGGACGATCACCACGATGAGGTTTACTCGCTGGATGCCGTGGACCCTTGCATTGCTCCGTCTGAGGAGGAGCTCTAGTCGACAGATGATAGCCGCTATAGTCTCTGGTAGATCGGAGGGCCTACAACGGATGACATTGCGAACGGAAGGATTGTCAGCATCTTGGGCCAGGTTGCGACCAGAGAGGTGCGAGTAAAGAAACACAATGTAAGCCAATACAGCTGGCATGAGAGGGGAAGCCATTTGGAGTTTGTGGAGAAAAGGGATCAAGGAGGTTGGTGTGAAATCCATTGTAGAAGGGGATATCTATTTATAGAACAAGTACTAAAGCCGGAGCAGGAGACGAAGAGATATTTGAGAGCTGTAGAGACGTTGGAAAACGAAGAGATGAAGCCGTGCGATCGTGAGACGAACAAACACACGCGGGAAAATGAAGAGACTTGTTGATTTGTCGCTGGGTAGGTTATCACAGACGGTTCTATTTAGAAAACGTCTGTGATATGACTTTATCACAGACGATTTGTTTTATGAACCGTCTATGATATGTTGCATATCATAGATAGTTTCCTAATAGAACTGTCTGTGATAGAGTCATATCATAGACAGTTCTATTAGGGAACCGTCTGTGATAGAATTATCACAGACGGTTCTATGAAAGAATCGTCTATGATAGCCTTTTTATAAGGAGGGAACCGCTAGGGTTTTACTCTTACTCGTCACTTCCTCTCCCACGCCCCTTAGTCTCTCGCGCGCTCGTTTGCCTCCTCCAGGGCTCGCCCATTCACCGCCTTCTCCGACCTCGGCGCCCCTGACCTCGGCGCCTCCGACCTCGACGCCCCCGACCTCGGCGCCCCCGACCTCGGCGCCTCCGACCTTGACACTGCCGCCGTGGCGCCCCCGACCTTGGCGCCTGACCTTGGCGCCCCGACCTCGGCGCCTCCGACCTCGGCTCCCGACTCCACTGCGATCGACGCCTCCCTCCTCCGACGCGCGCCCTCCTCCGACTCCATCCCACTCCATCCCTTGCTTTGTGAGTATTGCTGCTTATCTCACTTTGTCCCTTTGCATTTGTGTTGTGATTGTTAATCTTTAGTACAGAGAGAGAAATTGCAAAGTGTTGGGTTCTGTTAATAGCTCAATGATGATTGTTGCCATATTATGAGATTGAATAGTTAACTAGAATCAGACTTGAGCTTATTTAGATTGAAATATTGCTTCTGCTCTATTTTCGGTTTGTATGAACTGCAAGCATATTTGTGTCATGTGATATGTCAGATGTTCAATTCTGTGCACTGTTAATATTTAGACCTTTTATTGACTGAGAGTTTAATCTGCGGTATTGAGATAAAATTTGACATATTAGTGAAGCATTTGTTTTTGAGCTCAAAGTCTGATTTGGAGTTATCATATTCAATTGATGAAGAATTTTGGCATAATGGTTGAGATGGCAAAGACTATGTCTTTTGCAACTAGCCTACTAAGAGCAATCGAACAAATTAAAAATCTGAGCACTATGCTGTTTTTTGATGTTCTCAAGATGTTTGTGTTAACTATTTTATTCTCTTTAGATGACTTGGGAGAATTACATGAGTACATGTTATTTTGGTCATTTAAATTCTTTAGGAATTATGCTTTAATGCTAATTAATTTTGTTGGGATTAATTTTGAAATTTTGCTAAAACTGCATTTTTTTTACAACAATCCAGAAAGAAAGTTTCACTTGATTTTATTTTGTTTCTATGTCTTCATTAAAAGCTAGTCTTCTGTACATGAAGCATCAAACCTTTGCTTAGCATTTCCTTAGAGAAGCTGGTGGATTAAGGAGTGTTAGGAGTGTTAGAATAGGAGCAGGGAGGCGGCGAGCCCTAGAGGATTAAACCTTTGCTTAGCATTTCCTTCGTCGATCCTGACACACTTGAGTGTATCTTTGCTTCATGCCAATCCTCCACGACATGAAACAAATGGTACACTCCAGTGTGTCGGCCTTGATGAAGAAGGCTCGGGCAAAGATGGGCTCGGGCAAAGTTTTACTTGATTCTATTTTGTTTCTATATCTTCATTAAAGGCTAGTCTTCTGTACATGAAGCATTAAACATTTGCTTAGCATTTCCTTAGAGAAGCTGGTGGATTAAAGAGTGTTAGGAGCGTTAGAATAGGAGCTAACTCGAGGCCTAAATTCAGCTAGATAGCTCGCTCCTTGGGCGTTCATCCTAAATGTTCAGGTGAAACACAGCCTACTTACTGTCGATCTGATATACTTGAGTGTACCTTTGCTTCATGCTAATTCTCCACGGCATAAAGCAAATGGTACACTCCAAAGGTCGTCGATGAAGCTCGATGAAGATAGGCTCTGCAAAAGATTCAGATCACTAGTTTCTATCTATACAAAGATCACAAGAGTTTGTTTCTTGTGCAACTTCCCATATGAGAGCTCACATACATGTGGTACATGTTTTGCATTTCAATCAATTTAAATGACTTGAATGATTTACATTTGATTATGTTAATTTGGTTCTCCTCATGCCTTGTCTAGAATTAATTATGCAATTTCATTCATATACATGTGGTATATGTTCAGCATTTCAATTAATTTAAATGACTTGAATGATTTACATTTGATTATGTTAATTTGGTCATTTAAATGCCGTTGGATTAATGCTTTATTGTTTCATATTTATGCTGCAATTAATTATGATTATTTGCTAATATTGCACATGTTGAGCATATTATTCATTTAAATGACATGGAGATACTTCATATGTATATGTTAATTTGGGACACTTGCAATCCATTTTATTGCATATGTAACTTATATAGATAGCAAGTGTTTAGATGGCAGAGGCACTGTCCTCGCCACACACCGACGCCAAGAGATGGAAGAAGCGCCGACGAGGTCACACACCGACAGCTGCAGAGATGGAAGAGGCGCCGACGAGGCCACCATCACCGTCGACGATAATGACACGGAAGTGAGATGGCAAAGTACAATCGAAAATGCCTGCGAGCCAACTGGTCATCAGGGAGGTCAGTGACTTTGGGGTCCCTCTGAGTCCCAAGAGATCAGCGATGAGATTCCGGACCATCTACAGGATACTTGGAAGGGAATAGGTCCCCATCACCACACCAAGGTGGAAGGACCTAACGAAACAAGCAAAAGGCGCGCTGTGGACAGAACTTTCAAGCAAGTTCACTATTCCAGAGTCAGACGTGGCACGCGTACGATGGACGACGATGCTCACAATGGATAAATCGTGGGGGACCTTCAAGAGCATTCTTGTCACGAAGTACATGAACACGGGTTAGACGCCCTTCGCGAAGTATGGATTCTTGACGCGGGAAGCATGGGACGCCTTTGTGGCTATGAAGACGACGGCCGAATTTAAGGAGAAAAGTGCGGCGCACAAATCTCTCCAGACATGAAACACTCACCAAGACAGACTTTGGTACCTCTCTAGACACGACACTCGGCACCGCTAGGTACGCGGGTAAATACGAGGAATGGGTGGTGGAGGAGGTGAACCCGTTTCCTAATGTCACAGACCCGCATTCTCTAGCCTGGTTAAAAGCGAGGGCAAAAGTCTCATCTTCGGACAGCATCTCTTTCACAAACCCAGTAGACCAGGAAGTGTCCCAACGTGTGGTAAATGTGTCGAACTACCTAGTTGTTAATAAGTCCATAACTTCATAGTGTCTATAATAACATGATGACCTCTTGCAGCGTGAGTTGACTGCCCAAGCTTCCCAAGGCTCCTTCCAAGCAAACAGGGAGAAGGATATACTATCTACGACCCTAGGAAACAAAGAGCACCCGGGTCGCACGTGAGGCTTTGGGGTTAACGTACCTTGAAGTCATGGATTCGCGGACGACTACGGCACGTATAGGAGTAGGAAGAGATCCAAGGCCGAGCACGATGATCGGTTGGTATAGATGCTTACTAAAAAATTTGAAGGAAAGATAGCAGCATTGCAGGATCAAATGAATCAACTCCTGAGCCAGTTGCAAGCCAACCCTGTTAATTTGGGAGCCAATCATGCTCGACATCGGAGTAGCATCGCGTCCATGCATAATTCTGAACATGACGACATCCAATTACCGATAGATGACATCAAGGTAATGTACATCTATGGAATGCACCAAAGATAGACCTATAGGACGCCTTAGCTAATTGCGTATCATTTTGTAGGAGCCGACGCACTGCAAGCTCCAAGTGAGGATAGTTGGGTCCATTTCTATTGAGGCTGCGTGGGGGATGGTGCATCCATACCAGGAAGGGGCAGTGCAGCACGGTGCCAAGGTGGCGCAAGGTTACGCCAGGGTAGAGGTGGACATTACATGAACATTTATTGACCGTCCTGCTGGAGATTCGCCCGAACGAAGAGATCACAACACTAGGGGATGCCATGCACATTTTTATCCAGTGGCCCAAGAAGGACATCGTCCTGGACCCAGCAGTGTCGCGATAACAACATGACCATTCCTCTCCAATGGGACCCTCGATGACTCCATCGCATATTTCGCCTCAGAAGGTCACCTTATCGGTTCCCATGGAGAAGACGCCGAAGGAACAAGAAAAGCGTGCCACCGTATCGGTTCCCGTGGAGAAGACGCCGAAGGAACAAGAAAAGTGTGCCGCTGTATCGGGTCCCGAGTCGTCTCGCAGGAAGACGCTGCCAATCCTTAAGGCCAAATCGAAATCGACGAACGTTAAGGTGCCTCCCAAGTCCGGGAAGTCCAGGATATCTAGGAAGTACATCATCAGAAAACCGTTGTGCTCCAACGCAGTATTAGGGTGTGCTGGATATGCCTGTCAGGCTTTGCATGCCTGGTACTTGGAGAAGACCCAAAAGGAGCAGTGCAATACTAGAATCACCGTCAGATACGAGCATAAGCATTTCTTCACTGGGACGAACCACTTCGTCGTGGGCTTCAACGACTTATATGACCTATTCAACCTCGTTGGCCTCGACGCCTCGCTTCTACGATGTTGGACATCGTCGCGCATAATCAAGTTCTACATTTACGTAATACCGATAACTATCACAACTCATTGCTTATGTATAGATACACGATGAATAATGTCCGGGAATGGAAAGAACCGGTGGGTTTCCTCGACCCACATGTGGTATCATTGCAAACCATCGAAACAGACTCGTCCTTCGTCGAGAAATACATAACGGAGGCATTGCTTGCTTAGCAGAACATGAAGTACATACTAGTGCCCTACAACGAGGGGTAAGTGTCACTACTTGCTCTACAAATTTCATTTGTACTTTATACGCAGCACAAACTTAGGTTTAATGACTATAGCGACATACATGAGTAGGTACCACTGGATCCTTTTAGTCATTATACCAAGGAGGAACCATGTGATATACCTTGATTCCCTAATCCGCAGCGACCACAAGTTCAGCATTCTGAGAGGAATACTTGGAAGGGTATGCTCATTTCCTCCATACATAACTCTATTGTAGTCTTCATTAGTTTGAAATGGCCGAGGATAACTTTTTGGAATCATGTAGGTCGCTCATCGACTATGTTGCCAACAAAGGAATATAACGATGGAAAGAGCGCGCCTAACACATAGGATGAAATTTCGACGCTGCTACAACACGATAATCCTATATCATACTTCATAATAACGCTGCCTCGAACTCGATATATGTAATTCTATTTTTGCACAGATGATGAGTTATGTAATCTACGCTTACTTTCATATGCAGAAAACACTAGAGCTAGGAAGAAGGATCCCGAGGTTTGTCAATCTCAAATAATTATTTCCTAATTATAAATTTAAATATATATGCTAACCACTTTACTCTTCTTGCTAGCGGTTGCACATAGATTTAGATGCACTCATTGTGATGAGATCACGGACATTCGAGGGAAGCTTTGATCATAACAAATATCATTAAGGACACTTCACTTTCACGGTTTTACCCGTAGCATCACCCAACCTCTCAACCACCGCAAACAATTGACTCAATTGTAATCCAATTGTAACTATAGCGACAATACATGAACAAATGCGATCTTTTGTAATTTATTTTGAGTAATGATCAGTTTGAGTTTGTCAACAATTGATTATCTATGATGTATCTGCTCGCATGCTTGTTTTCAGAGGGCATGGCTAGCAATTCTGAGGCTAGCAAAAAAAGCAAAAATGTAGTTAGGATTATGAATTATCCATCTGTGATTAGTATCGGTTCCGGTTTATATTAAAAACCGCTTGATAATGATAACGTGTTCAAAACCGTAGTAGTGGAATATCACAGTTATAAACCATTCGGTGATACGTGGAATATCACTAATTCTATTTACCAACCGCCGTGTTACGAGGTATCACGACGGTTTAAATTGAGGTGTGATATTCTACATATCATAGACGGTGAAATAGAACCATCGTGATATTCCACATATCATAGACGGTTTTTAGGTGATTCAACCTTCACTGCACGGTTTAAAAAAACCGCTCGCGATAGTGCGATCACGACGGTTTTGAACCATTGGGTGATGGTTCAAACTCTGTGATGACGGTTTTGAACCTGTGATGGTGTTCCCTAGTAGTTGCTATTGCGCACCTAATGAACCAACGTGTGGTCGAGGTGCACCTAGGTGGCCAATGGTGAGCTCACAAATTGTTGTCTGAGAAGGCTCGGTGGCACTCTAGCGATGTGGTGGGTTCTCCTGAGCTTTGGTGACGGGAACCTAGCGCATCAACCACGAGTAAGCGCCACCAACGGCGAAATTGAAGAAAAACCAACGGCGGCGAGAAACCCTAAAACTTCAATAGTGGCGGCGCTAGGGCAATCGGGGTGGAATTGACTGAGGGTTCGAGGTGCGGAGAAGATTGCGAACCCAGGGGTCCTATTTAAAGGTTCGGGGCGGCACGGATTTGGAAATCCCCAAATTGAGTCCGTGAAGAACACGAAACCAATTTCGGAAATCTAAGAGATGGAAAAGGATTCGGGATTTGATTTTAACTGGAACGGATGCGGGGGAGTTAGAGATAATATTTGGCACGGTTTCTAGAATGACTTCAGTTGGAAATAATGCGTTGCCGGACGGGGCTTCAAGGAGCTTCAATGGCGGACGGACGCGAGCATGCGCGAGGAAGACGATGCAATGGTGGGTCCACCAGCCAGAGAGACAAACGCGCGGGCCCATGTGTAACGCCCAACCCGAGGTCTCCCAGGGAGGTCCCCTAGGACCACCCAGAGATCCTCCAAGACCTCCCAGGAGGCCCTTCAAGACCACCCGGAGGTCCAAGGGTGAGCGTGAGGCACGGAGTGACCCCAAGTGCCACGACCCAACCCAGGGGAGGTCGAGAGACCAACCTGGGGAGGTCGTGACACCTGGGGTGATCCAAGTCCTTCCACGACTAGACCCGAGGGTGGTCGTGGAGGGTTGAGATCACTCCTAAAGACCTCCCATGACTAGACCTGAGGGTGGTCGTGAAGGGCAGGGATCACTCCAAGGTCCTTTGTGTGAATTGAGCTAGTCCCAAGGATCAATAGCTAGCTCTTCACTGCAAACAAAAGTGGTAACATACATCAAATACAAGCTTTATTAACAACAGAGTTGATGACATAGGGGAGGCTTAAGAGCCAACAAAATAAATTACAGCGGAAGACAAAACCAGCAGACCACCCGGTTCACCACAGGCAATCGGTTAGAGGGCGCATCCTAGTCGACCAGGACCTCTCGGTCCACTGCTTAGACCACCTCAAAGCTTCCTTTCCCTGCTCAATAACAATATCAAGCAAGAGTGAGTATAACAACCGTGCTCGCAAGTTACACCCGTCAAATAACAGAATGACATGCATATATGGATATCTCAAAGGAAGGCTTAATATGGTTGATTTGCATAAAGCCAAGTTTCTTTCAAATACAAATACTAAGTTCCAAGGTAGTTAAATAATAATTAAAATTCATTTTCCCAAATTAGTTTTATAGTTTAGATAACATTCATCAACAAGTGGTGAAGGATACCCTCCTGTCATAAGGCTCCCTACCGAAATCCATTTGGATAGAGATCCAAAACAGTTTAACAAAGTCCTTTTGAAAACAAAACCAACAAGCTAACTTGGAGTGGCTTTGCTAGCATGTCTTTGACCGCGGACACGGCTATTCGAATAGTTTGCTATTTTCTAAAGCCTCTTTTAATTATCTGAATTAAAACAATTGGTAAAACTTTTGGAAAGTCCAAACAGGTTGGGCAATAAACTTGTTCGCCCAAACCTCCTCGCACGCTGCTGCCCCGGCGCCCAAATAATCCCGCCTTCTTCTTCGTAATCGCCGATCAACATCGGACGATTCATAAGCCCAAATTGCAGTGTGCCGCTCGATCAAAATCGACGCATCTGGCCATCGCTTCTTTCCTTTCTTCAACCCTCCGCTTCTTTCCTTTCTCGCCGTAGCGACCACCATGGACACGCTTCCGGAGCTTCCATCTACGGCGCATATCGACCGAAATCTCCGCGATTTTGTGAGCAATCAATTTGAAATTTAAAACCGCGCCCGATCCTGTCTTTTTCCCTTTCCATTCTTCGCCTAAATCCCTCAATCACTGCCGCCATCGCCGCGACGCCATCTTAAGCGACACGAAGCCTCGCAACGCCGAGCCCTATAAATAGGAGCCCCGGCGCGCTTTCCTCCCCACACCACAACGCCGCCACCCACAGCTCACCTCCTCCCCTTAGCGCCAATTTCAAGGATCTTCGATGGCGCTGTTCGCTTTTCTCCGATTCCGGCGCTTCGCTGACGCCGCGTCCTCGCCCCAACACTATCAAGATCACCGCTGCCGCGAACCTAGTGCGCATGCAATCAAGACGCCGAGGATCTCGAGCCCCTACTGCCCAACCGGCGACGCCGCCGCCAACTCGCTGCCACCACCTTACCGCCATTCGTGTAATCCCGCGAGCATCACGCTCAAGATCTCACCTCTTTTGCGATATCCTCACTCGCCGGGCGATAACGCCGGGGTTCGCCGCCATCACCGCTGCTGTCGGCCGGTGTGGCTAGTCCACGCCGGCGCCACTCCAACGCCACTCACTCAGTCCGACGTGGTACAGCCCACGGGCGCCACCTCACCTAAGCCAAGACGCTTGCGTGCAAGACGACTGCACATGGGGCACACCTGCTGCCGCACACCCCCGTGGCTGACACCATGGTTGCACAATAAATCAGGATTTTCTTTCGGGAAAATAAATCCTTAAATGAAATAAAAATCTGATTTAGGTTTAAAACTAGTAAAATTCATAACTTTTGCATCCAATCTCCAAATTGGGTGTTTCAAATTTCTAAATTCATATAAAATCATTATATAGCTAACTAAACCAAAATTATTTAATTTGAAGCCATTTTGAATCTGTAATTAAATTTAGAAATCCTTTTAAATTTCAAATTTAGGCTAAAACTTGTAAAATTCATATCTTTTGAATCTCAACTCTAAATTGAGTGATTCAAATTGCTAAAATCTTATAAAATTATTATCTAGCTAAATAAAATAAAATTATTTCATTTGGAGTTAGTTTGATTTGTCTTTTTGGATTTATTTGAATTTCATTTGAATTTGTCGTACTTTCGGGTATAGACTTCGATGATTCCGGAGAGGTAGATCTTTCTGAGGAATTAGAGTTTCAAGACTTCAACGAAGGCAAGTTATACCCTTGACCATATTGCCCCAGTATTTTAAAGTTATTTAATTCAGTTTTTAAAACTATTATTGCATGCATATTTTTAATCAGTTATGTTAATGCCCTGTTTAAATGCTTAGTTATTCCAATTGTTATTGTATGGCCAATTTTGAATATTGAAAGGTCATTCCTTTGTCACCATAGGTAAATTGGTTTGGAAATTATTCATGCTTAGCAAATGCTTAGACCATGATTTTGATTTTGGGAGGATTTAGCCAAATCATTACAAAATTGGTTTAAACTTGAATCTATGGTATTGTCTTACCATAGAGAATTTGTGAAGATGGTTTTACTAAAATAAAATCAAAATGGTTTAGACTTGGGCTTAAACGGATGAATGGTGGGTGCAAGTTTATGCACGGGTTTAATCAAGTTAAGATTAAAACCCACGGTTTGATTTTGAAAGACGCCCAAGTCGACAAGGACCGGTCTTTGAGCGTATTTTGCACGCCATCAGACCACCACATGTCTTGTATGGGCAAGACCTGGCTTATTAATTTGGGATACCTCATAGATATTCATGCCATGTTGTATGTGTGGGTGTTTGCTAGACTATAGTCCCACCTAGCGCAAAGAGGGCTCCTTGAGGACGGTCATCCAATGGAAGCTTAAACCTTAGCTGTATGAGTACTGAGGTAGACCATTGTAAAACCTTGTGATAATTGTTTTGTCACACGCCTTAGGAAGCGTGGGTTGGCCGACACAAAAGCATATTATCTCTTGTGGGTAAAGCTGCATAACTTGCAGTAGAGAAAACTATTCAATAGTCATGGTCATGTCATGGACATGCTAGCAAAGCCACTCCAAGTTAGATTTGTTTTTGGTTTCAAAATGGTTTCAACAGATGTTTTTGGATGGTTAATCCTGTGGGAAAATTAGGCGGTTAGCCAAGTGATAGGAGGGTATCCTTCACCATTTAAGTCCGGAGGTTATCCACACTATAAAATTGTTATTTAAAATCTGATTTTAGGTAAAGTATAAAATGGCCTTGGAAATTAATATGATTATTTAAAATTGAAAATGCTGCTTTGTGCAAATAAACCCCGCCAATACCCCTTGTTTACCTTATGCATGCATTCAATCTGTTATTTGATTCGGTAACTTGCAAGCACTGTAGTAGTGCTATTTCTTGTCAATAATCTTTATTCAGAGAAGACCTTTATCAAGACGGTGAGGACATCGATGTTAGGCCATCGCTTCCCGCATTTATTGCCCGTGGCTAATCGCTGGGTCTACTACTACCGCTTTATTTTCCGCCGTGTTTGATTTAGCCTTAGGCCCTTTCATAATAAACTCAATAATTAATAGGAAAGTCCGTTTACTCCCTCTAACTATCGTAAAAGTTTGGTTTACCTCTGAACTACAAAAACCGGTTATTTAACCCCTAAACTTGTGAAAACCGTCACAAAACCCTCGTGCTGGTTTCAAGTGGTGGTTTTGCACATGTGGCAACTTTGTCCAAGTCAAGATTCCACGGCCACTTTTCTCTCTCTCCCTATTCCACGGGCGGTGACTCAAAGCGCCGCTTAGGCATCATTAACACCACTAATCATTGCCTTAGCGCTAATCGATGGGGATTTGCCCCTAATGATAAGGAACAAAGGTTTGCGATTTATGGATAGCGAGGGAGGCGCTGCTGGCTTGGCCTACCAAGCGGAGGAGGGCGCCATGAGCCAGAAAGGATAGGGATGGGAAGTTTGGCGAGGTAGAGTCATCGACAAGGTGGCGAGCAGCGGAAGTCAAGCGCGCGGCACGACAACAAGGGGCGTATGCGCTTCGGCCAACCGACAACCAGATTCGGCAGATTCTTGACGATAGATCGGGAAGCATGGGTGAGAGGAAGCTCAGGGGACCTACCAAGCCAAGAATGGGTGTTTGAGAAGAACGGTGGAGGGAGATCGATGGGAAGAAGAAAGTGGCCGCAACCGATGAAGACGGGCAATGCGCCGCAATGGTGAACCAAAAGCAACTCCGCTTGAGGGAAGTACTCTGGCTCGAGAGGTTTTTGTGACGGGTTTGGTGGCGGTGGCGTTGTTGGAGCGACGGGCGAACAACAAGGGGGCGACGCGGCGCGGCGGCGGCGCCAACCAACCGACTAACGGCTGGGCTCAACCGACTCTTGACAAGAGATCGTGGAAGCACGGTGAGAGTGAAGCTCGGGGACCTACCAAGCCAAGAATGGGCGGAGAAGAACAAAGGAGGAGATCGACGGGAAGAAGAAAGTGGCCGAGTCGATGAAGATAGGCAAATGTGGCAAGAATGGTGAACCAAAAGCAACCCATTTGAGGGGAAGTACTCTTGGCTCGGGAGGCTCTTGGTGATGGGGTCGGTGCGGCGGTGGTGTCACCGGTGTGGCGAATCGCTAGAGGAGGCGGGGAGGAGCCGGGTGGGCCGAGCCAGGGAAGCGAGCCAGAAGAGAGGCATGCGGTCGAGCTGAGGAGGAGCCGAGGTGGTGACGGTGAAGGTGATTTGGGTGGAGAATCTCCAGGAGCGCGATGGGGAGGCGAGAGCAATGACAGGCAAGGGCAAGGGCCAGACGGGAGGTTGTGGGAGAGGCGGATGGCGTGAGCAGCTTGACGCCTCCTCTCCTCTGCTCTCTTGTTGCTCTCTCTCTCTCTCTCTAGTTAGCAAAACCACTGCCACGTGTACAAAACCACCGCTCCAAACCGCTGAGAGGTGTTAATTGACCGGTTTTCGTAAGTTTAGGGGGTTAAATAACTGATTTTGTAGTTCAGGGGGTAAACCAGACTTTTCTGATAATTCGAGGGAGTAAACCAGACTTTTTCCTAATTAATAATAAAGTGCGGGATATGTTTTGATTATCACTTTTATTTAACTGTGTGCACTAGAAATCCTGGATCGGTGTATGAACACAGAGAATCCGGGATCCTTCGCTCCCGGGTTCGACAAAAGTGGTATCAGAGCCATATCGACTGTAGGTCGTGACCTTAGAAAATGCCTTAAGGACTTATTTTCAAAAACTAAAACTATTTTGGGTCTATCCAAGAGTCTTTTCAACTTTTCTTTAAAACAATTACTAACTCATCTCCTTCTAAAATTGTAGATGGTCGAAAACCAACGCGATTTCCCACGGAATTTTCGCAGACATTGGGCTGCACTTCTTGGAAGATGATGCAACACCGACTACAACGAAGACCAACCTATCAAGGGTACCAATATAAGGTGGAAGCCAATATCGCCGAGAGTTGAAGTAATCCTCACGCCAACCATAACCCAAACACGATTTCCACATCATCGACGCCCAATAAGACGGCACCTTCACGAAGGCATTCAAGATGCAGCCGAGAAGCCACAAGACGCCTCGCTACACCTACAACAATCGATTCCATGGTTCGAAGTTTCACTACCATCCAATGCATCGCTCCGACCAGCCGATAAAGACTTTTGCCCGCCGAGAACGAGGACTCTCCCGAGCTTACGATCGTGAACTTGTGCAAGGGAATGGACTATGCCTATGGAAACGCTCTAGATGACCACAGACTACTCAAGACAACTGCAAGATGCGGAAGAAAGGCCGAAGTCAGGAAGAAGAGCTAGCTCACACAAGGCAAAGTAGGGTAGCTCTAGTGAACCTGACTATACCCCAACTACCCCTAGCTGATTTCCCAAAGTGTAATCGTAGATGCAGTTATGAGCTATCGTTATCCTTGTGATAGCCATAATCAAAGAATAAAATAAAATAATAAAAGAATTATTTTAGAAAATTTTGGCTCTTTGTCTTGTGTTTGTTCTGGGCTATTTAGAAATTACCCCTTTAGAGCTTTCTTTTCTATTTCTCTCTTCTAAAGTCCTTAGAAAAATCTAACAGATGGTGACCACCTGCATCGGGCAAGCTGCAAAGGTTTCAAGGTCAGGAAACGAGAACGCCGGATTATCAGAAAATCCTTGCACATGCTAGCCACCACCCCCACTAATCGAAGAACCTAATCGGCCGCTTAATGGCACACCAGACGATATGATGAGTTTGTCGCCCGCCGCTAGCAAGATGCAAGACATGCAAGCCGCAACTCACACTCCACCGCCACCTCCACCCCCACCTCCGCAGAGGTCGACGATGTCGGAGTTCATGAGGATGCGCCTCGACGCTTCAAGCAAAGATCAACCTATGGACGCCGATGATTGGCTCCGGCCATAGGAAAGAAGTTGGATATCACCCAGTGCTTGGATCGTGAAAGGGTACTTTTCGCCTCTCACCAACTCAGTGGTCCCGCTTTGGAGTGGTGGGACAACCTCTGCATCACCCATGCCAACGCTCAAGCTATCACTTGGGAAGAGTTTGTGTGAGCCTTCCGTCATGCTCACATTCCCACAGGGATGATGGCATTGAAAAAGAAGAAATTCAACGCGCTTCGCCAAGGCAACCGCTCGGTGAGCGAGTACCTGCATAAGTTCAACCAACTTGCTCGCTACACCCCGCAGGACGTAGCCAGAGATGAAGACAGGTAGGAAAAGTTCATGGAAGGACTGAATGATGAGATATCTATCCAACTGATTTCTCAGGACTTCACCGACTTTCAACAATTGGTGGACAAAGCAATTCGCCAGGAGGGCAAACATATAGCGATGGAGAACCGCAAGCGGAGGATGGCCGCTCAGAGGTTCAACTCCGGAGGGCAACCTAAACCTCGCCTCGCTCAAGCCCAGCCACCGCAGCGTGGAAGATTCCAATCCTCTACATCCAGTAACTCAGCCCACAAGAAGACTTAACACTTCCAAGCCAGAATAACTCAATCTGGGGGCCCACAGAAAAACCTAACTTCATCATTAGCAAGAATAAAGGACTGTTTCACTACAACGAGACGGGACATTATGCCAATAGATGTCCAAAGAAGCAGCAGGGCACAACTCAAGCCAAGCCAGCACCTAGAGTTCCAACCACTGGCGGCACCACAAAGCCAGAGCTCCAAGATACCTAAGGGACGTGTGAACCACGCCACGGCAGAGGAGGCTCAAGCAAAGACCGGATGTCGCTTCTGGTACGCTTTTTGTTAATTCAAGACCAAAGATCAGTCCTATTTGATTCCGTGAGCATCGTATTCCTTTATTTCCAATAGATTTGTGGGAAAATATGGTTTACTTATCTCCTCTTTAGTTAACCCTATGATAGTCCACTCCCGGCTCGTAAATGAGAACCGCCTCTATGCCCAAACCTTACCCTTGAAATATCTAGAGTACCTTTTCTAGCAGACTTGATAGTCCCGCAATCTCAAGGTCCGATGTAATTCTTGGAATGGATGGCTAGCCAAGAATCAGGACGATAGATCGGCTAATAGATCTATCACCCTCACCAATGAACAAGGAGAATTAGTAGAATTGCACTCCAAGTTATCAACCTGAGGAAGTTCCATCCTGACCAAACTCAAGGAAAGAAAGCTTGAAGACATACCAACAGCAAGAGTACCCAGATGTTTTTCCTCGATGAGTTACTCTAAGATGCCACCGGATAGGACGAATGTTCTTAATAGACTTAGTCCTGTGGACCGCCAATCTCAAAGCGACCCTATAGAATGTCGGCTAATGAGCTAGCAGAACTGAAGAAACAAATTGAAGAACTAAGGAGCAAGGGTTATATTCGACCAAGTTCATCACCTTGGGGAGCACTCGTACTATTTGTCAAGAAGAAGGACAATAGTATGCGAATGTGTGTGGATTACAGATCGCTCAATGAGGTGACGATCAAGAACAAGTATCTGCTACCTAGGATTGATGATCTATTCGATCAATTGAAGGGAGCAAGCATCTTCTCGAAGATCGATCTATGATCCGGCTATCATCAACTGAAGATCAGGCCAGAAGATATTCCGAAAACTGCCTTCACAACCAGATATGGATTGTATGAATTTACAGTCATGTCTTTCGGTTTGACGAACACCCCTGCTTATTTCATGAATATGATGAACAAAGTGTTCATGGAATTCTTGGATAAGTTTGTGGTTGTTTTCATCGATGACATTCTCATTTATTCAAAGGATGAAGAAGAACACAAGAAACACTTAAGAATGATTTTGGAGAAACTCAGGGAGCACCAGCTTTACACCAAATTCAGTAAGAGCGAATTCTGGCTAAGGCAAGTGGCCTTCCTTGGTCATATCGTGTCGTCAGGAGGAGTTGCTTTGAGATCCACTAAGGTTGAAGCCGCTATGGATTGGAAGCAACCAAATTTCATCACGTAGTAAGGAGTTTCTTGGACTAGCTTCTGATATTACCGAAGTTCATTGAAGGATTCTCCAAGACCGCTGCACCCATGATACAACTTCAAGAAGGAAAAGAACTTTGAATGGACAGATGCTTGTGAGAAGAATTTCCAAGAGTCAAGAAGAGTTTAGTTTCGCACCAATACCGGTTTTGCTAGATATCCATAAAGACTTTGAAATCTTCTCATGACGCTGTCTCGATTAAGGTCTTGATGTGTCCTAATGCAGAAGGCAAAGTCGCGGCTTATGCATCCCGCCGCTTGAGGCCACACGAGGAAAATTACCCAATTCATAATCTCGAAGTTAGCGACAATTGTGCATGCTTTGAAGATCCGGCGGTATTACCTCATTGGTAAATCACCGTGAGATTTTCACGGATCATAAGAGTTCCAAATACATCTTCACCCAAATAACTCAACCTCCGACAAAGAAGATGGTTAGAGTTGATAAAGGATTACGACCTCGGAATCCATTATCATCCGGCAAAGCAAATGTGGTTGCAGATGCCTTGAGCAGAAAGGCGTATTGCAACACCACTTTGGTTTAGAAAAATCAACCAGAATTGTACGAGGAACTGAGGTACCTAAACCTAGAGATTGTCAACCAAGGGTGTGTCAATGCCTTAGAAGTGCAACCCACTCTTCAGAGTCAAATCAGGGAAAAGCAGTCAGAAGATGAAGACATCAAAGAAATCAAGAAGAATATGAGAAGAGGCAAAGCCCCAGGGTTCTCTGAAGATGAGCAGGGAACAGTGTGGTTTGGGAACAGCATCTGTGTACCTAATCAACAAGAACTAAAACAGTCAATTCTGAAGGAAGCTCATGAATCGCCATACTCCATCCATCCCGGAAGCACGAAGATGTACTAGGATCTGAAGGAGAAATATTGGTGGGTCAGCATGAAGCGTGAGATTGCAGAGTTTGTAGCACGCTGTGATGTTTGTCAACGAGTAAAGGTAGAGCATCAAAGGCCCGCTGGTTTGTTGCAACCATTACCAATTCCCGAATGGAAATGGGAGGAAATTGGTATGGACTTTATCACCGGACTTCCTAGAACCCAATTGGGATATGATTTCATTTGGGTAATAATTGATCGGTTAACCAAGGTAGCTCACTTTATCCCAGTCAAGACCACCTACCAAAGCAGCAAACTAGCAGAATTGTATATAGCCAAGATTGTCTGTCTGCACGGGGTACCCAAGAAAATCGTATCCGACCGAGGTTCCCAGTTCACTTCCCGGTTCTGGAAAAGCCTGCATGAAGCCTTGGGTACAAGACTCAACTTCAGCACTACTTATCATCCGCAGACTGACAGCCAGACAGAACGTGTCGACCAAGTTCTTGAAGACATACTTCGAGCTTGTGCCTTAGATTATGGGAAAAGCTGGGACAAGAACCTGCACTATGCAGAATTCTCATACAATAATAGCTACCAAGCCGCTTACAGATAAATCTCCATTTGAAGCTTTGTACTACAGAAAATGCGTAACTTCGCTTCTCCTCGATGAAGTAGGAGAGCATCAACTCTTTGGACCAGAGTTGATCAAAGAAGTTGAAAACAAGATTAAAACAATAAGGGAACGTCTGGAGGTGGCTCAATCCCGACAAAAGAGTTACGCGGATAACCGTCGAAGAGGATTAACCTTTGAGATAGGAGACTTCGTTTATCTCAGGGTTACTCCACTCCGAGGAGTAAGAAGGTTCCGGACCAAGGGAAAGCTTGCACCCAGATTTGTGGGACCGTACAAGATTTTGGCCAAGAGAGGTGAAGTTGCATATAAGCTTGAACTTCCAACATCCTTGTCGCCAGATCCACGACGCCTTCCACGCCTCTCAACTTAAGAAGTGTCTCCGAAAGTGCCAACAGAAGAAACACTCCTTGAGAACATCGACCTTCAGAAGATCTCATGTACGAGAGCAAACGATCAAGATTCTCGATGTGGCGTAATGAATCACTAGAAGCAAAATCATCCGCCATGCAAGGTTCAAGGAGCAATCATTCGGAAGAAGAAGCCACCGGGAGCGAGAAGAAGATTTGAAAGCCGAGTATCCCCACCTTTTGCTAATCAAGTCTCGAATCTCGGTTCGAGATTCCCTTTAAGGGGGTAGGTTTGTAACAAATTTCAAAATTTCAATTTTTGAGAAAATTTAAAACTTATTTTTTATGGTTTTCTGGATTTTCTTAAAGCTTTTATTAAACAACCTTAAAACTAAAACAAATTTAATTACAAAAGCTATTAACAAGATTAAGTTGAAATTATTTTATTTAAGTCCAAAATCATTCTAGGAACTTCGTGAATTTTTCTAGATTTTTTTGGAATTTATTTGCTATTTTCTAAAGCCTCTTTTAATTATCTAAATTAAAACAATTGGTAAAACTTTTGGAAATTCCAAACAGTGGTTGGGCCGAAACTTGCTCAAATTTAAACCCTCCTCACAAGGGTCCCGAAAGCCGGCTAATCCCAAGACCCCTCCTTCTTCGAACCGTCAGATCAAGATTGGACGATTCATAAGCCCAAATTAGGTGTGCTGCTCGATCAAAATCGGCACACCTGGCATCGCTTTTCTTTCCTTTCTTCAACCCCATGCCCTTTCCTTTCTCACCGTAGAAGCATCGCCATGGACACACTTCCTGAGCTTCCATCTACTACAAGATATCGATCAAATCTCCGCGATTTTGTGAGCAATCAATTTGAAATTTAAAACCGCTACCGATCTCGTCTTTTTCCTTTCCTTTCTTCGCTTAAATCCTCAATCACCGCCGCCATCACCAAGACGGCCATCTTAAGCCACACGGCCTCGCAACGCCCGCCCTATAAATAGGAGCCCAGTGCGCTTTTCCTCCCACACCACAACGCCACCACCCACAATTCACCTCCTCCCTTAGCGCCAATTTCAAGGATCTTCGACACGCTGTTCCTTCTTCTCCGATTCGGCGCCCGTTGACGCCGCTCGCCTCCACCACCATGAGCATCACCGCTCGCTGCGAACTCGCTGCAACCGCATCGCCGAGGATCCTCAGAGCCCCTACTTGTCAACCGGCGACGCCGCCGCTCAACCTCGCCGCCACCACCTTACCGCCAAGATTCGCGGCAATCCGGTGAGCATCACGTTCAAGATCTCACCTCTCTTTTGCGATATCCTCACCGCGCCATGGCGATAACGCCGGCGCTCGTCGCCGCATCGCCGCCGGTGCCGGTGTCGGGTCGTGGCTAGTCCACGCCGGCGCCACTCAGCGCCACCTCACCTCGTCCGACGTGGTCGCCCGCGTGGCGCCACCTCAACCGCCGAGCCGCGGACGCCTGCGTTGCGCCTTTATCATGGGGCCCACCCGTCAGCGGCACACCCCCGAGGCTGACGCCATGGTTGCGCAATAAATCGGGATTTTCTTTCGGGAAAATAAATCCTTAAATGAAATAAAAATCTGATTTAGGTTTAAAACTTGTAAAATTCATAACTTTTGCATCCAAACTCCAAATTGGGTGTTTCAAATTTCTAAATTCATATAAAATCATTATCTAGCTAACTAAACCAAAATTATTTAATTTGAAGCCATTTTGAATCTGTATTTAAATTTACAAATCCTTTTAAATTTCAAATTTAGGCTAAAACTTGTAAAATTCATATCTTTTGAATCTCAACTCTAAATTGAGTGATTCAAATTGCTAAAATGTTAGAAAATTATTATCTAGCTAAATAAAATAAAATTATTTCATTTGGAGTTAGTTTGATTTGTCTTTTTGGATTTATTTGAATTTTATTTGAATTTGTCGTACTTTCGGGTATAGACTTTGACGATTCCGGAGAGGTAGATCCTTCTGAGGAATTAGAGTTTCAAGACTTCAACGAAGGCAAGTTATACCCTTGACCATATTGCCCCAGTATTTTAAAGTTATTTAATTTAGTTTTAAAAACTATTATTGCATGCATATTTTTAATCAATTATGTTAATGCCCTGCTTTAAATGCTTAGTTATTCCAATTGTTATTGTATGGCCAATTTTGAATATTGAAAGGTCATTCCTTTGTCACCATAGGTAAATTGGTTTGAAAATTATTCATGCTTACCAAATGCTTAGACCATGATTTTGATTTTGGGAGGATTTAGCCAAATCATTACAAAATTGGTTTAAACTTGAATCTATAGTATTGTCTTACCATAGAGAATTTGTGAAGATGGTTTTTACTAAAATAAAATCAAAATGGTTTGGACTTGGGCGAAACGGGTGAATGGTGGGTGCAGGTTTATGCACGGGTTTAATCTGGTTAAGATTAAAACCCACGGTTTGATTTTGAAAGACGCCCAAGTCGATTAAGGACTGGTCTTTGAGCGTATTTTGCTACACCTCACCGTACCACCACATGTCTTGTATGGGCAAGACCTGGCTTATTAATTTGGGATACCTCATAGATATTCATGCCATGTTGTATGTGTGGGTGTCAGTTAGACTATAGTCCCACCAGGTGTAAGAGGGGCTCCTGAGGACTGTCCATCCAATGGAAGCGAAACCTTAGCGGGTATGAGTACTCTGAGGTTGACCGTTGTAACAGCCTTGTGATAATTGTTTTGTCACACGCCGTAGGAAGCGTGGGTTGGCCGACACAAAAAGCATATTATCTCTTGTGGGTAAAGCTGTACAACTCTGCAGAGTAGAAAACTATTCGAATAGCCGCGTCCGCGGTCATGGACATGCTAGCAAAGCCACTCCAACTTAGATTTGTTTTTGGTTTCAAAATGGTTTCAACAGATGTTTTTGGATGGTTAATCCTTGTGGGAAAATTGGGCGGTTAGCCAAGTGATAGGAGGGTATCCTTCACCATTTAAGTCTGTTGGTTATCGACACTATAAAATTGTTATTTAAAATCTGATTTTAGGTAAAGTATAAAAATGGCCTTGGAAATTAATATGATTATTTAAAATTGAAAATGCTGCTTTGTGCAAATAAACCCTGCCAATACCCCTTGTTTACCTTATGCATGCATTCAATCATTATTTGATCGGTGTAACTTGCAAGCACGGTAGTAGTGCTTACTCTTCTCAATAATCTTTATTCAGAGAAGACCTTTATCAAGACGGTGAGGACATCGATGCTTAGGCTACGCTTCCCAGACGATTACTGTGGCGAATCGTTGGAGTCTACTACTACCGCTTTTTTTTCATTTGTGTTTGATTTGGCCTCAGGCCCTTTTGTAATAAACTCTGAATAATTAATAATAAAGTGCGGGATATGTTTTGATTATCACTTTTGTTTAACTGTGTGCACTAGAAATCATGGACTGGTGTATGAACACAGAGAATCCGGGATTCTTCGCTCACGGGTTCGACAACTGAAGAGGGTGGTCTTTGCAAAAAGACCAAAGAGGTGGTCTTTGTGAAAAGACCAGCAAAGACCAAGAGGATGGTCTTTGCAAAAGACCAGCAAAGACCAAGGAGGTGGTTTTTGCAAAAATGGAGGTCCCGAGAAGTCAAAGGAGGTCTCTGAGGAGGTCTTGAGGAAGAGATCCTAAGAAGGTCCTGCAAAGGCTACGACTACACAACGTGGTCGTAAGAGAAATCAAGGGAAAAGAGCTAGGCACAGAGACACTCACCAAGGCCGAGAGGGAGATAGAAGGGAAGGGGGAGATCGAGGGTCAACGGTGACGGTTGAAGGTGACGGCTCAAGGCCAAAGTAACTCCTTCGTGATTGGCAAGCAAGCTCCAACTGCTTCTTGGCGATGAGGAGGCGTTAGCGCAGCTTTAACAGACTCCTTGGTGAAAGCTTCAAGCACGGAGAAAACTGGACGGGAGCTAGAGAGCTGAGGCAGAAAGAGGTGAAGAAAGGAGGGCTACTCAGGCTATTTATAGCCAGAGAAGGAGGAGAAAGGTCACTGAGATACTCAGAGACACACGGGTCAAAGGCAGGTGAAGGACAAGACAAGGCATGGCCAGAAAAAGAAGGAAAAGATGGGGCAGGTAAAGGAAAGACAAAAAGGGGGAAAACAAGGTATCATAGATGTGACAGCATTAACTGCGCAAGGACTTCTGTGGCGGAAGGAAGGAGGAGGCGAGCAGAGCTGACATGTGGGACCAGTCAACTACATGGGTGAGGTGGTCAAACCAATAGGGTGGTCATGACCAAGGGGAAGGTCATGACCAGCATAGGTGGTCTTGACCGCAAGGGTGGTCTTTGCAAAAAGACCAACAAGGGAGGTCATGACCACATAGGTGGTCGTGACCAGAAAAGGGGGCGATCTTTGCAAAAAGACCCACAAAGGGTGGTCTTTGCAAAAGACCAGGAGGTCCTGCGGACAAGGAGGTCCAAAGGATAGGGTGGTCCAAAGGATGAGGATGTCATGCGGACCAGGAGGTCCAAAGGATGAGGAGATCTTGTGGAGGCCTTGAGGAAGTCCCGCAGAGGTGGTCATTGCAAAAAGACCACAAAGGGTGGTCTTGACCACAGGGCAAAAGGGGAGGTCGCGACTCCAAGAGGAGGTCGCAGCTAAAGGACAAGAAGAGGAGGTCACGACTCCAAGGGGAGGTCACGGTTAAAGGACAAAAAGAGGAGGTCGTGACTCCAAGGGGAGGTCGCGACCCAAAAGGGTGGTCTTTGCAAAAAGACCACGCGGAGGTTTAGAGGACGAGGAGGTCCAAAGGTTAGGGAAGAAACACGCAGCAAAGCGGGGCCGTCCGATAGCGATCGGGTGGTCCAAAATGATGCGAACATTCGGACCGCCCGAACGCTTCATCAAATCGGACCGCCCAAACTCAATCGGTTAAGATGAAACAAGGGGAGGTCTTGACGATTAAGATGAGATTCAAGGAGGTCTCAACAATCAAGATGAACTCAAAGGAGAACCGCGACGGTCAGGATGAACTCAAAGGAGATCCTGACGGTCAAGATGGAATCAAAGGGAGGTCTCGACGGCCAGGATGAACTCGAGGGAGGTCCTGACGGTCAAGATGGAATCAAAGGGAGGTCTCGATGGCCAGGATGAACTCGAAGGAGATCCTGATGGTCAAGATGAGATCAAAGGAGGTCCTGACGGTCAAGATGAACTCAAAGGAGATCCTGAGGTGGAGCAACAGAGAGGAAAGGCGCGGAGAAGCGGGGGCTGCCAGATTACGATCGGACGGAGCAAAGCGATGAGGATGTTCGGACCAGCCGAATGTGCCAACAAGATCGGGCCGTCCAACATGGATCGGACGGTCCACAAGAGATGAAGGTCTGGATCGAGCGGGAGGTCCGAACGGACACGAGGGAGGTTCAGATGGACACGAGGAGGTCCAAATGAACACGGGGAGGTCCAAATGAGCACGAGGAAATTGAATTGAACACGAGGAGGGTTCAAACGAAGGGGGGGGATTCAACCCGAATTTGAATTTTAGAACTCAAGGATGTTCGAAACACAAACCCGAGCTTGGAATGTCTCGACGGTGGTCGTGACCCAAGGGGAGGTCAAAACCGAAGGGATGGTTTGGACACAAGGGAAGGTCCGAACCACAAGGGAGGTCTAGACCCTCAGATCCAAACGAAGGGAGGTCTGGACCCTTAGATCCAAACGAAGGGAGGTGGTCCAGAGAAGGAAGAGAGAACAGAGCCAAAGGAGAGCACGGAGCGAACAAAGAAAAGGAAGAACTCCAACAAACTCGAAAAGAAAACCGAAATGATTTAGTTGAAGTTTGATTTAGTCCTTTATAGCTCTTTTAAAATCTCAAGTTAAGCTTTGAACTCTCATCAAAACCAAATGGTTCTTTTTATTTTGAAAATTCAAAAAGCTCAGAAAACCAGGGTGTTACACCACGCGTTAGAGGGACGGAGCCAGCGCGTGCACGGTGGGTTCTAGGCTGCACAGTACTAGGCCGGAATTGGCATAGTTAATGGGTTTCGGACCGATTATTGTTCTGAGAATTTTAATAGGTTTTCTATTTTATAAAATAGCAGAAATTCCAAATAGCAATAGAAAATAGCAAACGAACTTGGAAAAATTCTAGAAAAATCTAGAAAATATATCCAAGCACATAGAATCCAAATAAAATAGTTTTGACCATTGTTGATGTTGACTTTAATCATATTAAATTGTTTTGGCATCCAAAGTTCAATATTAAGCTTTTGAATTAAAATCAAATAAATCCAAATGGTGAATTTTCTCCCTACTAACTATTCAAAAGATTTTTAAAGCTCAGAAAATTGAGATGTTACAAACCTCCCCCCCTTAAAGGAATCTTGACCCCGAGATTCAGGCTAGCTAGAGAAAAGGCTAGGGAACTCAGCTTTCAGCTTTTCTTCACGCTCCCACGTTGCTTCTCCTTCTGAGTTGTTGCTCCACTAAACTTTGCAAAACCAACGGTCTTGCTCCTGGTGTGACGTTCTGCGACATCCAAGATCTTGATTGGCTACTCTTTGTAAGTGAGGTCTTCTTTCAACTCAATTGATTCCAGCAGGGCTTGCTCTTCTGGCACACGAAGACACTTCTTCAACTAAGAGACATGAAAGACATCATGTACTCCTGCTAACGACTACGGCAGCTCCAACTGATAGGCTACTTCTCTACGGCGATCCAAAATCTTGAACGGACCAACATACCAAGGGGCAAGCTTCCCTTTGGCATGAAATCTCTTTACACCTCAGAGTGGCGTAACTCGAAGATAAACATAATCTTCTGGTTCAAAGTTGAGATCACGACGATGTTTATCAGCATAGCTCTTCTGAATCGACTGAGCTATTTTCAATCTCTCTCGGATCATAGACACTTGTTCTTCTGCTTCTTGAATAATATCTGGCCCAAAAACCAAACGTTCAGCTGTTTTTGACAAATTCATCGGGTTCTACAGGCTTCAAACAGTGACATTTGCAGACTGACTTGATAACTGTTGTTGTATGAGAATTCTACATACGACAAATTCTTGTCCCAACTAGTAGCATTAGCTAGAGAACATGCTCTCAACATATCTTCTAATATTTGATTTACTCTTTCAGTCTGTCCATTTATCTGAGGATGATAAGCAGTACTAAAATTCAGATGAGTCCCTAAGGCTTCATGCAAACTTTGCCAAAAACGAGAGGTGAACTGAGATCCTTGATCTGACACTATCTTCTTAGGCACACCATGCAAACTGACAATCCTTGACATATACAGCTCTGCAAGGCGATCTCCTAAGTAAGTGGTTTTGACTGGCAAGAAATGAGCAACTTTAGTCAAACGATCAACTATTATCCAAATTGAATCATAACTCGATTGAGTCATGGGTAAACCGGTAATGAAATCCATTCCGATCTCTTCCCACTTCCACTTTGGAATCTTTAGAGATTGTAACAGACCTGCTAGTCTCTAATGTTCTGCTTTTACTTTCTGACACACGTCGCATAAGGCAACGAACTCTGCGACTTCTAGCTTCAAGTTTGGCCACAAAAACTTATTCTTAACATCTTGATACATTTTAGTGCTACCAGGGTGAATCGAATATTTTGAGTCATGGGTTTCCTTCAAAATTAGCTGTCTCAAACCATCAACATCTAGTACGCAGATACGTCCATTAATCCACAATATACCCTGATCATCTTCGGTGAAGTCTTTGAACTTTCCTTCTGCCATCTTCTTCTTGATGTTTGAAAACTTAGAATCCTTGGGTTGAGCTTCACGAATCTGCTTCTCTAAAGTGGACTGCACTTCTAGACTGGCCACAAATCCTTCAAATACAACTTCTAGATTCAGCTTTTGAAATTCCTCTTGAAGTTCTGAGCAAGCTTCTTTTTACTCCCATAGCATTGCAGTAGCTCTTACGGCTTAAACCTACCCCTACTTAGTTCTTAATTTACCTTGTGTTTAATTGCTACCTTATCTAATACCTTGGAGCTTCCCCTGGATGGTTCAGACTCGTAACGACACTACTAGTGGATCAGGAACCAATGGAGCCAATGGAGCAAAGGGAAGTGAATAGACCCCTCCGAGAGTAGTTCCACCTCAAGCGCCACCAATAGATTTGCAGAACTTCAGAGCATTCATGGCTACCCAAACTCAGATAATGTATTCAATGATGAATCAGATGTAGAACATGAGTAACAACTAAGCCAGCAACAACAATGCAGCACCAGTTGCTCATAGTCACCATGGACAGTCTAAGCTAGTAGAGTTCATGAGGACCCGTCCGCTATCATTTTCCAGAAGTGTTTCGCTAGTGGAAGTTGAGGATTGGCTTCGCGTGATTGAAAGGATGTTCCTGATCACTAGTGCAATGATCACGAGAAGGTTCTTTACGCTACCCATTAGATGGAAGGCATTGCCCCTAAATGGTAGGATAATTTTTATGCTACGCATGAGACTCTGCAAAACAATACTTGGGAAGAGTTCTCTATAGCTTTTCGCTAGTAGCATGTGCCGGAGGGAATCATAGACCTAAAAATGATGAGTTTGTGCACTCAAGCAAAGAGGTATAACAGTATCTGATTATCTCAATAAATTCTCTCAGCTTGCACATTATGTTGCAGAAGATGTCGCTACCACTAAGGCCTGGCAGAGTTATTTCCTAAAAGGATTGAACACTGGACTGCAAGTCAGTCTGATTGCTCATACTTTTTAGATTTCTAGGAGTTGGTCAACAAGGCTCTCATCCTTAAAGATAAGCACAAAGAGTTGGATGACCACTACAAAATAGAATGGCTTAGCAAGGAAGTCATCAGTCCCAGTAGAGAGTGTGGACCATTCCTCAGCTGTTTACTCTCTTTCAGCCTAGAATTCGTTTAAGACGCCTGCACCAACATGAACACATTGTCCAGCTGCTCAGAATTTTCATAATTCTAATTCGGTCAACCCCAAACTAGGAGGTAGCCAACAGAGTGTCCCTATACTTTGCTACACTTTCCGAGAGCCAGGACACTTCGCTAACAATTATCATTAGAAGGGAGCGATGACTCCAGTTCATTTCAACCTTAGAGCTACCCCAGCCAAGACACCGGTGCTAGCCAACAACCGAGGAGTACCTCAAGTTTCCAGTCAACCCAAAGGAGCACCATAGTCCATGGTTAGAGGTCGTGTCAACCACGTTACCTTGGAAGGAGCTCAGGAAGCACCCGACGTAGTACTGGGTAAGTTTCTAGTTAACTCAGTACCTGCAACAGTTTTGTTTGATTCTTGAGCTTTGCATTCATTTGCTTCTCAAGTTTTTGCAAGCAACAACAATTTGGAAACTATACATCTTAAGCATACTTTGTTACTCCAGTCACCTAGTGTAGAGTTAAGTTCTAAATTGGGGTGTTTAGGAGCTAAATTACGCATTTCTGGAGTTGAGTTTCTAGCCAACCTCATTATCTTAGACACCCACACTCTAGACGTCATACTTGGTAATTGGTTGTCAAAGCACAAAGTTATGTTAGATTATGGCCAAAGAGCCGTAACAATCGAAGGTACCAATAGAAAAAAAGTGGAGTTTCTAGCCACCATAGTGCGTGATGTACATCTAGTGATTAATAATCTGAAGACCGAATCCTTGGAGGATGTGCCTATTGTTAGAGACTATCCGGATGTTTTTCTAGAAGATTTGCCAAGAATGCCACCAGATCGTGACATTGAGTTCGTTATTGATTTAATGATAGGAACAACACCTATTTCTAAGAGACCCTATTAGATGTTAGCCTATGAGTTAGTTGAAATGAAGAAACAGATTGGAGAACTTCTTGAGAAAGGTTTCGTGAGACCTAGTTTATCAACTTGGGGAGTGCTAATTCTATTTGTCAGAAAGAATGATGGAAGTATGAGGATGTGTATCGATTATGATGCCCTCAATGAGGTTACAATCAAGAATAAGTATCCACTTCCTCGGATAGATGATTTGTTTGATCTGATGAAAGGAGCCGGAGTGTTCTAAAAAATCGACATATGATCAGATTATCATCAGTTGAAGATTTGTCCACAGGATGTACCGAAGACTGCTTTTTCTTCGTGGTATGGATATTATGAGTTCTTAGTCATGCCATTTGGTTTGACAAATGCCCCTACATATTTTATAAATATGATGAACAAGGTTTTCAGAGAATGTGTGGACAAGTTTGTGGTGGTGTTTATTGATGACATTTTGGTCTATTCCAAGACGGAAGAAGAACATGCTAAGCATTTGAGAATAATACTTGAGAAAATTAGAGAGCATCAGTCGTATGCTAACTTCAACAAGTGTAATTTTTTGAAACAAGAAGTTGATTTCCTTGGTCATGTGATGATAGCCAAAGGAGTAGCAGTTGACCCCAACAAGGTTAAAGTAGTGTTACATTGGGAGCTACCCAAGGCGGTGACTTAGATTCATAGTTTATTGGGAATGGTAGGATATTATCACTATTTCATTGATGGATTTTCGACGATTGCTAAACCTCTTACGCAATTGTTGAAGAAAGAGAAAAAGTTCGCTTGGACTCCAGCTTGTGAGGAAAGTTTTTAGGAGTTGAAGAAACGTTTGACATCAGCACCAGTGCTAGTACTACCAGATATTCGTAAAAAAATTTTATATCTATTGTGATGTTTCGCGTCAAGGATTAGGTTGTGTTCTGATGCAAGAAGGAAGAGTGGTTGCTTATGAGGATGGATATCCGCTAACCAAGAAACACACAAAAGCCCCGTATTGTTTTCCACACAAACTAGTAAACAAAAATGCATTCGAGCACTACTTCATCTCAACTGCCCACGGTAGTTTCGGTCTACCTCACCCTTGTATGCGATCACCTCTCTGGTCGGACCCTTGGCAATGCTATCGACCATTATGCAGTCCGCGACTTCCTCCAATCTCCACCCCTATCTCCCGAATATCGTGTCTCCGATCATCTGTGAACTGCACCTCCTCCTTAGCCGAACCAATGGCTTGGTCTCCGACGTTCGATGGGCAAACCTCATGCTCAAGGTCACGCTCACCAAATGCGTGGATCATGTTGAAGAGTCGATCTTGATGTACGATGGATACATTGACGAGCTAAGCGCGAGGGTCAACAATACCGATAGCGTGGAAGAGGCTGAAGATATCCTCTCGCACATGGTCGACCTGTACCCTCAATACAAACAGCTCCAAGCTCAACTTGCCACCGCGAAGGATTAGGTGGAGTCATTCCTCCACATATTCCCTGATCCTGTTCCCGCCGAAGCCCACAAGCAAGCTTACAAATGCTTGAGAACTGCATTAGGGTCTTACATTGGCCACTAGGGCCTTCCATCTTTTCTTATTAGATCATGTAATGTACATAAAAACAAAAGCGACCGGCCACGCTATTTAGCCAAATCACCCATAATATATGTAAAAAAAGATGTCATGTTTATCTATTACTGCTTTGTACATATAATTTTGTTGCATTGTATTGCTTAAATTTACTATTCAAGCATAAAAAAATCCTCACCTTGATTTGACAGTAAACACATTACAATTTTACTGTCTTACCCGCTGTGTTTTACTATTAAACGTACGAGCACAAAAAAGTCACGTGCCACAATAAAGGCAGTAAAACACATAACAACTTTATGTCTTCTTATTATGTTTTTTATCAAACATACGAGATCACAAAAAGTCGTGTGCGCAAAAAAATGGCGATAAAATGATTCACGAATTCATCACACGCTCATATTATTAATCGTCAAAATTGAGTGCCACGTGGGGTGCAGATGTTTCTGGCCCGCCGACTATAGTTGGTGGGCCGGACATATGGGGGTTGCTCTCGCGCGCATATATTTGTCACACCTAGTGTGGGTCACGCTGTGATGGGCTAGCTAGGCATAGAATAACTAGGCATAGAATAACTATTATATATATATATATATATATAATATATATATACATATAAGCAACGGGTGACATTCAAGGTATCTCATTTATTTGTCTAGAAAATCCCACAATAATTCTTAAATCAGGAAAAGCAAAATTCCTAGAAAATTTCTCATTAATCGAGAGAAAAGGAGAAGATATACACCACATATTATGGTAGGAGGAAAAGAGAAGATCTACACCACTTATTTTGGTAGGGCCAGATTATAACGTTGAAGATTAATCATGTTGCATACTGCACTTTTTACAATTGTATAATAAATACAACTATATTTCAAAGCCAATATAGCTATGTAACAAATACAATATGTTACAATATCTAGTCGCACAATGGCATTGGAAATTCCACTAGTTAGAACTAACAAATATATTTAGTGATTGTACGGATGTAGGAAAGGCACCATTTGGTATAGCGGTGGTTTATGATATTTTCTCTTAGCAGAACCTTTTTTGAAATTTGGGTGCTTGGTTTGCTTTTTTTCTTTTCTTGACCATGTTGCGAAAATAGATATTGTTACCATCAAAATAACAGAAGATATTAGAGTAGTTGCCATAGAAAATGTATATCCATGTGATAGAAAATAGGGAATTATCGTAACTCAATTCATTCAACTATAATTTGATTTTCCAAACAAGATGCTGGATTTTTTTTGCAATTACTTTTCGGCAGCAACTACGTAAAAAAAGTGCTGAAAAAGAAACTGCAAGCTGGCCCCAAATGACTAAGGTAGTCTATTTAATGTCCACACTTGTCTAGCCTCCGGGACATTGGGCTGGCTGGATACAACATTAGACCCGCTCAATTTATTTACAATTTTTTCCTACTTCTCTCACTATAACATTGGCAAGACGAATATTCGCTAGCTCAAGCTTTGGCCATTGTTTGATTTGTAAACGAAGTTCTGATCACACCTAGCATTTGATTGTGACCGATGTATAATTGCTTGGGTATAACAGGGAGTTAGGTAAAAATAAAGACATATCGATCATGATATGTGGTACGTGCGACGTCTCGTGTTATTATCTTAAGGGTAATTATACTTAGGCATATGGATTACTATTCGTTTGCTCGAGGAACACTGCTCCAACGAATAGTAAACCATTTACCGAGAGTTGACGCAGAGAACAATAAAATAGAAACCGCCACTACTACAGAAGCCTCATCACGAGCGGTTCGTAATCGTCATCACGAACGGTTTCCAACCGCCTATATTTGTTGGTCTGTGATAATAGTATTATCCTGAGCGGTTCAAAACCGCTCATGATACGCACTATCACAAACGGTTTTTGTTGAAACCGCTGCAGCGAAGAGTTATCGCTGAGCGGTTTTCATCAAAAACCGCTCGTGATCCGAGAATATCACCGACGGTTTAATTTACAAACCGTCTGTGAAAACTCATCACGACGGCTCGAACAAGAACCGCTCAGGAAAACTCATCGCTCAAGAAGAACCGTTTGTGAAAATGTCATCACAGACGGTTCTTGTTTAGAACCGTCTGTGATAGCCTTTTACGTGACAAAAAACCGAAAACGGCCGCTAAAACTTCGAGGCTGTTTAGAGGCCCTAAACGACCTTTTTTGGGGTTTTCACTTTTTGAGACCTCGCGAGAGAATTTGACCTTGACTTATGGATTTTCGGATTGAGCTTTTAGTTAGCTTTCCAACGAGCCAAAGAACGTCATAATCGGAGTTCGTATGCAAAAGTTATGATGATTTTACCGAATGGTGTGCGATCTACCATCTATATTTTTGCCCAAACCAAATAACTCAACATGAACTACACACATCACAAAGAGCATCACCCACATCACAAAGAGCATCAACTCAAGAATCCACATCACAAAGCAAAGGGGAGTAGAGAGAGAGGTCGTGGGAGGCCGGGCGACGCAAGTGGAGGAGGCCGGGGCGATGAGGTCGTGGGAGGCCGGTGACGACGAGGTCTGGGCGAGTGGAGGAGGCCGGGTGATGATTCGGATGAGGCCGTGACGATGAGGCCGGGCGAGTTGGAGGAGGCCGCGGCGACAAGCTCGGAGGCCGCAAGCAAGGTGTGAGGAGGAGAAATGGCAGAGGAGGAGATGGAGGTATGAGTTTGTGAGGAGGAAAGACCGCAGAGGAGGAGATGGAGGTTATATAAAGCGAGTTTCGCAGCCCGCCCATTATGTTCAAATTTTCGTTTCCGCCCAACAATCGAGAGACGGTTCTATTAAAAATCGTCAGGATCATTCCTGAGCAGTTCTATTAAAGAACCGCTCAGGACATAGGGCCTCCAGAGCGGCAAAAAGCGGTAGAGGCGAAGGTAGTCTTGGCGAGAGGATAGCGAGATATCATGAGCGGTGCTTATTCAAAACCGTTTATGTATTATCACGCATTTGTTCTTATTCGTAACCGTTTATGTATTATCACTGAGCGGTTTTATTCGTAACCATCTCGTGATTGGTGGATTATCGCTGCACGGTTTGTGAATAGAACCGCTCAGGATAATCACTGACATTTCTATTAATGAACCGCTCGTGATAATGACTATCATGCAGCGGTTCTAAATAAGAACTGCTCAGTGATAAATTTGTCGGCGCTAGCCCTTGCAGTTCGACAGATTAATACGCATTTGCGGTTCCAAAGGAACCGCTCGTGATGGGGCGTCTACTATAGCTCGTTTTGTAGTAGTGTGCTCTTTATTACAACAAAGAGCTACACAAGTCTAGGGTTATGAATACAATTATTTAGTTACAAAGGGGAAAACACTTCCTGCTATTTCCTGCTGGGTTCCTCCGACAGTCTACTCGTCCCACGGGTCGAAAGGGGCGATCACCTCGCCTTGCTCCTTGTACCTGACGCCCTCGTCACCTGTAGTCTTTTCGGTACCTCCAAAATTTCTCATCCCACTCAGGATAACTCCCGGTCGGATTAGGAGCTAAGCAACGGAAGAGATAGCAAGAGTGAGTACTATAGTGTACTCAGCAAGCATTAATAGCTAAAATGCATTTAATGATTCTAAATTTCGTCCTTATCAAAATTCCTACCTCTTCTTTTATTCTGAAAATAGTTGCAAAACTTAGGTTGCAATTTCAATTACAAAGAGACTACTTGATTACTCGGAGAGAGGAAAGACCTCTAGCGGTTCCCGTAGACCCCAATCCAGGAGACTGGCATGAATTCATGATTTTGTATAGCACTACGCAGACTTGTACCCCTTTACCCATAGTAATTCTGAGCTCTAAATGAACCGGTCTCCTGCATTTCTTTTGATGCGGGTTCGAGTTTAGAATACAGAACGTTCTCAAGTTACGTGACTAAATCTCCACCCATTACTTTCCATCGGTGCTGATTTAATCACGTTGCTGACCTCGTCATACACCGAGTTCCGATAAAGTTGGTTGGGACACTACACAACACTCCACCATGCATTCCTATAACGCCCTAGATCCCCCACTTCCGAACTGTTTACGGTTCTAGGTTCTTCCCTAACTCAACCCATGTAATATGACTTACCCAATGTGGAGAACATAATCACGTAAAAGGAAACCTTTCTACCCGCCGAAATGGGAAAATGGTTGGTACTGAATTACGGCCTCTGACCGAGTAAGAGTTTTGTTGGTCCTTATATTATAACCGCTCGTAAAAAGGGGTCTACCTCTTATCTCATCATCATCGTCGTGTTCCCTAGCCCGCCCCCCCCCCTTTACCAACCTATTTAGTTTTAGTTCTTCATTTCTTTCATTTCATTTCTTATCTTCCCAATTCCATCTTAATCCAATTTAGTTTTGAAAAATAGTTTTGATGCAATACATATATGATAGAGCAAGATATGGTTTACATTTAATATAGCTATGTAGATCAAGGGAGTAGCTTGCCTTCGTAGAAGAAGAAATGATTGGTGAGGATGAACTCGATATCAACTACACCTGTTGGTTCGCTCGCTGCAATAATACGACGGTGCAAATAATAAATAAGTAATTAAATACTTAGCAGTAATTATGTGCGACTAGGTGCAGTGCATACTAGTCAGATGATTCTTTTCGTTAGTAGATTTTTCATTTAATAACACTTTCAAAACCCCTGTGAGGTTGGCACTTCCCAACTATGATCGGTAATAACTTGAATCGTAAGAACATAAAATACTAAATGTACTCACCTGCAACTATGTTTAGCTAATTCTATGCATGCAAAACCATCTAACCGATTTCATTCGATCGTAAACATTTATTTAATTCTTTAACTAAACTTGTGGTTGATTAATTTAATTAATGTAAATAATGATATCCTATCTTATTTTAGTAATTACTTAACGGCTTGATTTTAAGATCGGTTTAGCTTGATGCAGACCTAAATGAGTTAAGCTCAATTGCAAAATTACGTCTTGCTAATCATTTATTTATTTTATTTGCTAAATTCTAATGTTACAACACTAATTATCACAATTTATTAGAGTTTATACAATTTTTCCTAACATTTTCCTATACTTAGATTTCTACAATCACCTTTCTAACCCTAATCTCGCCCTAATTACCTACCTAACCCCTAATCACCCCTAATCCCCTACTCTCTCTCACCTTACCCCCAACCCGGCCGACACTCCCCTACTGCTTCCCTTTCATTCCCATCTCTCCCCCAAACTCAGCTCTCCCCTTCTAGGCTCCCATGGCACCACCACCCTACTCCCCCTGGCTCGCATGCTGTCCCTCCAGCTCCTCCGCACTCCAACACCGCCGCTCGGCCCGCCTGGCTTCTCCCCTCCGGCCCGTGCCTCTAGCTCCCTGATCCTCGTCGCCTCTCCCTACTCGCCGGTAGCCACCGGCCCACTCCCCTATGGCCCTTCCTTTTTTCTTGCCGCTGCCATCGACCTAGCATGTGGCCATCCTTTGCGCCCAGTGTCCTCCGGCACCTCCCCTCATGGCGCCGCCCCGCTCCTGGCCCGGCCCCGCTGCCGCTGCTAGGCCCACCTCCACCACCGTTGCCTCCACTTGCGCTCCCCTGATGACCCGGTTCCAGCCTTGGCCCCTCCTTCCTGGCTCAGCTTGGCCCGGTGGCTTGGCCTCTGGCCGCCGCCGTGCTCCTCTTGCTCCCAAAACCGCCTCCGCCTCCTACCTGCCCAGCACGGTCGGGAGGCCAGTGCCGGCACTCGGCTCTCCTCCTCCTCCTACCCCCTTAAGCTTGGTTTATTTACTAAGGTTGATTTGTTTTGTTTTGCTTCCTGAGAGAGATTCATTTTATTGCTTGATGTTGGGTTGCTTATTGATGTGGGTTTATTACTTATGCATGAATGATGGGAGTGCTGGATGTGGCTATCGAGGCTTTCTAAGGATGATGAGCGAGAGATGGTTGTGGGTGCTACCGTGGTTGCACTGAGGTACTACTACTTTACCCCCTCTCTAGTTTCCCCTCTTGCTCTGTGATGTGATGAATTGAGTGCTATACATGAACACTACTGTGAGATGATTCTAGGGGTGAATGATGTGTATGTGCGGGGCATACTGAGGTGTAACTGGGTTACCTCTCTGATGGGTTTGGTTGGTTTTGGAGGAGATGGTCATGGTATGGTCGCAGTGGTGATCACCGTCCTCCTTGGTGCTTCTGCTCCTTGATGCTCGGCGATGTCGGTGGTTGCTGACGGATGAAGCCATCGTCGACGCCGTCCATGCTCCTCGGGCTTCCCCTTCACCTATGCTCCCTTCCTCCCTTTTCTCTTGGTGCTAACTGCAAGTTGCAGCCATGTTGGGGGAGATCTTGGCTTGCTCCTTCCTCTCCTCTCGGCTATGAAGTGTGGGGAGCTCCTAGCTTCCTCCTTTCTTGCGGTTGTGAAGCGCTGGGAATGAGTTGGGGTGGGGAATGGAGGTGGCTGGTGGAAACTTAAGAGAGAAGGCTTGATCTTATCCTTTCCTGGGTAATTCCATTTTTACCGAGACCCTATTCCTATTTACCTTGATCCTATTTACCCTAATCCTATTACCATGCTCTTATCCACTACTGCATTCCACTGTGCTCCTTCTTGGATGCAATCTTGGGCTTCTAGGGGGCTGTGGTGATAAGGAATAGTGGTGACACTTGGCCCTGTGAACTCTTGTGAGGCTGCTTATGCTCTTGTTTGGCTTGCTTTTGGGGAAACTTGGTGTTGCTATGTTCCTTCGGCTGAGAAGAAGCAGAATAGGGTGGCTTTGTGTATGAGAGCTTATGTGCTACTTATGGGGATAAAGGCTTATTTGGGGGATGCATTTTTGTTGGTTTCTCTGGTGGCATGCTAATGACCACTATGTCCCTTGCCTTATCCCTTATGCCCTCTCATGTTACTATTGAGATAAGGGCCTTTTGGTCCATTGGTTACTAAATGAGGATGCATTGTGAAGCTTGGACTTGCATTGGTGGCTTTGGGAGGCTTTTATGTTGGCTGTGAGGGAATGAAGAGGATAGTATTTGTGGGGTTATGCTAACTGCACAACATGGGTACTGAGGGTGCTGGCTTCGATACGCCCAATGATGTTTTGGCTAAGGGTTGGGTTTAATGAGATGTGCACTGTGGGATTTATACTGTGGTTGCGACAATTGCAAATAGTGGGTGTGGGATTCAAAATACTCTATGAAGCTTTGACCTGAGGGTGGCTTAAAGGGAAGATGAAATGCAAGATGTTACTATGGTTGAGACCAAATGGAAAGGGTGGATGTTGGGCTTTATTGACACCGTATGATGAAACCCTCGGAAGTAATAGGTGCCTATTAAACTTAGGTTGGCTTGGCTATCTTGGATACCATAGGGGCCGACTAACTCCGGTTGGTTAGGTTATCTTGGTGATCGAGGGACCGGTTGACCTAGGTTAATATAGGAATGCTACTAAACTTCGGAGAAACTAACGACAATCTATTTTTCATTCTAACTAGCAATTACGACCTTCAATTTTTGCTAACTACTTTCTAAGCTTTTGGTTGCAAGAAGTGGAGAGGTGAAAGATGACGGGATGAGATGGCAATGAGGGCTTCAAGGATATGGATGCAACAACATTGATTTGTAATTTAATTAGCTCTTGTAATTAGCATTGTAGTTGGTTGTAAAATTAATCCTGTATCTATTGTTGGGTAGTAATATTTTAATTATGCTTTGCAAACAGACTGTTGTAAACTCTTTGAGGTTGAAACCTTTGTATACTCTTTGTTATTTTGAAATGTTGATACAACAATTTATAAAATCAAGCGTGTTAATTATGCGTTGATCACTGTTTGATGGATTTTTAATTAACGCTAATTACAGATTATTGTTGTTTAGTTTAACTTAATTACGAGGGTTCTCACAATACGAGAGCTACTGGTTTGACTAAAATGATTCTACCACGAGAGCTTTGATTGTTGTCTCGTTCGTCACAATTTCTATTCGTTGGCCGTAGCACCATGATTTCGGTAAGTCACTTCACCTCGCACACGCCGTCTCTCCGTGTTACTAAGCCCGGATGGAGGATGACGGTGAACAGGAATCGGCCCATTATCGATCAGGAGAGCTAGCGAGCAGGCACAACCAAAGGACGTTAGATCGGTATCCTAAGGCCGATTGGGTGTCATAGCGACTGCGTTCGACAGGCATATGATTAGTGGACCCAGCAGCAGCCGAGGAGAGAGCAGTACTTAAGGAGTTGTTTGCTTTTTCAGAGGGTATCTGATGTAAAAGGAATAGCCAAATCTGAACTTTCCCCTTCCCCTGTTCACCCCTTCCCAGTCTCGTCTCTTTCCCAGTCTTAATCTTCTTCAAACTGCTATTACTTGTATTGAATACTTGTTGATTTGAGTGGGAGGTAACAATTGGTATCAGAGCAATCTTCCAACATCCTGGATCTTCCACGTTACTAGACGCGTGCAGGTTCAATCACAAGAAATGGAACAACAACTTGCTGAGTTAACTCGGGTGATCTTGGCGCAAAGTGAGTCGATCAAGACTCTTTAGGACAAGACAGAAGTGATCCAAGCCACCGTCGACGAGATCAAGCCAGCGGTCTTTGAGTTGTAGAAATGGAAACCGGAGATGGAATCGATAGTAGAAGAGTTGGGTTCGAGATGGGTGAACTGAAATCTCAGATGGGCAAATCGCTCGTAATTTGGTGCTAGCGATAAGACCGGTAGATTTGCCGCTGATCCTTCCACAGCCGGAGGCCAAGACAAAATTCGAACCAAAGGCGGGGGGCTACACACGCTGGGATCAGGAGGGAGCGCCTCGCGCACGCAAGGAGTATGGTCCTAGGTCATCGAGTCGCTAGGAGGACTTGGATGATCGAGGACGAACTGCGAGCAATGGTACGTCTGAATGTTTTGAATTGAGTACTCATTTGGTTGAATCTGGGAGACACAATGTCAATACTCATCATTACCATCCTCCTCCTAAACTAGATTTTCCGCCGTTTGATGGGGAAAACCCCAAGGCATGGCAATTGAAATGTGAGAACTATTTCAAAGTGTGTTCTATCAAACCAGAGTCCCAGATCAGTGTGGCTACAATGTACTTTGTTGGAGGGGCATTATTGTAATTGTAGGCGTCAAGGGCTCATACTAGGTGTGAGTCATGGGAATCATTTGCTGAGGCCGTGTGTAACAGGTTCGGCAGAGAAGAGTTCCAACAGTTGGTTAGACAGTTTAACCGCTTGAGGCAAATCAGTACAGTGGTGGAGTATGCTGGGAAGTTTAACGAGATAATGCATAATATGTTAGCGCATCACTCATCCTGGAATCTGATATTTTTTTGTCACCCAGTTTGTGGACGAATTGCGCAGCGAGGTAAGAGCCGCAGTGGTGTTGCATCATCCACAAGATTTGGACACAGCAGTCGCCTTAGCCTATTTGCAAGAAGAAGTGGTGGAGACGGCCAGACGTGATTCTCGTCGCCCAGAGTACACGCACAACACGCGTGCGGCAATGCGCACAGCGTTGCCTCTCCCATCACCTCCTGGGAGGGGAACTCCAACTTTGGGAGGGCGACCAGACGACCGTAGAGGCTTGGAGGGAGCGAGAGCTGCTCCTGTTGACAACAAGCTCATAGCTCTTCGAGCTTATCGCTGAGCAAAGGGGATGTGCCATACGTGCGGAGAACGGTGGTCTCGTGAACATAAGTGTGCTTCGACCGTGAAGTTACATGTAGTCAAAGAGTTGTGGGAGATGATAATGGAGAAGGACAGTACTTCACAGAAAGGGGATGAGGATGATTCACAACCGGAAGCTCAATTAATGTCGATATCCAAGGAAGCTGTAATTGGAGAGGATGATTGCAAAACACTTCGACTCCGGAGTGTGATACAAGGACAGGAGGTGGTCATGCTAATCAACTCTGGGAGTTCGCATTTCTTTGTCAGTGAAGCATTAGCTGGTCGGTTGAGTGGGGCTCGACGAGCTATTAAGCTTGTGCAAGTGCGTGTAGCAGATGGTGGGCTATTGAAGTGTGAGTAGGAAATCCCTCATTGTCTTTGGGAGATCCAGAGCCATCAGTTTTACACTACATTCAGAGTATTGCCGCTGAGTTGTTATGATATTATATTAGGCATGAATTGGTTGGAGCAGTGTAGTCCTATGACGGTTCATTGGTTGAAAAACCTAATGTCATTCCGATATCAAGGTGAAGAGTGTGCTTGAAAGGTATCAAGACTAGTTTGAATCAATGTTGTCTGGTATGGTAGCCGCAGCAAGGGAGCCAAATCGCCAATCAGCCAAATGGTATAGTGTTTTCTCTAGGACCAGGGGCAGAAACTGATACTGGAACACCTCAAACTATTGTGCAATTGTTGAAAGAATATGATCATTTGTTCAATGATCCGCTAGGGTTGCCACCACAGAGAGCATTTGATCATGCCATACCTTTGTTATCTGGAATTAAACCAGTCAATCTTTGACCTTATCGGTATAATCCGACACAGAAGGACGAGATCGAAAGACAAGTGGCCGAAATGTTAACACAAGGGATTATCCAACCAAGTACAAGCCCATTTTCATCCCCAGTCTTGTTAGTCCAAAAGAAGGACATAATGTGGAGGTTTTGTGTGGATTACCGACATTTAAATGCGGCAATGGTCAAGAACCGTTATCCTCTGCCTATCATTGATGAATTATTAGATGAGTTGGCGGTGCGAATGGTTTACTAGTTTGGACCTTCTAAGGGTACCATCGATTCAGATGCAATCGGAGGACGAGCACAAGACGCTTTTAAAACCCACCACGAACACTTTGAGTTTAGAGTTATGTCGTATGGTCTAACGAGCACTCCGACAATGTTTCAAGGCTTGATGAACACCATTTTATCTCCTTTATTGCGCAAGGGAGTCCTGGTATTTATAGATAACATTTTGGTGTACAATATAGATCTGCTAAGCCATGAGAGAACACTCAGACAGGTTTTCGAGATTCTTGATGAACACCAGCTCAAGATAAAAAGGTCCAAATGTTCTTTTGCTCAACGACAGTTGACTTACTTGGGTCATGTCATCAGTAAACATGGGGTAGCTACTGATCAGAAAAACATTGAGGCAGTGAAGAACTGGCAGAGTCCAGCAAATATCAAAGAGGTTCAGGGGTTATTAGGTCTAGCTAGGTACTACCGCAAATTTGTACGCAATTTTGGGTTGATCAGCAGGCCTCTCACTAATTTGTTGAAGAAACATGTGGTGTTTATGTGGACTCCAGAGAAAGAAGCATCCTTCCAAGCCTTAAAAACAACTCTCATCACTGCACCGGTTCTTGCCTTGCCGGATTTTAAGAAAACCTTTGTGATGGAGACTGATGCTTTTGAGAAAGGGATTGGAGCGGTTTTGCTTCAAGAGGGGCATCCTATATCCTATCTAAGCAAGTCCTTGGGGCCTTGGACGCAAGGTTTGTCAACATATGAAAAAGAAAGTTTAGCCATCTTGCTGGCCATTGAACACCGATGACAGTATCTTCAGCATGCTGAGTTCATCATCAGAACTGACCAATGCAGCTTATTGCATTTGGAGGATCAAAGATTGACTACTCCCTGGCAGTAGAAGGCCATGACCAAGTTATTGGGATTGCAATATTGGTTGATTTATAAAAAAGGTGTGGACAATATGGCAGCGGATGCATTGTCACGAAAAGTTTCGGGGTAGGAAGGTATGTTATTTGCAATATCTACTTGCTTACCACTTTGGTTGACTGAGTTAGTCGCTGGATACAAGGAAGATACTTACACCAGCCGAGTGTTGTCAGAATTAAGTGTGGGAAGCTCTACATATCCCAAGTTCTAGTTGCAAGATGGGATCCTCCGTTATTCGGGACGCATTTGGGTGGGTTATAACACAACACTGCAGCAGAAAATTTTGCAGTCGATGCACGCTAGTGCACTCGGTGGGCACTCGGAATTCAAGTAACCTATAACAAGACAAAGAAATTATTTGCGTGGCCGGGTATGAGGAAGCATACTCAAGCCTTTGTAGAAGAGTACTCAATCTATAAACAAGCCAAAATAGAGCATGTCAAATAACCCGGTCTTCTACAACCTGTACTAGTACCGGAGCACGCTTGGCAGATAATCTCTATGGATTTCATCGAGGGATTACCTAGATCAGCATCGTACAACAGTATAATGGTGGTTGTGAATAAGTTCTCCAAGTATGTCCATTTTGTACCATTGGCACATCCGTTCACAACGCTGCAAGTCGCATAAGCTTTCATCAGCAATGTGTTCAAATTACATGGTCTTCCCCAATCTATTATTTCAGATAGAGACCATATCTTTACAAGTACATTGTGGAGAGAACTCTTTCGGTTTGTACACACTCAGTTGAGGATGAGTTTGGCTTATCACCCCCAAACGGATAGGCAGACGGAGCGTGTGAATCAAAGTTTGGAAACTTATCTTCGTTGTTTCGTTCATGCTTGTCCAACAAAGTGGTTTGACTAGATAGCACTTGCTGAATTTTGGTACAATACCTCCTACCACACTACTTTGAAGAAGTCCCCTTTTGAAGTGTTGTACGGGCACAGTCTAAGGCATTTTGGAGTCGTGGATTCATCCTCGTGTGCGTCTGCTGACCTATCGGACTGGCTGCAGAATCGGGAGTTAATGACACATTTGCTGAGACAACATTTGAACCGAGCTAATCAGCGTATGAAGGCATAGGCTGATCTGAAAAGATCTAAAAGAAGCTTTGAGGCTAACGATTGGGTGTATCTAAAGCTGCAGCCGTATGTACAATCGTCTGTTGCTCATCGCTCTAACCATAAATTAGCTTTTCGGTATTTCGGTCCATTCTAGGTTGAGCGGAGGATTGGTGCTGTCACTTACAAATTGAAATTGCCCCCAACTTGCAGCATTCATCCGGTTATTCATGTGTCCCAACTCAAGAAGGCTTTAGCACCTGATGAGAAGGCGCAAGCAAACTTGCCCGAATCGGCGAAAACAAGTGAGCCGTACCAGGTGCTGCAGCGTCGTCTTCATCAACTTTGGGCACATAGGTTTTGGTGTAGTGGTCAAGGTCTTCACCGGCTAGTGCCACTTGGGAAAACCTACGGGAGCTGCAGACGAGGTTTCCTCATGCACCAGCTTGGGGACAAGCCGGATTTGAAGGAGGGGGGATTGTTGCTGAGCCTGGGATGGAGGATGACGGTGAACAGGAACCGGCCCATTGTCGATCAGGAGAGCTAGCAAGCAGGCGCAACCGAAGGCCATCAGATCGGTATCCTAAGGCTGATTGGGTGTCGCAGCGGCTGCGTTCGACAGGCATATGATCAATGGACCCAGCGGCAGCCGAGGAGAGAGCAGTACTTAAGGAGTCGTTTGCTTTTTCAAAGGGTATCTGATGTAAAAGGAATAGCCACATCTGAACTTTCCCCTTTTCCTGTTCATCCCTTCTCAATCTCGTCTCATTCCCAGTCTTAATCTTCTTCAAACTGCTATTACTTGTATCGAATACTTGTTGATTTGAGTGGGAGGTAACACTCCGGCTCACGACCACCATGCGGCGATTGGACGGTAGAAGGCAACCATCGCACCTGGACATGTGATCCTTCTCGTGAGTCATTTCTATGCACAGGAAACCGCCGCATGTCCTACATCACGGCTATAGAGCTTGTCGTGATCATCCGAGTCCCACTGCCAACTTTAAGATGCATCTTTTGTCCTTTCTATTTTTGTCGCTCTCCTGCTATCTTCTCCGCCTTTGCTTACTTGGCCATCATTCTCTTTCCCACCCGGTTATGTCCTCACCGTGTGAGGAACACGGAAAACAATTTTGTTAAAATTTTTGAAATTTTGATGATTTCGTCCTCCTCTGAAATTTTTATGATTCGTTCAAAAAAATTGGAAATATTTGAATTTGGACAAAATTCAATCAAATTTCATCCAGTTTGAAAACCCGCCGAAATTTTGAACCGAAATTCCTAAATTTCGTCCCCCTCCGATTTTTTTCCAAAACAAAATAGTGTTCCCTGGAGAGGAATTGCCGATGAAGCCCTCACACAAGAGCGTAGATGCCGACCCTCACAGCGGCGGAGTAATTGGCTCCTCATCCCCATGCGATTGGAGGATGCGATGTCTCCTCTACACTACAACCCATCTGCTTAGCTCCACCAAGAACACCTCCATGGCGTTCAACGAAATGCCTTCCCGACGTCATCGTCGTCATGCCACGCGCCCATCGTCCACGTCGTTCATGTGCTTGGCAAAATGCATGGCTTGGGGTAATAAGTTAGTTGAAGCTACAGAAGTTTGAGATCGGTTCCTACCAACCTAGGTAGGGAAGTTTGAAAAGCTCCAGTTCAAACGGGTCTGAGTGCAGATTGCAAAACAATTTAGATCCCATTACGGCATTACGAACCATTAACAGTGGGGAAATCGTGAAAGCAAAACAAATTCCTGAAAAATATGCATAGATTGTTTTCCATTACTTTCTACGATTTTTTCCAGATCAGCATACAAATGTCGCTTGACTTTCTGCATATGGGCATTCGGGGCCTGTAGACAGTCTAGTATATTAATTGTAGAGACATGATTACCCTGCAACCCCTCAAACTTTGCACGGTTGACCCACTTAGCTCCATGACCTCAGTCATCTAACTAATTAGCTGATGTGGCATCCAGCCATCATAAGTGTCCGATGTGGCATCCAATCACCACTCTCAATCTTCCTCTAGCACACCTCACGCTTCACTATTGGCACCGTTGTTTACCACACCGCTCATCATAGCCCTAGAGTAGTAGCATGATTGAGGCAACGGCGGCAGTGATGCTGACCCGGCGTGCAATGTTGCAACGTTCGTGGGAGCGTGGTCAAGCGGACGGAGGCGGCGATGAAGTGTTTAGCTCGACTGAGGCCTTGTTTGGCAGCACCGGGATCCACCAGGATTGTGGCTCAATCCACGGGGATCATCCAGGCGGGGGAATATTTCGCCGCAGCACAAAACTATGTTTGGATCTGACCGGGGTGGGGAAAATCCCTGTCCATTCCAACCTGATCCACGGGGTAAGAGGACTCTCGTCGTAGATGTGTTTCTTTTCACCGTCGCGTGCGCTCGCGAGTCGCGGCCTTCTTGCCTCCTCCTCCCCTAACCCTTCCACCTCCTCCTCCTCCTCCTCTGCCGCCGTCACCGCATCCATCTACCCCTCTTCTGCTGTGACATCTCCGCCGCCCACCGAGATGGACGACAGCCACACGGCAGTCTTGCGGGCGCCTAGAGTGGGTGGCCTCACGGGCCATGCGCACCGCGAGGTGTGCTCGACCTGCGTCGTCCGCCTCCGCTTCGTGCTTGAGGACTCTCGTTGCTGCATCTGCAAGACCAACTGCCCCTCCATTTTCGTCACCAAGGTTCGTCGCTACGGTTTGCTCTAGCCTTGTCTGATTCTTGATCTGTGGCATGTGCGCACGGGTGGATCTTGGGGCCATTGATTGGTTAGGGTTTGGATGGGTGGGTATATGGGTTCTTACTAGTTGAATTATGTGTGGAAGGGTTTCGTTCTACTGTTCGGATGGTGAAAGATTTGAGAAATAGCACGTCATATGATGACTTTGATGTCTTGTTTCCTGATGAGGTTGGCTTAGGTCATTGTATGAATGGATGCCTAGGAAGTTGGAATTTCAACTGATCTTGGTATCATTGTGAAGGATGAGAAGATGATTTTTAATGTTGTAAATTTGGTTTATTAGAAATTTGGTGTGCCAAGCGATTGAGTGGTTGACGATTTGCGTTTATGAGTTAATTGGATGTCATGGTTCCTGTACTTTTTTGTGATACATGGCATTGCAATATAAGTCTGAGGATTTTAGCAAATTTTTTAAAGCAAAGTTGCAGTTTCCCTTGTTCTAAGTTCCAACATACCAGGAGTAGCTCATACACTAATCTGATGAAACACAATTTGGACTAATAATTACCCCACGAGTTTAGGAGCAACTTTGTCAAATGTTTAGATGCAATAAAAATGGTGTATTCCATACACCATTTTCACTACTGCGAAAATTATTCCATAGATTTACATCTGGTATCTGCTAGTTGGTGTCAGATGTTTCCTGGATATGATACTGATTTTACATTGCTAGGAGAACAAAATGGTGCCGGCATTTAACTCTTGATCATTTACAGTAGTATGCGGATTGGAAGTTTTGGCTTTTGAAAACTTCTTATTGATATTTGTTTGCTTGGTTTCCAGGAAGCAACCTCTGCGTGTGTACAGCATGGTGAAATATGCTTCAATAGCACGTGGCGATGCAGAGATCTTCATGAAATTCGCTAGAGCTGGATACAAGGAGAAGATATGGGATTATGCTGCAGGGGTGGTCATCATTCAAGAGACTGGTGGAATGATCACAGATGCTGGAGGCCAGCCGTTAGACTTCTCCAGGGGTGTTCACTTGGAGGGTTTGGATAGAGGCATAATAGCTTGTTCCGGAGCGTTGCTTCATCAGAGAATTTTAGAGGCTGTTGATGCAAGCTGGAACTCATCAACAGTGTGATCCAAGCAATACAGATGCTTACTGTTAGATGGCCTGATCTTGGCCATAGAAAGCAAATGTTACAAAGAATTGTTGTTTTGCCCTCTGATCAAAATTTGTTATGTCTTCTTATTTTTCTGATATCTCTGTATAGGTAACTCAACGCCTTTTGGTTTGGAGAATTAGTCTGAAGTATTCATTTCACCCTGATTATGACTGCAGCATCTGTGACATGAGATCGGGAGCTTATCTGCATGTAGCATGACAGCTTACCTGCTCATAAACAAGTTGTGACATGAGATCGACGAACACGCTGGCTTTTGTTCATCAAGAGCATCTGTACAGGCGTTTTACTAGCTGATTTGATTATTTTTACCATTTTTTTCCTTTTCCCTCCCGCCTGGCATGCAAAACCTTAGGTTGTCTTTACTTTTTTCATGCTTAGCAATTTATTGATTTTATTTCGAATTTTTGGAATATTTTATTATGTTTTCGAATTTTATGGGTTTTAAAATTTCATTTATATTGATTTTATTTCAAAATTTCTAACCACTTTTAAATTCAAAAATTTAAATAGGTGTTATCCCCTCCAAATCCAATCATATCCAAACAATCAATCTTTGCTCCAATCCCCCCTTAGATAAGTGGGAGAGGATTTTCTGGGGATTGGGTGGTGGGAGGGGATCAACCCAATCCCCCTTTGAATTGTTTCTCCGTTGGATAGATTTCCTCACTAGCCAAATAAGGCTAGAGAGGGGAGAGAGGGGGACAGGGTTATACGCCACATCAGCACCTCCATCTCCACCTCATGCTGACTGGACGCCACATCACTAGATTATGTTAGATAACAAAGATTATGACCTTGCATGCTGACACACACACACACACACACACACACACACACACACACACACATATATATATATATATATATATATATATATATATATAACAGTACATGAGAGCTAGATCCGATCATCGGACAACCGTCTTACAATTTTTTACTAACACAATCATATAAAAAGTAGCGATCAAAGTTAGATATTAGGGACCGTACTGATGTCCAAAACATCTTACATTCTCGAACAGAGGGATTACTGCTTGCCAAACAGAAAGCCAAACAGATTCGATGCAAGTCGTTAAGAAACCTACACGTGCTAGTTGCTACACTGACCAATGCACAAACAGCCAGAATCTCATGGCTCGATGCAGTCATTTCCGGGAACAAACTCGTTATGACCACATAAAGTTTACTGATCAGCCAGCCCTTAATTAGGTGGAGCTTAATTAAAGTTGAGACACATCTACCCTGGTATGTTATTAAAAAAAAAGAAATATGCTAAAAATTCTTAAAAAATAAAACAACTGGGTTAACCTATAGCTGTCATTGGATGGCATGTTAGTACTTCAAGATATATGTTACTTTATAATTTAAGAATTAAAACAATGAGGTCATCTTTGCTCAAAGAACGCAGTAGCTGCGCAAGAGCGTTGGAGCGCATGAGGAGCGAGTCATTAGCTGCAATGACACGTTTGTTATATAGATCGCAAAACTGGCCGTCTGACCCTTGTGAACGAAATAACAAAAATTACGTCTCTATCGCACACCAAACTATGGCAGGATGGGTCATGGGTGCTGCGTACCCTGCAGTGAACAATGCACACTGTGCTGCCATTGTCTCCGGAACAGTGAACAGTGTGCCACTGTTTGCTCACTATGCGCACATGTTCTTGCGCTCGGTTCTTGCAACGGACTAGGAGCGTGGTAGATTGTTGCCGTGCATCTGAAGCGAGGTATAGGACACGTGTCATCTATCTAGCCTAACGTGGTGTTATTTCTATTATTTCGGAAGTGAGGAGACTAGTCGCCGAACGGTCAATAGCTGGGGGAGGCTGTCGGACCCAGATTTTTAATCCCGAATCCTCTGTGAAAGACACTGTGCTATTCCCTGGATTAGTAGATAGCATTCACAGACACATTGCAAAATCATTTCATACATGACGTAAAACCATACTATTCATTAATTTAACACATCAGAGTTTACATAGACCGCATCGGGTCAGGTTTTACAATAAGGGCCGAACAGGCCAAAGATTACATTACAAAAGTAACGGAAGCGACAACGGAAGTAAAAGGGGTAGAGTATATCTCTCCACTGGCAAGCGACTGGGGAAATCTGTGTGCGTCTGATATTACCCAAAGACTCAGATAATATAGGATGCACGCAAGCACCGACGGAGTCAACTAGACTGGGGCGAGACTAGAACATCTAAAAACTAAACTACGCTTCGTTATCTTGTGGGCCTCCACCTTCTGGGTCCTCGTAGTAATCGTAATCTCTAGGATTTCCTGCTTCTGAGGGCTTTGGGGGAAAAGAGCGAGAATGAGTACAACTTCCGTGCTCGCAAGTCAACACACAAGATGCAATAATATACATACAAGGCTTAACAAGGATGGGTCGGGTTCTTTTATTCACTACTACAAAACAGGCTATAGTAGACGCGCCCCATCACAGACGGTATTTTGTAGAACCATCTGTGATAGTCATCTATCACGAGCGGTTCATTAGTAGAACCGTCAGTGAATTATCACGAGCAGTTCTATTCACAAACCGTGCGTGATAATCCACCAATCACGCAGCGGTTCTCAATAAGAACCGTGCAGCGATATACGAATGGTTACGAATAAGAACCGTCTGTAATAATTAGTTATCACGACGGTTCTAATTAAGAACCGTTTGTGATATCTCGCTATCCTCTGCGCCAGACCGCCATTTGCCTTTGCCGCTTTGCTCGCTCTAGAGGCCTGTGTCGCGAGCGGTTCTTTAATAGAACCGTCATGAATAATCCTGACGGTTCTATTAAAAACCGTCATGATAGGTGCTATCACTGACGGTTCTTAACAAGAACCGTCTCGATTGTTAGGCGGAAGCGAAAATTTAAACATAATGGGCGGGCTGAAACTTCGCTTTATATAACCTCCATCTCCTCCTCTGCGGTCTCTCCTCCTCACAGCTCATACCTCCATCTCCTCCTCTGCGTTTCTCCTCCTCACACCGGCCTCCTCCACCTCGCCCGACCTCGTGTCTTGGCCTCCTCCACTTAAATGGCCCGGCCTCCTCCACCTCGCTTGCGACCTCGTCGTCTTGGCCTCCTCCACTTCGTCGCCCGGCCTCCTCCACTTAAATGCCCCGGCCTCCCACGACCTCACTCTCTCTAATCCCCCTTTGCTTTGTGATGTGGATTCTTGAGTTGATGCTCTTGTGATGTGGGTGATGCTATTGTGATGTGTGTAGTTCATGTTGAGTTATTTGGTTTGGGCAAAAATATAGATGGTAGATTGCGCACCGTTCGGTAAAATCATCATAACTTTTGCATACGAACTCCGATTGCGACATTCTTTGGCTCGTTGGAAAGCTAACGAAAAGCACAATCCGAAAATCCATAAGTCAAGGTCAAATTCTCTTCGCGAGGTCTCGAAAAAGTGAAAACCCCAAAAAAGGTCGTTTAGGGCCTCTAAGCGGCCTCCAAGTTTTGCGGCCGTTTTCGGTTTTTGCCGAAAAAGCTATCACGAGCGGTTCTAAATAAGAACCGCTCGCGTAACTCATCACTGAGCGGTTACGAACAAGAACCGCTCAGAAAATATCATCACGACGGTTTGTAAATTAAACCGTCGGTGATATTCTCGAGATCACGAGCGGTTTTATGAAAACCGCTCGTGATAATAGCTTCCGCAGCGGTTTCAACAAAAACCGTGCGTGATAGTCGTATCACGACGGTTTTGAACCGTCAGTGATATACTATTATCACAGACCAACAAATATAGGCGATTGAAAAATGTCGTGATGACGGTTCCGAACCGTCGTGATGAGGCTTCTGTAGTAGTGATTTGCTAAAGCGGTATTTTCAATTATCATAATTACAAAGTCCTATCACTTAGCATTTTTAACCAAATTGCAATTTATTAAAGAGAGTAATTGTGCAATAATTATTTCAGTAGAGGTCCCCTCCGTCGGAACGTATATCGTATGCTTCTTTTGATTGGGGCTATCCCCACTCATTAACACCACTGAGTTCGAAAACTCAGGAAAAATCCAATCTCAGAGCTAGGTGAGCCTACCACATTTTTCATTCCACCCACAAAGGTTTTTGAAATAGAACTAACTCTAGTTAAGTTCCCATGTCCGCCTTTGACTGTAGGCGCGGCTGTTTAAACAGTTTAGGCTCTGCAGAGGTTGTACACTATACCCACAAGAGACAATCATACTCGTTACCCCACATGATTCCTTAGTTATGTAGTTGAACGACCGTCACAGTAACATTTCAAATTACCTCGCCCTTTCTGTCATTTCACCCATATGGGGTTACACCCATACGTTGTGGGGGATGTTTACCTCGGCGACAGGAGTAGTTGGACTACACCTTAGCGACAGACAACTTCACCTTGTATCGGTGTCCCATTCAAGCCAGACGTAGTCAGCACTTGCACGTTCCCACTATCCATCCAGTGATATGACATCCAGGGTTTAATAAATTTACTTAGCCAAGTTACACTTTGCAGACTTGTGGTTGCACTTGTTTTACACGGGAGGTCATGACAAGATTAAGTCCTTAGGGTTATCTAGGCGGTATATTCCATATACCAATATTTCTTGGGCTGCATTAGCACACATCAACAAACAACTCATCATACCATCTGCCTAGATAGGAACAACAATTATTGGGGTTTTTGAGGAGTAAAATACATCAACTCAACCATCTCAGTCATTTACCCACAATGATTGTCCAAAACCACTTTCACGTTTAAAAGATGATGATTAGGACATTTAATGTCACGATACTTAAACAAGACTAGCATGTAAGCTAAGTACAACCTATAACTAGTAATTACCATATAGTTACTAGGGTGACATGGAATAATGGATTCAATTGTCAAAGGATGGTATTATAATTAATTAATCATCAAATGAGTATTTAACTACCTTAAGCTTTAACATACATTTGATTAAAGAATTAAAGTATGTAATTTTGGTATTTCAAATGAATATAATTTACATAAAATGTAGGCTTAAAATGATCAAAGTATCGACTCGCCTGGGTTATAGGTAAGAGAGTCTTGATGGTCTTATGCTTGATCAAGTTGGAGATCTCACCTTCTTGAATCCTATTGGACGAGCGTCTGGAAAAAGGCACAAACAAGCAAAGAGAGTAAATAAATACTAAAAGAATAACAAATGAACTCTAAATTAAACAAGATCAGTGCCATTAGCAAGATCTTGAATTTACAAAATTTCAAAAACAAATTTCATTATTTTTGGAGTTATAACGGAGGAGAATGGAGCTTCCGAAGTTTGAATTGGAATTAAATCGGGAAATTGAAAAGGGAGAGAAAGAATTAGGCCCACTAACATGTGGGGCCCATGAATAGTGTCAGTCCATGTGCACAGTGCATGTACCGGAGGTCAACATGCACTGTGCACCGGTCCACGGTGCACCGGTCCACGGTGCACCGGGTTGACTTATGTAGAGGCCCACATGGATCCTGAGGGAGGATGAGTCAGTGGTTAATTTAAATGGCACTCATTCTTGTTCGCGGGCCCAGCGCTAGTGAAATGAACCAGTTGCTTAGGGCATCACTTAGCGGCTAACCAATGATTACGCTCTTAAGACAGTGATTAGGGGTTAATCATGTATGAACAGTGCTGTCCGTGCGTGCCAGCACAAGGAGCTCACGGGCTCTTGAGGCCAGAGCTTGGCACTGGTGAGGGTGGAGTGCTGGCGGTGGCCAAGCACCAAAATGGAAAGGTCTCGGCGAGGAAGTCGATGGCGTCGCTCTGTGGGAGGATGGCGGAGTGGCGTTGTGGAGATGGCGCGCGGAGGAGCTCCAGCGGTGCCCTAAGTCGGAGAACCTGAGGTAGAGCTCGGGAGGCGAACCTCTACGGGTCAAGAAAGGGGTCGGGGAGGCGGTGGCTGGAGATGGGTGGAGATGAAGTGGGCGGCCGGAGTTGGAGAAGGAGGCCGAGTGCGGCGGCGGGAGTGGACTAAAGCCGAATCCCTTTGGGGGGGAAGGTTCCTTGTTGTTTGGGGCTCATGGTGGCCAGGCGGTCACGGTGGAGGCGGTCTTGGGAGGCGGTGGTCGGCCAGTGGGCGGCTTGACCGAGTGGGAGTGGTGGCCAGCTCTACTTGAGGAAGAAGAAGGAGATGAGGTGGGGGAGAGAAGGAGGTACCGGGGTCCTCTTGTAGCCGTGCAAGGAGGCGAGGGAGCCATTGAGGAGGCGGGCGCATGGTCTCGAGTTGGCCATAGGTGCTGGTTGTGGCAGCAGTGGGGATGGCGAGGCCGGTGCTCTGGCGGCGCCGGGCGACGACTGGAGGAGCAGGCAGTGGGCGAAGCGACGAGCGAGAGAGCAGTGTGCGCCAGGCGTAGTGGTGACGCCTGACGTCGAAGGACGACGGCGTGGCGTCACGCGGCGTAAGTGCACGAAAAGAAGCGCAGTGGTGGCGTCATGGCGCGTCGGCCACGACATGGGCGTCCGGGATGGTGGGGTAAGCGGCAGCGTGTCGCAGCAACCGCGGTCCCGGCGGTGGCGGAGGCAACAAGGCGAGGGCGTTGCAGCGTGTGTGTGATGTCACGGCGGCGACTTCACGGGCCAAAGCGGGCTGGTTGGTGGAAGTAGGCGTGTACTGCAGAGAGGTGACGAGCGGGGATGGGACTTGATGAGGACAAGGGCACCGAGGTCGCGGTTGGCAGCGGGAGTGGCAGCTCAGAGGAGCGGCGGGAGTTGGTGCAGTGCAGAGGGAGCTCGTGGGAGCGGCAGTGGAACCAGGAGGCGCATGAGGTGGCAGAGGGAGCGGCGTGGGCTGCAGCCGGAGCGCCAGGAGGCCAGGCCGGGAGAAGGGGGGAGAAGTGGGCGGTGGGGCGAGAGCAAGGGAGTGGCCCGAGAGGCTGGGAGGCTGGGAGGGAAGGAGTGGGCCAGGGGGGAGCTGGGCCGGCCCAAGAAGGGAATGGGGCTGAGCCCACAAAGAAGGGGGAGCAATTTGAGAAGGGGCCCAAATTGAAAAAGAGGAATTCAAACTTGAAATTTGAATTCGAGAATTTGCAAAAAGGTTTGAAACACGAACCCGAGCTTAGCTAAAAGCTAGAAGATTTTGGAAATATACGATAATTTGAATTAGGTTTGACAAATCAAGAACCAAATACAAATTACTATTCATGGTTTGAAAACAGTACGTACAGAGGCCGAAGCAAGGGCGGCGCCCCTCTAAAGATAGTGGCAAGCAGAAGAACAAATCCTATCAGTACCCCATAAATTTTGGTCCTGGTCCGACTGTAGGCCGAAATAAACTTGCGTCAGCAGGTACAGCATCACCAGCAGCACGTAGGCGATGTCTTATATATCCTGTGCGTGCGTGTATCAAAGGATGGAGGGTCTCCGATGACTTTCACTGTACATGTATTGAAACAACTAAAGAGAGACGAAAGCGATTGGCATACAAAAGATGGGGAAAAACGCATCTAAAAATAGCTTGATCTAAATAATTAAACATGCATAATACAGCTCGATCACGGTGTACGTCGAGTCTGACAGAAGTGTACGTTTCGGGTTGGATCGATCGACCGAGCGGGAAGACAAAGATTATGATAGCCTTCGTATTTTGCATGTACGTGACGTGCGTAGGATTAGATTATTTCCTCCGACGAAGCGCGCATGTTTCAGGGTTTTCCATACCGGAAAGATTTTTTTGGGGGGCCGGCTGTAAGGCTGGTTTTTGCCGAAAATCGGAAAATTTTGGCCAATTCAGGCAGGAATGTTCAAATCAAAATTTGAATTTTTTGGATTATAAATTAAAAAATATCTAATTCGAGCAATTTTGATTTTTTTTGGGGCAAAATTCTTCCAAAAGGTATATTATGTATTCTATATTATACTACATATTATTCGCACATCATAAATAAAACCATTTATTACAAACATGAACATTTAATCGAATTGATAATGTTTTGGTACAGTCTGCTTTCCACATGTAGTCATTTTCCATCCACGTGTTTTTGATACTCAAAATTCACAATCACATGTATCCACAAACCATTTAAACATGATTTAAGAATGCTGCATGCGCTAGTGTACAGGCTGTCTTGCTAGTTTAACAAACAATTCACCAAAGCTACTGGGACAAATACATAACAACAGTGATCACATGATTCAACTTACAAATAGTACTAAACAAACAATGCATGCCACTAATCAACGAAGAAATATTAGCCAAGTACCACGCAATTCAAACAAAGCAAGTCTAGCTTCTAAGTTCTTCTTATTGAGATATCCATGAACTATATCCAAACAATCGTTATTAAAAGTGATGACTGATGACTAGCATTTAGGCAGATCCGTCGGCGGGTGCGGCACCGATGTTTCCTCCGTTGGTCCGTTCTGAACCTCGAACACCATGGCCAGCCCCAAATCAAGATGAGCATCAAAGTGGCAGTGCATGTACCACATCCCTGCAATAGATACAAGTTAATTTGTCACGTATATCGAACGCTCACAACTAGTTAACAACATCGCATAATATCAATTCTATGTGGTAGTTTTTGTGTACCGGGGTTGTCGGCGATGAAGCGGATGACGGCCCAGCCACCGGTTGGGACGGCGACGGTGTTGCGCTCCTGCGGGTTGACGAGGTTGAACTTCGGCACCGCCTCCGTCTTGTTGTAGTTGCGAAGCCCTGCGGCGAGGCGAAGAAGTTGAACCCGTGGAGGTGCATGGGGTGGCTCTCCTTAGACACAAACCGCGTGTTCTGCAACACCATCTCCACCGTCTCGTTGTAACGCAGCGTCTTCACCTTGGTTGACTTCTCCGTGTACTGCGTGACGTTCCCGTCGATCTCGTCGGCTGTGTAGTCGAAGATGACGGGTGGCCGGTCGGGGAAATCGCGGGTGTAGACGCCGTCCCTCTTGTTGTAGTGGGCCTCGAGCATGGAGGTAGTTCTTGGGGGAAGGAAGGAAGCGTTGTTCATGCTCGACGCAAAGATCCTTGGCAAAGTGCACTCCGTCTGGTCCGGCCGGCAGCTGGTGTCGCCCATCCCGACGGTGACGAACATGTGAGTGTCCACCGAGAGCGGCACCGTCGGCTTGCCCTTGAGAAGCAGCGCCGTGAGGTTGGAGAGGAACCGGTACGCGGTCTCCGTGTCGTTGTACTCCGGCCTCCATGGCAGCTCAGGGTCCACGGTCATGTCCGGCGCGCCGATGTACTCCACGACAGCCGTGGCGGTGGTCATTTGTCTGATGGAAGCGTCACGGAATTAACGGCGCTGTTGTAGGGGACCTGACCATGTAGTAGCGTCAAGCGGCGCGTCGCAACCATGAGCGCGTCCACCGTCTGGCGGGCGCGATCACGACCACGTCGGTCTTGTACGGCATGGTGTAGCACGCGTCCGCGGCAACGACGGTGAAGCTGTGTTTTGCCACCTTGAAGAACAAGGGCGTATTGAGTGCAGCGTTGATGATCCGGAGCAGGTACGTCTTGTTCTGCCGCACCTCAAACTTGTACGTCTCTGCATGCAAACGCGTAAATAACAAAAGGGAATTGCTAGAAATCTTGCGAACTGAAATTTTCTTGGAAATCAGTCACTTTCTAGGCCGTCCGATGCGCTTTGAGATTGGTGAGAGAGAGGGAGAGAGGATGGGAGGCCGTCCGATGCGCTCTGTGATTGGTGAGAGAGGGGGAGAGAGGATGGGAATTGAGATTAGTATGGGGGGTGATATCTGGGGCATTGGATTTCCATCTGATGGCTCAAAAAGTGACTGATTTTCAAGAAAAAAATCAGTCGTGATATCCATTAAAGCTTAGTTGACAAGAACGTACGGTTAGGGGCGGAGCAGTTGTACAAGTCTCCCGGCTTGCCGTTGATGGTGTACGCGTCGGCGTGCCGTGCCGGGTTGCCGGTGAGGAACGCCTGTTGCTGCAAATCGTAGACGCTCTCGTTCCACCACTCGCCGAGCATCACGATCTCCTCCTTGTCCGGCTTGGGGAAGGGGTATGCCTTGGCGCCGCCCTTGAGGATGGATGATGGCGCTCCGTGAAGCGGTGGCGCGGAGGTAGGGGCGACGGGCGTGCCACCACAGCGAGCCCTCCTGGCCCGTGACGTTGAACCGGTACGTGTAGTTGCCGCCGGGCCGCACCGGGCACTGCGTGATCATCGCCGGCCCGTCTGCCCACGGCGTGCCGCGCTGGAATATGCCGTGCCTGCATCCATGAACAGATTGTTAACAACTCAACATTCGGTGCATTCTGTACAGTTCAAAACAAAGACTTCTGTTAGAATTCGCGGAGCTTGTCTCAATCGTACGTGTTTGGTATTGCACCGTGTTTGGGGAATCTCTGTTTGGCATCTTATTCTTCCATATGGAAAATGTGAATTAGTCTCCATGGCACGGTGTAGCCAGACGATCGTCATCATATAGATGCTGACATGCGAAGAGTACTAGTATTTTGATGCAAGTTATTACCAGTGGATGGTCATGTTGTATGGTGACTCGTTGACGAGGTGTACAACCACCGTGTCGCCCTCACTGGCCTCGATCGTCGGGCCGGGCTGGCCATTCACTGCCGTGATGATCATTTCCGGCCGGCAGAGCTGGCTAATGGAGAGGTTCCCCACCTGATGACATCCAACATGGAAGATTACCAACATTGTTTAGCTCGAATACAATGGCAAGTGGCAACTACATTCTAGTGGGATGTTTGGTTCGAGGAATATGTTGGTCCTAGCATCAACCTATTCCTCATCTTTTTGTTTGGTTGGAAGAACGAAATGATTTGATCCATTGCCAACACGTTCCGTAGCTATAAAGATAATAGAAAAATTAGCAATACAACTTTCCTAAAAAAACTATTGAATGTCATTACGATGGACGAACCAATCTTAGGATTAATCCATTCTTCAAACCAATTAAGCATGACCTATGTATATGCTTCTGAACAATGCAGAAAAGCTATGCCTTATTGCGCAGTCAGTACTTGCATGGCTTGGTGCAAAACTGAACAAAGAGATCGAACGAGGCTAAATTAATTAGCAGTAACCACATGATGCATGCATGCACGTACGACCGGTAGCGTACTAATAAACTTGCATGCATACTAAGCCGGCATGCAACTAAATCTAAATCAAACAAATGCATGTGCTTGGACAACATGCGTGAGAAATGAAGGAAAGGATTGCATGCACATATGAAAATGGATTTCGCTAGCTCAATTACATTGAAGGTGTGCTCCACAACAGCAGCGTGAGCAACAGAAGCAACCAAGGCAAGAGCAAACGGCAGAAGAAGCGACCATGGTCTCGCCATGTCCCTAGTTAATTGTGCAGTAATGGCTAACTAACGACAGTACTACAGAAGATTTGAATGATTTTTGATCAAGTGAAGGTCCAGGAATGTCGATATATATAGAGAGATGTTCAGGCTGACCAATTCAATCATTTGGAAACACAAACTGCCTTTGAATTCGTAACACAGAGAGACGTGTTTAGCTTCTTTCGAAATGCTTTAAAAGTCTTGTTTGTGCGAGGACCATATGGACAGTACTAACCGGAAGACAATTTGGTGTGTAGATATTTTCCCTACGTACGCTACCTAGGCGCGCGCATGCTAATTTTAATTTCTTCTCGAGAAAGTTGACAAATCAACGCGTCTAGTTAGTAAAAGGATATTACTTCACTCTATCGGTCTTTGAAAATATGAGATGGTGAAAAGTAGAAGAATTTGATGGTTTCCAGTTATTATACGTTCCATTGTTTGGGAATCCGAGTCCAATATGGTAATCATATGATGAGACATCCACAGATTATCACTAATTACCAGATTACAGTTCTTAAAAGCTAGCAGCTAGGTCCAAAACTTTTGGCCATCCACAGATTATTAGATTTGACTTGAATTGCCATGCATTCAGCATGCCCTTATTATTAAATGTTTTCTTTACAAATAAGCGTGGATATGGTCTGAAGCGACATGCAACAAAATTCGTTTCAAAACTCATGGTGCATTGAGCATAAATCAATGTATTTTAGATATTGGGTGATTTGAACACTGTGGATATATGGTGATATGCTCATGATCTTAGAATGATGGTACAACTGGCAATGGTTTTGAGGGTTTATCGAATCACTTGTTTTCGGCAGAAGTTCAGATGTTGTCAGGCCTTAGACGGTCAGACCGGCCTGTCTGGCGGTCAGACCGGTCACCACTGGCGGTCAGACTGACCAAGATTCAAGTCTAGAGGTTGACGGTCAGACCGAACATGGGCGGCGGTTTGGCCGGCCATAAAGTGTTTTTGAGTTTAGAGCTGGGCCAAAAATAGAGGGTGTAGACAAGGGAGGGGTTTCTTCTACATTTGGTCTCATAATTTTTGGAGCTTCGAGTCAAAAGTTCTATTCGTTTGAAATTTCCAGAGAGATCTTGGATTTTCAGGGAGGAATTCTGGCCAAGTCCCTGCTGGGCGGTCAGACCGGCCAGGGGGTGGTCTAACCAGTTTTGCCCTATTTCGCTAGCCATATTGACGACGATGATTGTAAGTTAGGTCAAGTTCATAGGTCTCAGTGTATGTTTTGACTAACGTAGGTCAAGTTGTGAAGAACTTGTTCCTGGAATCAATTTATTGGTCTATTGTTGATTTGTTGTGTAGGAGGTTTGGAGGTCAACGATGGTCAATGGCAAGAATGATCGGGCTTAGGCTTGGAGAGCTAAAGTTCAGAACGATTGAGGATGCCGGGTGAAGTCAGTGGACTAAAGCATGACATAAAATAGACAAGGATGACCGAACGGGAAATTCGGTGCGACAAGTTGCATCAAGCGACGCGGGGTCGGTGCAAGTGCCATGGTAGTTTCAGTGGGAGTCGGATGGGAGAGACTTGCCAGTAGGAAGAGAGCCGTTGATCAACCTATGTCGGGACCAAAAAATACAATTCTGGACCCTCTGTGTATAATGCACTAGTCCAGGATCACGCTGGTGCACACAGTGTCAACATAGATGAATATCGATCCACACAAGACGATTAATAACATAAATGAGTAATTTGATTAACAAATAATGGTTTTGACCTTATGGTCGAGTCTACACTTATTAAGCCACATAAGGGTCGACGAGAGAATTAAATAGCGTGCAGCGAAATCTTCAGCGGAATCACATCAATTCGCCACAAACAACCGACTGGGATCAAGACCCTACGATCAAGCACCTTCGATGAACTCTTCCTCGAAAGTAGGCGATGACTCCTCCTCTTCTGTTGATTTGATTTAGCAAGCATGAGTACACAACCGTACTCGCAAATCATACGACAGAATGCAAGTATACATGATAGCTTATTCCAGAGGAGTGACTTCTATGGTTATTTTGCAGAAATGCAACATTTGCAATTTGAATACGAATAATAGATTGAAAGCATAAACTAAAATAAATAACAATATTAATTTAACAATTTGATTTCACAAAGACATATAGCCTAAACAAGTTATTCACACAGCCATATGACTTAGATCACATAGCTCCCTTCCCAAGGTTTTTATGAAAATCTACCCCTCGTGTGAAATCCCCGAGCATGTCCATGACCGCGGATGCGGCTATTCGAATAGATTAATTTAACACTTTGCAGAGTTTGTACACTTTACCCACAAGATACAACTAGTGTTGCAAGCACTAATCATAACAAAATGTTTCAGAAACTTCATCTCAAGCATTGACACTCCCAGTGTGCTTACAAACCGTCATACCAAACTATACACAACGAATGGTATGACACACACCGTTGGACAGGGAAGCAGTGAACCATCTCACAATACGACTACTTGGTAGCACACCTCCACCCAATCAACATAGTCTAACCCCGTCCCATACCAGGCATATGGTCGTACAGTAAGGCTCAGTTGAATGACGCACAAAGTTAAGTCCTTAATAGACCAAGGCAAGACTTCCAATTTATAGCTACAACCCTATGCACACAGTTTAACATTCCCATGCACATAGATCCACCAAAAGTAGCACACAGTACCACTTGCCTCCGTCTAAATCCTTTCTCACCCTGTTGGTTAAGTGCAACACATGCCATCAACGAGTAATAGCACATAGTACACACAGATTCATCATTTAGTTCTATAATCACTTAGTCAAGTTTATAATAGCAACTTACATGAAATGATGACTCATAGAATGGCTAAGCAGACTAATTGTATCTAACCAACCCACGTTGGTGCTACGATAATACTAACTAAATAAATCATTCTAGGGTGACAAAAGATTACGAAATAACAATTAGACAAGGTGGATATAACAAATTGGATTAATAACTAAACCCAAAAGCTTTTAAATAAATACTTAAATTAAATACAATAACTTGAATCAAAATAACTTTTGAAAACTTGCTTTGATATGATCAAAGGTATAACTTCCCTTGGAATAGGTCTAGGTACTGATCTTGCTCTTGAGATGCTCCTTCTTCTTCAAATCTTCCCGAAGTATCAATGTCTACTAGTAAATGAAGCAAATAAACAAAACAAATAAAAACAGAGGCAAAACAAACTCTAAAAATTAAATAAAAATCTCAGATAAATAGATCTTGAATTTAGATGAATTTATAAATTTGAATGGTCTCAATCGGAGTTCGGATGCAAAAGATATGGGTTTTGGAAGTTTGAATCTAAAAGAAAACCTAATTTTTGGATTATTCTGAATTTCTGAATTATTTCTCTAAAGAAAAATCGGATTATTGCACAACAATGACGTCAGCAATGGAATTTCCGGAATAAGAAAAATAAAAAAAAATTCTGACATGTGGAGCCCACGTCGTGACACAGTTCACGGTGTACTTGGTTCACCGAACCGCCCGGCTGGGGCCCACGCGTACACCCACGTGGATCTTGTTGGGCTCAACGAGGCGCCACGCCTGTGAGGAAGTTGAGCTGGCATTGACGTGACTTGACGGCGAGGGCGGCAGTGCTCGGGAACCAAGGACAACGGCGAACAGTGGAGTTTCGCCGGCGGTGGGTGGTCGCATTGGGTAGCTGGTGCTACTACTACAAAATAGGCTATAGTAGACGCTCCATCACAGATGGTTCCTTTGGAACCGTCTATGTTGGGTCTGTCCGGACGTGGCATTTGCACTGCCAGCCTATCACAAATGGTTCTTCTTAATAACTGTCTGTGATAGGCATCTATCACAAACGGTTCATTAATAGAACCATGTGTGAATTATCACAGATGATTCTATTCACAAACTGTCTGTGATAATCCAAGCAATCACAGACGGTTCTCAGAAGAAACCGTCTGTAAATTATCACAGACGGTTCCTAATTATAACCGTCTGTGATTGCCTGGATTATCATAGATGGTTTTTCTTGAGAACCGTCTGTGATAGTGCACAGACGGTTCTTAATGAGAACCGTCTGTGATAATTAGTTATCACACACGGTTCTAATTAAGAACTGTCTGTGATATCCTCGCCTCATATAAATTATGCTCGACACATCCTCTACCGCACTGCCGCTGCCTCTGCCACTACCTCAACCTTGCCTCTGCCACAACCACCACTGTGGCTCCACTTAGATTTGCTGCTCCTCCCCCATGCACCACTTCCCTGCCCTAGCTCCTCCAACCTGCGGCTCCTCCCCCGTTGCGCCAGCTTAGAGAGGAGAAGGTTGGACCCTGCCTCTAGCGCCTCCTCCACCCCTTGCCTCCTCCCCATTGCGCCTAATCACCTTATTGTGCCTCCACCCCATTCGCCACCTTAGAGAGGAGAAGGAAAGGAGAGGAATCGTTTTTTCTTCGTGAGCTCCGAGGGTAATGATCTATAACCCTTTATGTTTGCTATAAATTAATCGCTAATCAATTTAAGTATGTTTGGTAAATAGGAAGAGTACGTACTTGCGGTTTATTAATCTAATTTGATACTAATTTGTTACATGCGTAGCGTAGATGGACCGAAACTGGATGTACGGTGTGAACCATGTGAGTCAAGAGTACATTAATGGCGCGGTTGCTTTCAGAAGAGCCGCCGAGCAGGATATGTTGAAGAAGGGGATAAATTTTATGTATTGTCCATGCATTGATTGTGGTAATGTAAAAATGTTTAACAACTCAGCGCAGATCGAAGCGCACTTGATTCGAAGGGTTTCAAAAAGGGTATACTTGTTGGACCGATCACGGTGAAGAAGCAGACACGAAGTTAATAATGGCGACATTGCCGAGGAAGTCAACGATATGCCGGATGTGGATTGTGCTTTTGATGATGATAGGTCGCACGATGACAATCTGGATCGGATGCTACGCGATCGTGAAGAGAACTACTGAGAGAGAGTTTTGTAAATTCGAGGGCTTAAGGGAGGACTCGGTGAGACCTTTGTTCCCTAGTACGCAAGCCGAATACACAAGGTTGTCAACCGTGATTGAACCGCTTAAATTAAAGGCAAGCAATGGTTGGTCCGATAAGAGTTTCACGGTGTTGTTAGGTCTCCTAGCGGACATCCTTCGAGAGGAAGCGTGTTGCCTAGCACCACCTACCAAGCAAAGAAGGTTCTTTGTCCATTGGGAATGGAAGTAAAAAGAATACATGCATGTCCGAATGATTGTAGCCTCTATCAGAAAGAGTATGCAGACATGCATGTATGTCCTGTGCAAAGCATCCCGATACAAGCGTCGAATCTTTGCTAAGGTGAAGCAAGGACCTCCTACTAAGATGTTGTGGTATCTACAGTGATCCCACGTTTGAAGCATTTATTTGCGAACCCAAAGGAGGCAAGATTGGTGCGTTGGCACTTTCGAGAGGCGTAACAAAGATGGAAAGCTAAGACACTGCTTGATTACGCCCGTGGAGAAACTTGATCGGAGCTTGAAGAGTTCGGTGCAGAACCGAGGAACATAAGGTTAGGGTTGAGTACAGATGGAATGAATCCTTTCGGTAACATGAGCAGCTGACATAGCACCTGGCCCGTGAATCTATGCATGTACAACCTTCCTCCTTGGCTGTGTATGAAGCGGAAGTACATTTTGATGTCACTACTTATCCAAGGGCCGAAGCAACCTAGGAATGATATTGATGTGTACTTAGCACCATTGCTGGAAGATCTTGTGACACTGTGGAGCGAAGGGGTACAGGTATGGGATGCGTACAAACGAGAGAACTTCACTTTATGCACCATGTTGTTCTGCACCATCAATGATTTTCCTGCCCTTGGTAACTGTCAACTTGATTACAAAAGGAGCCAAAGCACGCCCACCTTTGCTTAGATACTACTGAGAGTGTATGGTTGAACAACTCAATAAAGCGTGTATATGCGTTACCGTAGGTTCCTTCTCAGGAGTCACTCATACCGCAAGATGAAGAAACAATTCGACGAAAATAAGGTGGACGGCTCAGCTCCAAGGGCTTTTAGAGAGAAAGAGGTCTATGATATGGTTAAGGATATCGATGTTGTGCTTGGGAAGGGATGTCAATTAAGAACCCGTTAGAAGAACATCTGGAAGAAGCGGTCAATTTTTTGGGACTTGCCTTATTGGGAGCACTTAGAAGTTCGCCACTGCATCGACGTCATGCACGTGGAGAAGAATGTATGTGATAGCTTGATTGGTCTCTTACTGAACATTAGTGGTAAAACAAAGGATGGTGTTAACGCACGGCGTGACTTGGTCGATATGAACATATGGACCGAGTTAGCATCGAAAGAGACCGATACAGGACGAACGTACCTTCCCCCAGCTTGCTACACTCTGTCCAAGGCTAAAGAGAAATGAACTGCGCTAGAGCTTGCATGGTGTGAAAGTCCTGTCTGGTTACTCCACTAACATTAATAAACTTGTTTCTATGCAATATTTGAAATTAATTGGTTTGAAGTCTCATGATTGTCATGTGATCATGACACAAATGCTCCTTGTTGCAATTAGGAGTATCTTGCCGAACAAGGTCCGAGTGGCAATCTTGAGGCTGTGTTATTTCTTCAACTCAGTTGCTTAGAAGGTCATCGATCCCTAAGGACTAGATACTCTACAGGCCGAGGTGGTGACGACTCTATGTCATCTTGAGATGTATTTCCCTCCGTCATTTTTCGATATCATGGTCCATCTCATTGTTCACCTTGTGAAAGATATAAAGATATGCGGCCCTGTGTTCCAACGTCATATGCACCCATTCGAGAGGTACATGGGAATTCTCAAGTCCTACGTACGGAATCGATCTCGACCGGAGGGTAGCATCATCGAAGGTTATGCAACGGAAGAGGTCATTGAGTTCTGCGTCGACTACATGGCTCAGGTGGATCCGATAGGTGTGCCTCTATCTCGTCATGAGGGGAGATTGGATGGTATCGGGGCCATCGGAAGGAAATCAATCACTCCCGATCTGGATACGTACACTCAAGCCTATTTCACGGTCTTGCAACACATGACCCAAGTGTCCCCATACATCGACGAGCACAAAGACATGGTATGCCAACAGAATCCAAACTGGTCGGAGGTTTGGATCACGAGAGAGCACAACCGTCGGTTCAACGAATGGTTAAAGGTGCGAATCACTGGGAGGTCATCAAGTGATGATATGCTGCTATGGTTGGCACAAGGGCCACAATTTACAATTGTCACCTGGGAAGGATACAACATAAATGGGTACACATTTTATACGGCAGCTCAGGATAGGAAGAGCATAGTCCAGAACAGCGGTGTCCGCATAGATGCATTCAGTACCGATGGGCTGAGGAGCTCATACTATGTGCAAATAGAGGAGATACGGGAGCTCGACTACGTGCTTTTCAAGATCCCCCTATTTCGGTGCCGTTGGGTCCATCTCCCACAAGTGAAGGTCGACAAGTACGGCATCACTGCCGTGGACCTCGAACGTGTTGGATACAAAGACGAACCATTCGTATTGGGTAACCAAGTTGTTCAAGTCTTCTATGTAACCGACCCGGCAAATAAGAAGCGCCACGTAGTTTTTCATGGAAAAAGGAGGATTGTCGGAGTTGAGAATGTAGTGGACGAGGAAAAATACAATCAATTTGATGAGTTGCCTCCTTTCGGAGACGGCATCAGGCTCGAGGAAGAACCCAGTGAGGAAGCTAGCTATATGCGCGTCGATCATCATGAAGGGCTATATTTTAATTAAGAATTTACTCCATTGTAATTAATTTATTCCATAACATCATGTGTTATGGACTTGTAATCTCTCACATATTTTGATGTCAACGTGGAATTGTCATGTGCTAATGTGTTATGAACCTGTCATCTTTGATATTGATGTCAATGTGGACGTTCATTGTAATGTGGAGTATCAAAATTGGTTTCACTTGATTTGGAGTTGAGTTGAATTAGATTTGAATATTTCCAGAGAATGATCACAAGATAATTTGATTAGAAAGTTTTAAATTGTTTTACTTCTAGTCAATTAAAGCATTTAGTTTTGAAATCAACAATTCTTTTGAAAGAATTTCCAGAAATTTCAAATAACAACAGTGATGCATCAAAAGTTTTAAATTATCCTCATTTTCATACATTTGAAACACAACCCATAGTTTGGGATGTTACACTTGTCATCTTTGATATTGATGTCAATGTGGACGTTCATTGTAATGTGGAGTATCAAAATTGGTTTCACTTGATTTGGAGTTAAGTTGAATTAGATATGAATTTTTGAAGTCAAATGTATTATGAGCTTGTCATCATACTTGTCACCAGGTTTTGTCATTGTCACTAGGATTTGTCAGGATATCACAGACGGTTCTATTATGGAACAGTCTATGATAAGGAATCACAGATGGTTCTTCAATAGAACCGTCTGTGATATGAGTTTATCACAGACGGTTCTATTAAAGAACCGTCTATGATTAGCTGACTATCACAGACGGTTCTTATTAGGAAAGGTCTGTGATAATTACACAGACGGTTCTTAACGAGAACCGCTCAGTGATATCGATTATCACGAGCGGTTATAATTAAGAACCGCTCGTGATATCTGTCACACCTACATCGCCTTGCCCTTTGCCTCTGCCGCCTTGCGCTCTAGAGGCCCGACACAACCTCTACAAGACTACGCTTGCCTCTGCCGCTCCAGAGGATGATCACAAGATTTGATTAGAAAATTTTAAATTGTTTTACTTCTAGTCAATTAAAGCATTTAGTTTTGAAATCAACAATTCTTTTGAAAGAATTTCCAGAAATTTCAAATAACAACAGTGATGCATCAAAAGTTTCAAATTATCCTCATTTTCATACATTTGAAACACAACCCATAGTTTGGGATGTTACATCATAGACGATAAAAAAAGGATTAGCAATCCTATCTTAGCCTTCAAATCTTCATAAGCCTTCTCGTCGGCTTTAGTGGTGCCAGGATCAGCGACTGTGAGATCAAACGCCTCCACCTGCGACCTTTCACGCTCGATTCGCGCTTGTAGCCGTTCGAACTCCGCAACCAAGCCCCATATAGCCTAGAGGCCATCAGCCCTAGTCTCCTCCATCTCGGCAAGGTCGACCCGCTCTCCTGCAATTCGGATGTCGTCCTCGACTCTCTGGGCCGCATCCTTAGTGCGGACCAAGTAGTTCCATAGGACGATCTCCACGACGAGGTTTACTCGCTGGATGCCGCGAACCCTCGCATTGAGTCTCCGGTAGATTGGAGGGCCTACAACGGATGACATTGCGAACGGAAGGATTGTCAGCAGCTTGGGCCAGGTTGTGACCAGAGAGGTGCGAGTAAAGAAATACAATGTAAGCCAATACAATTGTACGAGAGGAAGCCATTTGGAGTTTGTGGAGAAAAGGGATCAAGGAGGTTGGTGTGAAATCCATTGTAGAAGGGGATATCTATTTATAGAACAAGTACTAAAGCCGGAGCGGGAGACGAAGAGATATTTGGGAGCTGTAGTGACATTGGAAAACGAAGAGACGAAGTCGTGCGATCGTGAGACGAACAGACACACGCGGAAAAATGAAGAGACTTGTTGATTTGTCGCTGGGTAGGTTATCACAGATGGTTCTATTATAGAACCGCCTGTGATAAGGAATCACAGACGGTTCTATTTAGAAACCGTCTGTGATATGACTTTATCACAGACGGTTTGTTTTATGAACTGTCTGTGATATGTTGCATATCACAGACGGTTTCCTAATAGAACCGCTCGTGTAAAGTCATATCACGAGCAGTTCTATTAGGGAATAAATGCGTGATAGAATTATCCTGAGCAGTTACGTGAAAGAACCGTCTGTATAGCCTTTATAAGAAGGAACCGCTAGGGTTTTGCTCTTACTCATCACTTCCTCTCCAGCGCCCTTTAGTCTCTCGTGCGCTCGTTCGCCTCCTCTACGGCTCGCCTGTTCACCGCGCCTCGACCTCGGCGCCTCAGACCTCGGCGCCCTCGACCTCGGCGCCTCCGACCTCGACGACCCGACCTCGGCGCCTCCAACCTCGACACCGCTGCCCCCGACCATGGCGCCCCGACCTCGGCGTCGCCGCCCCCGACCTTGGCGCCCCCGACCTCGGCGCCTTGACCTCGGCTCAACTCCGGCCCGGCGACCAGTGCCTCCTCCTCCGAGCGCCCTCCTCCGACTCCATCCCGCTCCCTCCCTTGCTCTATGAGTATTGTTGCTTATCTCACTTTGTCCCTTTGCATTTGTGTTGTGATTGTTAATCTTTAGTACAGAGAGAGAAATTGCAAAGTGGTGGGTTCTGTTAATAGCTCAATGATGATTGTTGCCATATTATGAGATTGAATAGTTAACTAGAATCAGACTTGAGCTTATTTAGATTGAAATATTGTTTCTGCTCTATTTTCGGTTTGTATGAACTGCAAGCATATTTGTTTCCTATGATATGTCAGATGTTCAATTATGTGCACTGTTAATCTCTAGACCTTTTATTGACTGAGAGTTTAATCTGCGGTATTGAGATAAAATTTGACATATTAGTGAAGCATTTGTTTTTGAGCTCAAAGTCGATTTGGAGTTATCATATTGAATTCTTTGAAGAATTTTGGCATAATAGTTGAGATGGCAAAGACTATGTCTTTTGCAACTAGCCTCTTGAGAGCAATCGAACAAATTAAAAATCTGAGCACTATCTTTGTTTTTGATGTTCTCAAGATGTTTGTGCTAACCATTTTATTCTCTTTAGATGACTTGGGAGAATTACATGAGTACATGTTATTTTGGTCATTTAAATTCTTTAGGAATTATGCTTTAATGCTAATTAATTTTGTTGGGATTAACTCTGAAATTTTGCTAAAACTGCATTTTTTACAACAATCCAGAAAGAAAGTTTTACTTGATTTTATTTTGTTTCTATATCTTCATTAAAGGCTAGTCTTCTGTACATGAAGCATCAAACCTTTGCTTAGCATTTCCTTAGAAATTTGGTGGATTAAGGAGTGTTAGGAGTGTTAGAATAGGAGCGGGGAGGCGAGCCCTAGAGGATTAAACCTTTGCTTAGCATTTCCTTAAATCGATCTGACACACTTTAGTGTACCTTTGCTTCATGCCAATCCTCCACGGCATGAAACAAATGGTACACTCTAGTGTGTCGGCCTCGATGAAGTAGGCTCGGGCAAAGATGGGCTCGGGCAAAGTTTTACATGATTCTATTTTGTTTCTATGTCTTCATTAAAGGCTAGTCTTCTGTACATGAAGCATTAAACCTTTGCTTAGCATTTCCTTAGAGAAGCTGGTGGATTAAAGAGTGTTAGGAGTGTTAGAATAGGAGCTAACTCGAGGCCTAAATTCAGCTAGCTAGCTCGCTCCTTGGGCGTTCATCCTAAACGTTCAGGTGAAACACAGCCTACTTCGTCGATCCTGATACACTTGAGTGTACCTTTGCTTCATGCCAATCCTCCACGGCATAAAGCAAATGGTACACTCTAGTGTATCGGGCTCGATGAAGTAGGCTCGGGCAAAGATAGGCTTGGACAAAAGATTCGTATCACTAGTTTCTATCTATACAAAGATCACAAGAGTTTGTTTAGTGTGCAACTTCCCATATGAGAGCTCACATACATGTGGTACATGTTTTGCATTTCAATCAATTTAAATGACTTGAATGATTTACATTTGATTATGTTAATTTGGTCCTCCTCGTGCCTTGTGCGAATTAATTATGCAATTTCATTCATATACATGTGGTATATGTTCAAGATTTCAATTAATTTAAATGACTTGAACGATTTACATTTGATTATGTTAATTTGGTCATTTAAATGCCGTTATTTCATATTTATGCTAGAATTAATTATGATTATTTGCTAATATTGCACATATTGAGCATATTATTCAGTTTAAATGACATGGAGATACTTCATATGTATATGTTAATTTGGGACACTTGCAATCCATTTTATTGCATATGTAACTTATATAGATAGCAAGTAAGCGAGATGACAGAGGGCAATCGAAAATGCCTACGGGCCGACTGGTCATCACAGAGGTCAGTGACTTTGGGGTCCCTCTGAGTCCCAAGAGATCAGCGGTGAGATTCCGGACCATCTGCGGGATACTTGGAACGGAACGGGTCCCCATCACCACACCAAGGTGGAAAGACCTGACGAAACAAGCGAAAGGCACGCTGTGGACAGAACTTTCAAGCAAGTTCACTATTCCGGAGTCAGACGTGGCACGCGTGCGACGGGCGGCGATGCTCACGATGGATAAATCGTGGAGGACCTTCAAGAACATTCTTGTCACGAAGTACGTGAACACGGGTCAGACGCCCTTCGCGAAGTATGGATTCTTGACGCGGGAAGCATAGGACGCCTTTGTGGCTATGAAGACGACGGCCGAATTTAAGGAGAAAAGTGCGGCGTACAAAGCTCTCTAGACACGAAACACTCACCCGCACAGACTCGGCACCGTTGGGTACATGGGTAAATACGAGGAATGGGCGGCGGAGGAGGAGAACCCGTTTCCTGATGTCACAGACCCACGTTCCCTAGCCTAGTTAAAAGCGAGGGCAAAAGTTTCGTTTTCGAGCAGCATCTCTTTCACAAACCCGGCAAACTAGGAAGTGTCCCAACGTGTGGTAAATATGTCAAACTACCTAGTTGTTAATAAGTCCATAACTTCACAGTGTCTATAATAACATGATGACCTCTTGCAGCGTGACTTGACTGCCCAAGCTTCCTAAGGCTCCTTCCAAGCAAATAGGGAGAAGGATATACTATCTATGGCCCTCGGAAACAAGGAGCACCGGGTCGCACGCGAGGCCTTGGGGTTGACGTACCTTGAAGTCATGGATTCGCGGACGACTACGGCACGTATAGAAGTAGGAAGAGATCCAAGGCCGAGCACAACGATCGGTTGGTACAGATGCTTACAGAAAAATTTGAAGGAAAGATAGCAACATTGCAGGATCAAATGAATCAACTCCTGAGCCAGTTGCAAGCCACCCCTGTTAATTTGGGAGCTAGTCACCGCCGACATCGAGATGGCGTCGGCGTCCGCATAATTACGAACATGACGATGTCCAATTACCGATAGACGACATCAAGGTAATGTACATCTATGGAATGCACCAAAGATAGACCTATAGGACGCCTTAGCTAATTGCGTATCGTTTTGTAGGAGTCGACGCGCTACAAGCTCCAAGTGAGGATAGTCGGGTCCATTTCTATTGAGGCTGCGTGGGGGATGGTGCATCCATATTAGGAAGGGGCCGTGCTGCATGGTGCCAAGGTGGCGCATGGTTACGCCAGGGTGGAGGTGGACATGGTACATGAACATTTATTGACCATCCCGCTGGAGATTCGCCCGAACGAAGAGATCACAACACTAGGGGATGCCATGCACAATTTTATCCAGTGGCCCAAGAAGGACATCGTCCTAGACCCAGCAGTGTCGCGATCTCAACATGACCATTCCTCTCCAATGAAGAACACAACTCCACCGCATATTTCGCCTCAGAAGGTCACCTTATCAGTTCCCGTGGAGAAGACGCCGAAGGAACAAGAAAAGCGTGCTGCCGTATCGGTTCCCGTGGAGAAGATGCCAAAGGAACAAGAAAAGTGTGCCGCTGTATTGGGTCCCGAGTCATCTCGCAGGAAGACGCTGCCAATCCTTAAGGCCAAATCGAAATCGACGATCGTTAAGGTGCCTCCCAAGTCCGGGAAGTCCAGGATATCCGGGAAGTACATCATCGAAAAACCGTTGTGCTCCAACGCAGTATTAGGGCGCGCTGGATATGCTTGTCAGGCTTTGCATGCCTGGTAGTTGGAGAAGACCCAAAAGGAGCGGTGCGATACTAGAATCGCCGTCAGATACGAGCATAAGCATTTCTTCAACAGGACGAACCACTTCGTCGTAGGCTTCAACGACTTATATGACCTATTCAACCTCGTTGGCCTCGACGCCTCGCTTCTACGATGTTGGACACTGTAAGTGCGTACAATCAAGTTCTACATTCACGTAATACTGATAACTATCACAACTCATTGCTTATGTATAGATACACGATGAAAAATGTCCGGGAATGGAAAGAACCAGTGGGTTTCCTCGACCCACACATGGTATCATTGCAAACCATCGAAACAGACTCGTCCTTCGTCGAGAATTACATAACGGAGGCATTGCTTGCTCAGTAGAACATGAAGTACATACTGGTGCCCTACAACGAGGGGTAAGTGTCACTACTTGCTCTACAAATTTCATTTGTACTTTATCAAAGACGAACTTAGGTTTAATGACTATAGCGACATACATGAGTAGGTACCCTTTGGATCCTTTTAGTCATTATACCAAGGAGGAACCATGTGATATACCTTGATTCCCTAATCCGCAAAAACCACAAGTTCACGTTCGAGAGGAATACTCGGCGGTATGCTCATTTCCTCCATACATAACTCTATTGTAGTCTTCATTAGTTTGAAATGGCCGAGGATAACTTTTTGGAATCATGTAGGTCGTTCATCGACTATGTTGCCAACAAAGGAATATACGATGGAAAGAGCACCCAACTAACACATAGGATGAAATTTCCGATACGCGCTACAACACGATAATCCTATATCATACTTCATAATAACGCGTCTCGAACTGATATATGTAATTCTATTTTTGCAGTGCCGCCAGTAAAAAGGTGATGAGTTATGTGCAATCTACGTTTGCTTTCATATGCAGCAAATCACTAGAGCTAGGAAGAAGGATCCCGAAGTTTGTCAATCTCGAAATAATTATTTCCTAATTATAAATTTAAATATATATGCTAACCACTTTACTCTTCTTGCTAGCGACAGGGCTTGCACATAGATTTAGATGCATTCGTTGCGGATGAGATCACGGACATTAGAGGAAGCTCTACGGCTTTATCATAACAGATATCATTATGACACCGGAGACTTTCACTCGTCGCCGACCGTGGCATCACCCTTGACACCTCTCAACCACCGCAAACAATTGACTCAATTGTAATTCAATTGTAACTATAGCGACAATATATGAACAAATGCTATCTTTTGTAATTTATTTTGAGTAATGATCAGTTTGAATTTGTCAACAATTGATTATCTGTGATGTATCTGTTCTGCATGCTTGTTTTCAGAGGGCATGGCTAGCAATTCCTGAGGCTAGCAAAAAAAAAGCAAAAAATGTAGTTAGGATTATGAACTATAATAGACGGTTTTTTATTGAAACCGTCTGTGAAGGTTAGTATCACAGACGATTTATATTAAAAACCGTCCGTGATACGTAGAATATTACAGACGGTTCTGTTTATAAACCGTCTGTGATACGTGAAATATCACAGACAGTTCTATTTATAAACCATCTGTGATACGTGGAATATCACAGACGGTTCTATTTAAGAACCGTCTATGATACGTATAGGAATATCACAAACGGTTTATAAATTGAACCGTCGGTGATATTCTACGTATCATAGACGGTTTTTAAATAGAACCGTCTGTGATATTTCACGTATCATAGACGGTTTTTAATGAAAACCGTCTGTGATATGAACCTTCACAAACGGTATGAACAAAAAATTGTCTATGATAGTGCGTATCACAGACTGTTTTGAACCGTCTGTGATAACTGCCTGTTATCACAGACGAACAAATATAGACGGTTTGGAAACCGTCTGTGATGACGTGTTCCCTAGTAGTGTGCTATTGCGCACCTAATGAACCAACTCCGGGTGGTCGAGGTGCACTAAGGTGGCCAACGGTGAGCTCGAAGCGGCGGAGGTAATTCGGTTGTTGTCGGACGAAGGCTCGGGTGGCACTCCGGCGATGTGGGTGGGTTCTCCGGAAAGCTCCGGTGACGGGGAACCTAGCGGTGTAGACCACGAGAGCAGGGCGTCACCAGCGGTGGCGAAATTGAAGAAAAACCAACGGTGGCGAAAAACCCTAAAACTTCAATAGTGGCGGCGCTAGGGCAATCGGGATGGAATTGACTAAGGGTTCGAGGTGCGGAGAAGATTGCGAACCCAGGGGTCCTATTTATAGGGTTGGGGCGGTACAGATTTGGAAATCCTCAAATTGAGTCCGTGAAGAACACGAAACCAATTTCGGAAATCTAAGAGATGGAAAAGGATTCGGGATTTGATTTTAACGGACGGATCTGGGAAGTTAGAGATAATATTTGTACGGTTTCTAGAAGGACTTGAGTTGGAAATAATCGTTGGGGCCGGGGCTTGAGGAGCTTCAATGGCGGACGGACGCGAGCATGCGCAAGGAAGACGATGCAGCGGCGGGTCCACCAGCCAGAGAGACAAACGCGCGGGCCCATGTGTAACGCCCAACCCGAGGTCTCCCGGGGAGATCCCCTAGGACCACCCAGAGGTCCTCCAAGACCTCCCGGGAGGCCCTTCAAGACCACCCAGAGGTCCAAGGGTGGCGTGAGGCACAGTGACACCAAGTGCCACGACCCGACCGGGGGAGGTCGAGACCAACACAGGGAGGTCGTGACACCTGAGGTGATCCAAGTCCTTCCACGACCAGACCCGAGGGTGGTCGTGGAGGGTTGAGATCACCCCCAAAGACCTCCCATGACCAGACCTGAGGGTGGTCGTGGAGGCGAGGTTCACCCAAGGTCCTTTGTGTGAACTAAGCTAATCCCAAGGATCAATAGCTAGCTCTTCACAGCAAACAAAAGTGGTAATATACATCAAATGCAAGCTTTATTAATAACAGAGTTGATTACAAAGGGGAGGCTTAAGAGCCAACGAAATAAATTACAGCGAAAGATAAAACCAGTAGACCACCCGATTCACTACAGGCAATCGGCTAGAGGGCGCATCCTAGTCGACCAGAACCTCTCGGTCCACTGCGTAGACCACCTCAAAGCTTGCTTTCCCTGCTCAATAACAATATCAAGCAAGAGTGAGTACAACAACCGTGCTCGCAAGTTACACCCGTCAAATAACATAATGACATGCATACATGGATATCTCAAAGGAAGGCTTAATATGGTTGATTTGCATAAAGCCAAGTTTCTTTCAAATACAAATACTAAGTTCCAAGGTAGTTAAACAATAATTAAAATTCATTTTCCCAAATCAGTTTTACAGTTTGGATAACATTCATCAACAAGTGGTGAAGGATACCCTCCTGTCATAAGGCTCCCTACCGAAATCCATTTGGATAGAGATCCAAAACAGTTTAACAAAGTCCTTTTGAAAACAAAACCAACAAGCTAACTTGGAGTGGCTTTGCTAGCATGGCCTTGACCGCGGACACGGCTATTCGAATAGTTTTACACTCTGCTGAGGTGTACAGCTTTACCTACATGACACGACTTCTCCAGTTTGTTTGGCAACCGTCGATGCCACCACTCACTTCCGAAGGTAAGTGGTCTAGAGCTTGTGACAAGGCCTTTATAATGCATCATTCCACCGTAGTCCACCCTCGCTAAGGTTTCGCCCCACCTTGCTGATAGAAACCCGCCGAGATCTAGGGCCCCCTCTTGCGCCAGGCGGGACTAACAGTCATAAAAGACTACCCACTTCATCAGTAGGATCAACCGCGATGGAATTTTGCAAATTAGTCATCTAGTTCCCCTACCCATACTCAGGACATGTGGTTACACGGTGTGGCCAGCAAATGAATGCTTGAAGACCGGTCCTTAATTGACTTGGACAACTACCTCAGCCCTGGGCATCGGATGACACGATTCCCGTGCATTGACATGCACCAACCAAACAACCAGTGCCACCCAAGTCCAAATCCATTTTCCTTTTTCTTTAATTTTCAAAAACATTTACAAACCTCCATGACAACCCAATGCCATGGTAGAAACATTTAGACAACATTGGTCTTTTGGCATTAAAACTCCTAAATCAAGATTTTGGTCTAAGCATGATTAAGCATCAAGTTTTGCAAAACATGCTAGTTCATACTAATGCACCAACTAGCTTTTACTACGGTGACAAGGGGTGATCAATTCAATAATCAAGATTGGTTGTACAAAGGATATCCGCTGACCAAGAAACACACAAAGCCCTGTATTGTTTTCCACACAAACTAGTAAACAAAAATGCATTCGAGCACTTCTTCATCTCAACTACCCACGGTAGTTTCGGTCTACCTCACCCTTGTATGCGATCACCTCTCTGGTCGGACCCTTAGCAATGCTGTCGACCATTATGCAGTCTACGACTTCCTCCAATCTCCACCCCTATCTCTCGAATATCGTGTCTCCGATCATCTGTGAACTGCACCTCCTCCTTAGCCTAACCAATGGCTTGGTCTCCAACATTCGGTGGGCAAACCTCATGCTCAAGGTCACGCTCACCAAATGCGTGGATCATGTTGAAGAGTCGATCTTGATGTATGATGGATACATTGACGAGCTGAGCGCGAGGGTCAACGATACCGATAGCATGGAAGCGGCTGAAGATATCCTCTCGCACATGGTCGACCTGTACCCTCAATACAAACAGCTCCAAGCTCGACTTGCCACCGCGAAGGATTAGGTGGAGTCATTCCTCCACATATTCCCTGATCCTGTTCCCGCCGAAGCCCACAAGCAAGCTTACGAATGCTTGAGAACTGCATTAGGGTCTTACATTGGCCACTAGGGCCTTCCTTCTTTTCTTATTAGATCATGTAATGTACATAAAAACGAAAGCGACCGGCCACGCTATTTGGCCAAATCACCCATAATATATGTAACAAAAGATGTCATGTTTATCTATTACTGATTTGTACATATAATTTTGTTGCATTGTGTTGCTTAAATTTACTGTTCAAGCATAAAAAAATCCTCACCTTAATTTGACAGTAAACACATTACAATTTTACTGTCTTACCCGCTGTGTTTTACTATTAAACGTACGAGCACGAAAAAGTCACGTGCCACAATAAAGGCAGTAAAACACATAACAACTTTACTGTCTTACTGTTATGTTTTACTGTCAAACATACGAGCTCACAAAAAGTCGTGTGCCGCAAAAAAAGGCAGTAAAATGATTCACGAATTACTGTCACGTCTCATATTATTTATCGTCAAAATCGAGTGCCACGTGGGGTGCAGATGTTTCTGGCCCGCCGACTATAGTTGGTGGGCCGGACATATGGGGGTTGCTCTCGCACGCGGTCACACCTAGCGTGGGTCATGCACGGTGGACTAGCTAGGCGTAGAATAACTTTTATATATATATATATATATATATATATATATATATATATATATAAACAACGGGTGATATTCAAGGTATCTCATTTATTTGTCTAGAAAATCCCACAATAATTCTTAAATCAGGAAAAGCAAAATTCCTAGAAAATTTCTCATTAATCGAGAGAAAAGGAGAAGATATACACCACATATTATGGTATGAGGAAAAGAGAAGATCTACACCACTTATTTTGGTATGGCCAGATTATAACGTTGAAGATTAATCATGTTGCATACTGCACTTTTTACAATTGTATAATAAATACAACTATATTTCGAAGCCAATATAGCTATATAACAAGTACAATATGTTGCAATATCTAGTCGCACAATTGCCTTTGGAAATTCCGCTAGTTAGAACTGACAAATAGATTTAGTGATTGTACGGATGTAGGAAAGGCACCATTTGGTATAGCGGTGGTTTATGATATTTTAAACTTAGCGTAACCTTTTTGAAATTTGGGTGCTTGGTGTGCTTTTTTTTCTTTTCTTGACCATGTTGCGAAAATAGATATTGTTACCATCAAAATAACAGAAGATATTAGAGTAGTTGCCATAGAAAATGTATATCCATGTGATAGAAAATAGGGAATTATCGTAACTCAATTCATTCAACTATAATTTGATTTTCCAAACAAGATGCTGGATTTTTTTTGCAATTGCTTTTCGGCAGCAACTATGAAAAAAAAAGTGCTGAAAAAGAAACTGCAAGCTGGCCCCAAATGACTAAGGTAGTCTATTTAATGTCCACACTTGTCTAGCCTCCGGGACATTGGGCTGGCTGGATACAACATTAGACCCGCTCAATTTATTTACAATTTTTTCCTACTTCTCTCACTATAACATTGGCAAGACGAATATTCGCTAGCTCAAGCTTTGGCCATTGTTTGATTTGTAAACGAAGTTCTGATCACACCTAGCATTTGATTGTGACCGATGTATAATTGCTAGGGTATAACAGGGAGTTAGGTAAAAATAAAGACATATCGATCATGATATGTGGTACATGCGACGCCCTGTGTGATTACCCTAAGGGTAATCACACTTAGTCATACGGATTACTATTCGTTTGCTCAGTAGAACACTGATCCAACGAATAGTAAGCTATTTACCAAAGTTGACACAGCAGAACAATAAAATAGAAACTACTCTTTATTACAACAATAGCCACACAAGTCTAGGGTTCTGAATACAATTATTTAATTACAAAGGGGAAAACACTTCCTGCTATTTCCTGCTGGGTTCCTCCGACAGTCTACTCGTCCCACGGGTCGAAAGGGGCGATCACCTCGCCTTGCTCCTTGTACCTGACGCCCTCGTCACCTGCAGCCTTTTCGGTACTTGCAAAATTCCTCATCCCACTCGGGATAACTCCCGGTCGGATTAGGAGCTAAGCAAGGGAAGAGATAGCAAGAGTGAGTACTATAGTATACTCAGCAAGCATTAATAGCTAAAATGCATTTGATGATTCTAAATTTCGTCCTTATCAAAATTCCTACCTCTTCTTTTATTCTGAAAATAGTTGTCAAAACTTAGGTTGCAATTTCAATTACAAAGAGACTACTTGATTACTCGGAGAGAGGAAAGACCTCGGCGGTTCCCGTAGACCCCAATCCAGGAGACTGGCATGAATTCATGATTTTGTACAGCACTACGCAGGCTTTTACCCCTTTACCCATAGTAATTCTAAGCTCTAAATGAACCGGGTCCCCTGCATTTCCTTTGATGCGGGTTCGAGTTCAGAATACAGAACGTTCTCAAGTTACGTGACTAAATCTCCACCCATTACTTTCCATCGGTGCTGATTTAATCACGTTGCTGACCTCATCATACACCGAGTTCCAGTAATATTGGTTGGGACGCTACCCAACACTCCACCATGCATTCCTATAACGCCCTAGATCCCTCACTTCCAGACTGTTTACCGGTTCTGGGTTCTTCCCTAACTCAACCATGCAATATGACTTACCCGATGTGGAGAACATAATCACGTAAAAGGAAACCTTTCTACCCGCCGAAACGGGAAAATGGTTGGTACTAAATGACGGCCTCTGACCGAGTAAGAGTTTTGTTGGTCCTTATATTATAACCACCCGTAAAAAGGGGCCCACCTCTTATCTCATCATCATCGTCGTGTTCCCCAGCCCGGGCCCCCCTTTACCAACCTATTTAGTTTCAGTTCTTCATTTCTTTCATTTCGTTTCTTATCTTCCCAATTTCATCTTAATCCAATTTAGTTTTGAAAAATAGTTTTGATGCAATACATATATGATAGAGCAAGATACGGTTTACATTTAATATAGCTATGTTCATGATCAAGGGAGTAGCTTGCCTTCGTAGAAGAAGAAATGATTGGTGAGGATGAACTCGATATCAACTACGCCTGTTGGTTCGCTCGCTGCAATAATACGACGGTGCGAATAATAAATAAGTAATTAAATACTTAGTAGTAATTATGTGCGACTAGGTGCAATGCATACTAGTCAGATGATTCTTTTCGTTAGTAGATTTTTCATTTAATAACACTTTCGAAACCCCTGTGAGGTTGGCACTTCCCAACTATGGTCGTTCCACTGTCTACGGCTTTAGGATTAAGGTTATCGGTAATAGCTTTAACGTAAGAACATAAAATACTAAATGTATTCACCTGCAACTATGTTTAGCTAATTCTATGCATGAAAACCATCTAACCGATTTCATTCCGATGTAGAAACATTTATTTAATTCTTTAACTAAACTTGTGGTTGATTAATTTAATTAACAGAAATAATGATATCCTATCTTATTTTAGTAATTACTTAATGGCTTGATTTTAAGACGGTTTAGCCCAATGCGACCTAAATGAGTTCGCTCGATTGCAAAATTACGTCTTGCTAATAATTTATTTATTTTATTTGCTAAATTCTAATGTTACAACACTAATTATCACAATTTGTTAGAGTTTATACATTTTTCCTAACATTTTCCTATACTTAGATTTCTACAATCACCTTTCTAACCCTAATCTCGCCCTAATTACCTACCTAACCCCCTAATCACCCCTAATCCCCTACTCTCTCTCACCTTACCCCCAACCCAGCCGACACTCCCCTACTACTCTCCTTTCATTCCCAACTCTCCCCCAAACTCAGCTCTCCCCTTCTAGGCTCCCATGGCGCCACCACCCTCTCCCCTGTGCTCTGCATGCTTTCCCTTCTCCTCCTCTCACTCCACACTTGCCCGCCCCTCGCCCTTCCAGCTTCTCACCTCTGCCAGTGCCTCGCTCCTTGAGCCTCGCCGCCTCTCCACGCTCGTCGGCCGCCACCGGCCCCCCCTGCGGCCTTTCCTCTTCTCTTGCCATTGCCATCGACCCACCCGTGGCCATCCTTTGTGCCAGTGTCCTCGGCACCTCACCTCATCGCCGCCCGCTCACAGGCCGGCCCAGCCCATTGCTAGCCCGCCTCCTGCCGCCTCCTCCTGCGCTTCCCTGATGACCCAGTTCCGGCCCTGGCCTCCCCCTTCCTGGCTCAGCTTGGCCCGGTGGCTTGGCCTCCGGCCGCCGCCGTGCTCCTCTTGGCTCCCAAAACCGCCTCCGCCTCCTACCTCCCCGGCGCGGCCGGGAGGCCAGTGCCGGCACTCGGCTCGCCTCCTCCTCCTACCCCCTTAAGCTTGGTTTATTTACTGATGTTGATTTGTTTTGTTTTGCTTACTGAGAGAGATTCATTTTATTGCTTGATGTTGGGTTGCTTACTGATGTGGGTTTATTACTTATGCATGAATCATGGGAGTGCTGGATGTGGCTATTGAGGCTTGCTAAGGATGATGAGTGAGAGATGGTTGTGGGTGCTACCGTGGTTGCACTGAGGTACTACTACTTTACCCCCTCTCTAGTTTCCCCTCTTGCTCTGTGATGTGATGAATTGAGAGCTATACATGAACACTACTGTGAGATGATTCTAGGGGTGAATGATGTGTATGTGTGGGGCATACTGAGGTGTAACTGGGTTACCTCTCTGATGGGTTTGGTTGGTTTTGGGACAGACTGTTGTAAACTCTTTGAGGTTGAAACCTTTGTATACTCTTTGTTGTTTCGAAATGTTGATACAACAATTTATAAAATCAAGCGTGTTAATTATGCGTTGATCACTATTTGATGGATTTTTAATTAATGCTAATTACAAATTATTGTTGTTTAGTTTAACTTAATTACGCGGGTTCTCACAGTACGAGAGCTACTGGTTTGACTAAAATGATTCTACCACGAGAGCTCTGATTGTTGACTCGTTCGTCACAATTTCTATTCGTTGGCCGTAGCACCATGGTTTCGGTAAGTCACTTCACCTCGCACACACCATCTCTCCATGTTACTGAGCCCGGGACGGAGGATGATGGTGAACAGGAACAGGCCCATTATCGATCAGGAGAGCTAGCGAGCAGGCGCAACCGAAGGACGTCAGATCGGTATCCTAAGGCCGATTGGGTGTAAATGGCAGCTGCGTTAAACGAGCATATGATTAGTGGACCCAAAGAACGGTAGAGGAGAGAGCGATGCTTTAAGTCGTTTGCTTTTTGGAGGGTATCGATGTAAAAGGAATAGCCAAATCTGAACTTTCCCCTTCCCCTGTTCACCTTCGGCCTCGTCTCTTTCCCAGTCTTAATCTTCTTCAAACTGCTATTACTTGTATCGAATACTTGTTGATTTGAGTGGGAGGTAACAATTGGTATCAGAGCAATCTTCCGACATCCTGGATCTTCCACGTTACCAGACGCGCGCACAGGTTCAATCACAAGAAATGGAACAACAACTTGCTGAGTTAACTCGAGTGATCTTGGCGCAAAGTGAGTCGATCAAGACTCTTCAGGACAAGACAGAAGTGATCAAAGCCATCGTCGATGAGATCAAGCCAGCGGTCTTCGAGTTGCAGAAATGGAAACCGGAGATGGAATCGATAGTAGAAGAGTTGCGTTCGGAGATGGGTGAACTGAAATCTCAGATGGGGCAAATCGCTCGTAATCTGGTGCTGGCGATAAGACTGGTAGATTTGCCGCTGATCCTTCCACAGCCGGAGGCCAAGACAGAACTCGAACCAGAGGCGGGGGGCTACACACGCTGGGATCAGGAGGGAGCGCCTCGCGCACGCAAGGAGTATGGTCCTGGGTCATCAAGTCGCCAGGAGGACTTGGATGATCGAGGACGGACTACAGGCAATGGTACGTCTGAACCTTTTGAATTGAGTACTCATTTGGTTGAATCTAGGAGACACAATGTCAATACTCATCATTACCATCCTCCTCCTAAACTGGATTTTCGGCTGTTTGATGGGGAAAACCCCAAGGCATGGCAATTGAAATGTGAGAACTATTTCAGAGTGTGTTCTATCAGACTAGTGTTCCAGATCAGTGTGGCTACAATGTACTTTGTTGGTGGGGCATTATTGTGGTTCCAGGCATCAAGGGCTCATACTAGGTGTGAGTCATGGGAATCATTTGCTGAGGCCGTGTGCAATAGGTTCGGCAGAGAAGAGTTCCAACAGTTGGTTAGACAGTTTAACCGCTTGAGGCAAATCAGTACAGTGGTGGAGTATGCTGGGAAGTTTAACGAGATAATGCATAATATGTTAGCGCATCACTCATCCTGGAATCCGATATTTTTTGTCACCCAATTTGTGGACGAATTGCGCAGCGAGGTAAGAGCCACAGTGGTGTTGCATCGTCCACAAGATTTGGACATAGCAGTCGCCTTAGCCTGTTTGCAGGAAGAAGTGGTGGAGACGGCCAGACGAGATTCTCATCGCCCAGAGTACATGCACAACACGCGTGCGGCAATGCGCACAGCGTTGCCTCTCCCATCACCTCCTGGGAGGGGAAATCCAACTTTGGGAGGGTGACTAGACGACCGTAGAGGCTTGGAGGGAGCGAGAGCTGCTCCTGTTGACAACAAGCTCATAGCTCTTCGAGCTTATCGCTGAGCAAAGGGGCTATGCCATACGTGCGGAGAACGGTGGTCCCGTGAACATAAGTATGCTTCGACATTGCAGTTACATGTAGTCGAAGAGTTGTGGGAGATGATAACGGAGAAGGACAGTACTTCACAGAAAGGGGATGAGGATGATTCACAACCGGAAGCTCAATTAATGTCGATATCCAAGGAAGTTGTAATTGGAGAGATTGATTGCAAAACACTTCGACTCCGGAGTGTGATACAAGAACAGGAGGTGGTCATGCTAATCAACTCTAGGAGTTCGCATTGCTTTGTCAGTGAAGCATTAGCTGGTCGGTTGAGTGGGGCTCGCCGAGCTATTAAGCTTGTGCAAGTGCGTGTAGCAGATGGTGGGCTATTGAAGTGTGAGTAGGAAATCCCTCATTGTCTTTGGGAGATCCAGAGCCATCAGTTTTGCACTACATTCAGAGTATTGCTGCTGAGTTGTTATGATATTATATTAGGCATGAATTGGTTGGAGCAGTGTAGTCCCAGGGCCGTTTCTGGTATTTCGGGGGTCCTGGGGCGAGATAAAATGGGAGGCTCTTTATTCTAATATAAACAAATAGTGGTACTTTTATATCAACTGCAAAGCTATTCAATACATCAAAAAGATACAAACTACTCATAGAAAGCAATTTCTTCTAACATTTCTGGATGCAAAGTCATTGATAATAGTATCCACGTCAATGTAATCTAACATATCATTTTCAATGCATAAAGTGGCTATACCATTCAACCTTTCTTGTGATCTTGATGACCTCAAATAGTTTTTCAATAACTTCAACTTTGAAAAGCTTCTTTCAATTGATGCTCTGATCACAGTGCGATAAATAAGATTCGATAAGCAATGGAAACATTTGGATAACAATCTACATCTCTAACAAACTAAAAATCTCAATAGCGAGACATTGTCACATGGCAAAGTCATTTGCAACACTGTTAATTCAGAGAAAAGAGATGTATCAGGATACCCATCCCTACACTCTCAACCTCAATCTAGTTAGTAGTTATACAACCTTGTAGAGCAATACAGCATATATAGGATATACAATTATACATATACGTATATATAGTATGATGTATCAGGATCGGGGGCCCTTGGCTCTAGTGGGCCTGAGCGTCGCCTGAAGCCCTCCATCGAGAACGTACTGTAGTCCTATGACGGTTCATTGGTTGAAAAAGCTGATGTCATTCCGATATCAAGGGCGAAGAGTGTGCTTGCAAGGTATCAAGACTAGTTTGAATCAATGTTGTCTGGTATGGCAGCCGCAGCAAGGGAGCCAAATCGCCAATCAGCCAGATGGTACAGTGTTTTCTCTAGGACCAGGGGTAGAAACTGATACTGGAACACCTCAAACTATTGTGCAATTGTTGAAAGAATATGATCATTTCTTTGATGATCCGCTCGGGTTGCCACTGCAGAGAGCATTTGATCATGCCATACCTTTGTTATCTGGAATTAAACCAGTCAATCTTCGACCTTATCGGTATAATCCGACACAGAAGGACGAGATCGAAAGACAAGTGGCCAAAATGTTAACACAAGGGATTATCCAACCAAGTACAAGCCCATTTTCATCTCCAGTCTTGTTAGTCCAAAAGAAGGACATAATGTGGAGGTTTTGTGTGGATTACCGGCATTTAAATGCAGCGACGGTCAAGAACCGTTATCCTCTGCCTATCATTGATGAATTATTAGATGAGTTGGTAGGTGTCGAATGGTTTACTAGTTTGGACCTTCGGGTGGGGTACCATCAGATTCGTATGCAATCGGAGGACGAGCACAAGACTACTTTTAAAACCCACCACGGACACTTTGAGTTTAGAGTTATGTCATATGGTCTGACGAGCGCTCCGGCAATGTTTCAAGGCTTGATGAACACCATTTTATCTCCTTTATTGCGCAAGGGAGTCCTGGTATTTATAGATAACATTTTGGTGTACAATATAGATCTGCCGAGCCATGAGAGAACACTCAGACATGTTTTCAAGATTCTTGATGAACACCAGCTCAAGATAAAAAGGTCCAAATGTTCTTTTGCTCAACGACAGTTGACTTACTTGGGTCATGTCATCAGTAAACATGGGGTAGCTACTGATTAGAAAAACATTGAGGCAGTTAAGAATTGGCAGAGTCCAGCAAATATCAAAGAGGTTCAGGGGTTATTAGGTCTAGCTAGGTACTACTGCAAATTTGTACGCAATTTTGGGTTGATCAGCAGGCCTCTCACTGATTTGTTGAAGAACACATGTGGTGTTTATGTGGACTCTAGAGAAAGAAGCATCCTTCCAAGCCTTAAAAACAACTCTCATCATCGCAGGTTCTTGCCTTGCGGATTTTAAGAAAGCCTTTGTGATGGGCGATGCTTTTGAGAAAGGGATTGGAGCGGTTTTGCTTCAAGAGGGGCATCCTATATCCTAATTGAGCAAGTCCTTGGGGCCTAGGACGCAAGGTTTGTCAACATATGAAAAAGAAAGTTTAGCCATCTTGCTGGCCATTGAACACCGACGCAGCGGTATCTTGACATCTTTGAGTTCATCATCGAAGCCCGACCAATGCAGCTTAGTGCATTTGGAGGATCAGAGATTGACTACTCCCTGGCAGTAGATGGCCATGACCAAGTTATTGGGATTGCAATATCGGTTGATTTATAAAAAAGGTGTGGACAATATGGCAGCGGATGCATTGTCACGAAAAGTTTCGGGGCAGGAAGGTATGTTATTTGCAGTATCTACTTGCTTACCACTTTGGTTGACTGAGTTAGTCGCTGGATACGACGAAGATACTTACACCAGCCGAGTGATGTCAGAATTAAGTGTGGGAAGCTCTACATATCCCAAGTTCCAGTTGCAAGATGGGATCCTCCGTAATTCAGGACGCATTTGGGTGGGTTATAACACAACGCTGCAGCATAAAATTTTGCAGTCGATGCACACCAGTGCACTCGGTGGGCACTCCGGAATTCAAGTAACCTATAACAAGAAAAAAAATTATTTGCATGGCCGGGTATGAGGAAGCATACTCAAGCCTTTGTAGAAGATTGCTCAATCTATAAACAAGCCAAAATAGATCATGTCAAATATCCGGTCTTCTGATGCATGCGATGCGAAACACGCTTGGCAGATAATCTCTATGGATTCATCGAGAGATTACCTAGATCGGCATCGTACAACAGTATAATGGTGGTTGTGAATAAGTTCTCCAAGTATGCCCATTTTGTACCATTGGCACATCCGTTCACGCATGACGCAAATCGCACAAGCTTTCATCGACAATGTGTTCAAATTACATGGTCTTCCCCAATCTATTATTTCAGATAGAGACCATATCTTTACAAGTACTTTGTGGAAGAACTCTTCGGTTAGTACACACTCGATTGAGGATGAGTTCGACTTATCACCCCCAAGCGGACGGCGGAGCGGGCGTGTGAATCAAAGTTTGAAACTTATCTTCGTTGTTTCATTCATGCTTGTCCGACAAAGTGGTTTGGTGGATAGCACTTGCTGAATTTTGGTACAATACCTCCTACCACACTACTTTGAAGAAGTCCCTTTTGAAGTGTTGTGCAGGCACGTCAGAGGCATTTTGGAGTCGTGGATTCATCCTCGTGTCGTTCTTGACCTATCGGATGGCTGCGAATTGGGAGTTAATGACACATTTCTTTGAGACAACATTTGAACCGAGCTAATCAGCGTATGAAGCACGAGCTGATCTGAAAAGATCTGAAAAAAGCTTTGAGGCTAACGATTGGGTGTATCTAAAAGCTGCGGCCGTATGTACAATCATTTGTTGCTCATCACTCTAACCATAAATTAGCTTTTCGCTATTTCGGTCCATTCTAGGTCGAGCGGAGGATTAGCGCCGTCGCTTACAAATTGAAATTGCCCCCAACTTGCAGCATTCATCCGGTTATTCATGTGTCCCAACTCAAGAAGGCTTTAGCTTTTGATGAGAAAGGCGAAGCAAACTTGCCGAATCGTGAAAACAAGTGAGCCGTGCAGTCTTTGCAACATCGTCTTCATTGGGCGGGATCAACTTTGGGCACATAGGTTCTGGTGCAGTGGTCAAGGTCTTCACCGGCTAGTGCCACTTGGGAGAACCTCACGGGAGCTGCAGACGAGGTTTCCTCATGCACCGGCTTGGGGACAAGCCGGATTTGAAGGAGGGATTGTTCTTGAGCACAGGATGGAGGATGATGGTGAACAGGAACCGGCCCATTGTCGATCAGGAGAGCTAGCGAGCAGGCGCAACCGAAGGCCATCAGATCGGTATCCTAAGGCTGATTGGGTGTCGTAGCGGCTGCGTTCGTGATATGATCGATGGACCAATGATAGCGAGGAAGAGCGATACTTAAGGAGTCGTTTGCTTTTTCGGAGGGTATCGATGTAAAAGGAATAACCACATCTGAACTTTCCTTTTCTGTTCATCCTTCTCGATCTCGTCTCTTTCCCGGTCTTAATCTTCTTCAAGCGCTATTACTTGTATCGAATACTTGTTGATTTGAGTGGGAGGTAACACTCGCTCACGACCACCATGCGGCGATTGGGCGGTAGAAAGCGACCATCGCTTTTGGACATGTGATCCTTCTCGTGAGTCATTTCTATGCACGAAACGCCGCATGTCTGCATCGTGGCTATAGAGCTTGTCGTGGTCATCCGAGTCCCTTGCCCGACTTTAAGAGGCATCTTTGTCCTTTCTATTTTTGTCGCTCTCTGCTTTGTCTTCTCGCCTTTGCTTACTTGGCCATCATTCTCTTTCCCACCCGGTTATGTCCTCACCGTGTGAGGAACATGGAAAACAATTTTGCCAAAATTTTTGAAATTTCGGTGATTTCGTCCTCCTCTGAAATTTTTATGATTCGTTCAAAAAAAATTGGAAATATTTGAATTTGGACAAAATTCAATCAAATTTCGTCGGTTTGAAAACCATGAAATTTTGAACCAAAATTCCTAAATTTCATCCCCCTTCGATTTTTTTTTTCCAAAACAAAATAGTGTTCCCTAGCGAGGAATTGCCGGTGAAGCCCTCACACAAGGCGTGATGCTGACCCTCACGGCGGAGTAATGGCTCCTCATCCCCATGCGATTGGAGGATCGATGTCTCCTCTACACTACAACCCATCTGCTTAGCTCCACCAAGAACACCTCCATGGCGTTCAGCGAATGCCTTCCAGCGTCATCGTGCGTCATGCCACTGCGCCCATCGTCCACGTCGTTCATGTGCTTGGCAAAATGCATGGCTTGGGGTAATAAGTTAGTTGAAGCTCGAAGTTTGAGATCGGTTCCTACCAACCTAGGTAGGGAAGTTTGAAAAGCTCGGTTCAAGCAGATGCGAGTGCAGTTGCAAAACAATTTAGATCCCATTACGGCATTACGAACCATTAACAGTGGGAAATCGTGAAAGCAAAACAAATTCTGAAAAATATGCATAGATTGTTTTCCATTACTTTCTCGATTTTTTCAGATTAACATACAAATGTAAACTTGACTATCGCATATGGGCATTGGCGCTTTGTAGGCAGATCTAGTATATTAATTGTAGAGACATGATTACCCTGCAACCCCTCAAACTTTGCACGGTTGACCCACTTAGCTCCATGACCTCTTGATAAAGTATTCTCATGTCCCTAAACATGCTAATATTAGCATGCTAGATCATAATCTCAGTCATCTAACTAATTAGCTGATGCGGCATCCAGCCATCATAAGTGTCCGATGTGGCATCCAATCACCACTCTCAATCTTCCTCTAGCACACCTCACGCTTCACTTGTTGGCACCGTTGTTTACCACACGCTCATCGGAGCCCTAGAGTAGCTTGACATGATTGAAACAGCGGCGGTGGCGCTGAACCGGCGTGCAACGTTACAGCGTTAAATGGGGCGTGGTCAGCGGACGGAGGCGGCGGTGAAGCGTTTAGCTCGACTGAGGCCTTGTTTGGCAGCACCGGGATTCACTGGGATTGTGGCTCAATCCACGGGGATCATCGGTGAGGAATATTTCGTGCGACACAAAACTATGTTTGGATCTGGCGGGGTGGGAAAATCCTATGCATTCCAACCGATCCACGGGGTAAGAAGACTCTCGTCGTGGCGTGTTTCTTTTCACCGTCGCGTGCGCTCGTGAGTCATGCGCCTCTCGCCTCCCCCCCCTAACCCTTCCACCTTCTCCTCCTCCTCCTCCTCTGCCGCCGCCTTGCATCCATCTACCCCTCTTCCATTGTGACATCTCCGCCGCCCACCGAGATGGACGGCAATTGCCGCATGTCTTGTGGGCGCCTGGAGTGGGTGGCCTCACAGACCATCACGAGCACATGAGGTGTGCTCGACTGTGTCGTCGCCTCCGCTTCGTGCTTGAGGACTCTCGTTCTTTGCATCTACAAGACTAACTCGCCCCTCCATTTTCGTCACCAAGGTTAAATCGCTTCGGTTCGCTCGGCCTTGTCGATTCTTGATCCATGGCATGTCTTGTGGGTGGATCTTGGGGTCGATTGATTGGTTAGGGTTTGGATGGGTGGGTATATGGGTTCTTACTAGTTGAATTATGTGTGGAAGGGTTTCGTTCTACTGTTTGGATGGTGAAAGATTTGAGAAATAGCACGACATATGATGACTTTGATGTCTTGTTTCCTGATGAGGTTGGCTTAGGTCATTGTATGAATGGATGCCTGGAAAGTTGGGATTTCAACTGATCTTGGTATCATTGTGAAGGATGAGAAGATGATTTTTAATGTTGTAAATTTGGTTTATTAGAAATTTGGTGTGCCAAGCGATTGAGTGGTTGACGATTTGCGTTTATGAGTTGATATCATGGTTCCTGTACTTTTTTGTGATACATGGCATTGCAATATAAGTCTGAGGATTTTAGCAAATTTTTTAAAGCAAAGTTGCAGTCTTGCAATGAAATGACAGCCCTTGTTCTAAGTTCGAACATACCAGGAGTAGCTCATACATTAATCTGATGAAACACAATTTGGTCTAATAATTACCCCATGAGTTTAGGAGCAACTTTGTCAAATGTTTAGATGCAATAAAAATGGTGTATTCCATACACCATTTTCACTACTGCGAAGATTATTCCATAGATTTACATCTGGTATCTGCTAGTTGGTGTCAGATGTTTCCTGGATATGATACTGATTTTACATTGCTAGCAGAACAAAATGGTGCCGGCATTTAACTCTTGATCATTTACAGTAGTATGCGGATTGGAAGTTTTGGCTTTTGAAAACTTCTTATTGATATTTGTTTGCCTGGTTTCCAGGAAGCAACCTCTGCGTGTGTACAGCATGGTGAAATATGCTGCAATAGCACGTGGCGATGCAGAGATCTTCATGAAATTTGCTAGAGCTGGATACAAGGAGAAGATATGGCATCATGCTACAGGGGTGGTCATCATTCAAGAGACTGGTGGAATGATCACAGATGCTGGAGGCCAGCCGTTAGACTTCCCAGGGGTGTTCACTTGGAGGGTTTGGATAGAGGCATAATAGCTTGTTCTGGAGCGTTGCTTCATCAGAGAATTTTAGAGGCTGTTGATGCAAGCTGGAACTCATCAACAGTGTGATCCAAGCAATACAGATGCTTACTGTTAGATGGCCTGATCTTGGCCATACAAAGCAAATGTTACAAAGAATTGTTGTTTTGCCCTCTGATCAAAATTTGTTATGTCTTCTTATTTTTCTGATATCTCTGTACAGGTAACTCAACGCTTTGGTTGGAGAATTAGTCTGAAGTATTCATTTCACCCTGATTATGACTGCAACATCTGTGACATGAGATCAGGAGCTTATCTGCATGTAGCATGACAGCTTATCTGCTCATAAACAAGTTGTGACATGAGATTGACAAACACGCTGGCTTTTGTTCATCAAGAGCATCTGTACAGGCGTTTTACTAGCTAATTTGATTATTTTTACCATTTTTTTTCCTTTTCCCTCCCCGCTTGGCATGCAAAACCTTAGGTTGTCTTTACTTTTTCATGCTTAGCAATTTATTGATTTTATTTCGAATTTTCGGAATATTTTATTATGTTTTCGAATTTTATGGGTTTTAAAATTTCATTTATATTGATTTTATTTCGAAATTTCTGACCACTTTTAAATTCAAAAATTTAAATAGGTGTTATCCCCTCCAAATCCAACCATATCCAAACAATCAATCTTTGCTCCAATCCCCCTTAGATAGGTGGGAGAGGATTGGGTGAGGATTGGGTGGTGGGAGGATCAACCAATCCCCTTGAATTGTTTCTCCTTTGGATAGATTTCCTAACTAGCCAAATAAAGCTAGAGAGGGAGAGAAGGGGACGGGGTTATACGCCACACATCAACACCTCCATCTCCACCTCATGTTGACTGGGCGCCACATCACTAGATTATGTTGAATACTTGAAGATTATGACCTTGCATGCTAACATTAGCATGTTTGTGACTTTATATATATATATATATATATATATATATATATATATAGTAATATAATAATCTTACAATTTTTTACTAACACAGTCATATAAAAAGTAGTGATCAAAGTTATATATTAGAGACCGTATCGATGTCCAAAACGTCTTACATTCTGAAACAGAGGGATTACTGCTGGCCAAACAGAAAGCCAAACAGATTCGATGCAAGTCGTTAAGAAACCTACACGTGCTAGTTGCTACACTGACCACATGCACAAACAGCCAGAATCTCACGGCTCGATGCAGTCATTTCCAGGAACAAACACGTTATGACCACATAAAGTTTACTGATCATCCAGCCCTTAATTAGGTGGAGCTTAATTAAAGTCGAGACACATTTACCCTGGTATGTTATTAAAAAAAGAAATATGCTAAAAATTCTTTAAAAAAATAAAACAACTGGGTTAACCTATAGCTGTCATTGGATGGCATGTTAGTACTTCAAGATATATGTTACTTTATAATTTAAGAATTAAAACAATGAGGTCATCTTTGCTCAAAGTACGCAGTAGCTGCGCAAGAGCGTTGGAGCGCATGAGGAGCGAGTCATTAGCTGCAATGACACGTTTGTTATATAGATCGCAAAACTAGCCGTCCGACCCTAGTGAACGAAATAACAAAAATTACGTCTCTATCGCACACCAAACTGTGGCAGAATGGGTACATCAAAAAGATACAAACTACTCATAGAAAGCAATTTCTTCTAACATTTCTAGATGCAAAGTCATTGATAATAGTATCCACGTCAATGTGATCTAACATATCATTTTCAATGCATAAAGTGGCCATATCATTCAACATTTCTTGTGATATTGATGATCTCAAATAGTTTTTCAATAACTTCAACTTTGAAAAGCTTCTTTCAGTTGATGCTACATTCACAGGTACAGTAAATAAGATTCGATAAACAATGGAAACATTTGGATAACAATCTACATCTCTAACAAACTAAAAATCTCAATAGCGAGACATTGTTACATGGCAAAGTCATTTGTAATACTCTTAATTCGAGAAAAGAGATGTATCACGATACCTATCCCTACACTCTCAACCTCAATCTAGTTAGTAGTTATACAACCTTGTAGAGCAATACAACATATATAGGATATACAATTATACATATACGTATATATAGTATGATGTACCAGGATCGGGGGCCCTTGGCTCACGATGGGGTGTAGGCGATCGCCCGGCCGGCCCTCTATCGAGAACGACCTGGATGGGTGCTACGTACCTGCGATGAACAATGCACCTTTGTCTGCCATTGTCTCCGGAGCGATGAAGCGGTGTGCCTTTGTTTGCTCACTATCTTTACATGTTCTTGCGCTCGGTTCTTCTGCGGACTAGGGCGTGGTAGGTTGTTGCCGTGCATCTGGCGAGGTATAGGACACGTGTTGTCTGTCTAGCCTAACGTGGTGTTATTTCTATTATTTTGGAAGTGAGGAGACTAGTGGCGAGCGATCGATAAGTGAGGGGAGGCTGCCGGACCCGGATTTTAATCCGAATCCTCTGTGAAAGACAACATGCTATTCCACTGGATCGATGAGCAGCACTCACGAGACACATTGCGAAATTATTTCATACATGACATAAAACCATACCATTCATTAATTTAACACATCGAGTTTACATAGACCGCGTCGGGGTTTTACAATAAGGGCGAACAGGCAAAGATTACATTACAAAAGTAACAAAGCGACAACGAGTAAAAGGGGTAGAGTATATCTCTTCACGAACTGGGCCGAGAAACCGTGTGCATCGATATTACCCAAAGACTCAGATAATATAGGATGCACCCATGCACCGACGGAGTCAACTAGATGGCGAGACTAGAATAGCTAAAGACTAAACTACGCCCGTTATCTCACAGGCCTCCACCTTACGGGTCCTCGTAATGTCGTAATCTCTAGGATTTCTATACGAGGGCTTTGGGGAAAAGAGCGAGAATGAGTACAACTTCCGTGCTCACAAGCCAACACACAAGATGCAATAATATACATATAAGGCTTAACAAGGATAGCTCGGGTTCTTTTATTTGCTAAAGCAATATTTTCAATTATCATAATTATAAAGTCCTATCACTTAGCATTTTTAACCAAATTCCAATTTATTAAAGAGAGTAATTGTGCAATAATTATTTCAGTAGAGGTCCCCTCCGTCGGAACCTATATCGTATGCTTCTTTTGATTGGGGCTATCCCCACTCATTAACACCACTGAGTTCGAAAACTCAGGAAAAATCCAATCTTAGAGCTAGGTGAGCCCACCACATTTTTCATTCCACCCACAAAGGTTTTTGAAATAGAACTAACTCTAGTTAAGTTCCTGTAACAGCCCGAAATCCCTAAGTTGGATTAGTTATGCATCTACTGTGCATTTATGAAGTTTTGGACCTTTTTAAAACTTTTTGTTGCAAAGCAATTAGGTTACAACCTGGTTTTCCAAAACCTAGAGATGAGATTTCTAAAACAAAACAAAAGTTTGTCAAGAATTTGAAAACGTAATTCGAAGTAGGGTATAAAACCCTATGTAGAAAATCAATTTTTTTTTTGAAGACTAGATTTGAGACCTAGTAACCCAATACTCCTTCTCCATTTCAAACTTGAAAATATATTTTCTATAGCTCAGAAATACAAATTGATTTCTATTTTGAAAGTATAGTGGGAGTCAAAGCTGGGACTATGTTATTTATATTTGATATGATCTGTTATGCTTGTTTGGAATTTCTGAAATTTTTAGAGATTATTTGGTTTCTTGTCAAATTGCATGTTCAAAATTTAATTTGAATTTAAAATGCAAGCAAATCTTATGAACAGTGCCTAGGAATAATTTTCCTAGGTTCTGGAACATATTAGAGACACACCCTAAAAATTTCACAATTTGTAGAAATTAATTGCTATTTTAAAGCAATCAGTCAAAGTAGTAAATTGAAAGTCAAACATCAAAAAGAGGAACTCAAAATAATTCTAGAGGAAAATATAATACATGAAAAACTCTAAAAATGTTACACCATAATATTCACTTGGTCCTCTGCCTGCCCTAAAATTTTCATGATTTTAGGAGCTCAAACTCTGTGTCATTTAAATCCTTAAATCTCTCAGCCGATTTTTCAAAATCTGGAAAATCCTTTTTGCCTTTCCTTTTCCCCTACTATTCCTCCGACCGGGTCCTTTTTGCCTCCTGGCTCAACCCAACCCGCTCGCCTCTTTCTTCCACTGACGACCCGGCCCCGCCCGCAGTCTCCTTCTTCTACGCCATCAAGCCAACATCATTCTCCCTCCACGCGCTCCTCCTTCTCTGTTGCGCCTGCGCCGTGGTAGCACCGCCGCGCCAACGAATTGGAGCCGCCCCCGGTTTTGGACCAGCTCGGCCCTGGTTTCCTCCTCTCGCCCCTAGTATTGCATTCTTGCCCATCCCGGCTCCAGGCCGTTTCCGCCACGAAGCCGCCCCTTCGCTCGTGCATGTGCGCCATGCACCCGTGCTTGCCGCCACAGCGTCCTCCCGTCGCCCATGCTGCCACGTCCTCGTGAAGCTCCGCCCGCCGCCTATAAGTAGGGGGCTCCGAGCTCGGTCTAACCCTGCTGCCATTTCTCCTCCTTTACCTCTCTCAACCAGAGCTCCAAATGACGGCCACACCGCCTCCTAGCCCTCCGGCCACTCTGGTGAACTCTAGCCAACTCCGAGCGCGTCACGCCGCGCCCTACACCCCTAGGAGCTCAACCCCCCCCCAGTCAATTCAGAGTTTCATCCACCATGGAGCCGCGCGTGCTTCATCTTCTTCATGACCGGCCAAATGCGCCGCCTCCATTGCGGCTTCTTCTCGGCGATCCCGGACCAATTCCTCTCTACATAAGTATCCTCTAGGCACCCTCTACCTCCCCATATCACTTACTCATGCTCTATCCCTCTCGGGTCACCGGCCAGGGGTGAAGCTCCGCGTCATGCCTTGAGGTCACCGTCGCCGGCTCACCTCGGCAACTCTCCGACCTCGGCGACCACCCGGTGAGACCCACTAACCTCCCTAGTGCTCATGCTCTCCCTATTTTGGTCGCTCTGCATCCCGTCGTCGCCCCTTTTCTCCTCCAAGACCGGCCGCGCAAGGTTTAGCCATTGCCCGTTCGATCGTCTCGGCCCGGCCAAGAACTCCCTAGCTCCTTGGGCCTTTGTGAATCCATTTTGGCTGCTTCAAGCCGTCGCCATCACCTCAACCGCCCGATGGAAGGCTGCTCGAGCCTCCCCACAGTTTTGCCTGCCTCTGTTCCCTTCGGTTACGTGTGTTGTCTGAAGGCCGAATGATCAAATCGACTTTAAGCTTGTAATCGCTAATGAAAGCTTCAAACTTTCAGACCCTGTTATTGGCTAGAGCCCAATAGTGAAAAATGGTTAAGGCAATTCTTCAGTTTAGAGTGTTCCCTGTTGTAGATTACTTGGTAGTAAGATGAAACCTTCTGTTGTCAATTTAATGTACAGAGAAGTGTAGACGAGTAATTGAAATAGTTGGCTAGCAGCTTTTCCTTTTAGATCTTTCTATTGTCAGATTTAGGATCCAAGTTCCCCCTGTTCTCTGACTCTGTGAAGCTCCTCTGTGGCTGACAATGTGCCCTCCTTGAAGAAGAAACTTGTTGCTAACAAGCTTTGAGAAAATCATTTAAGTCACTCTATTGAGCTAAACAAAATTTGGAGGGAGTTAGATAATAACACTGTAGTTCAGAAGAAGCTTTTGTTGTTAGTTGGATGAATAGGAAAATAAATAAATATGTATAGAGGAACATTTGAAATTACTGCTATGAATGCTATTTAGATTCCTCAAAGACATCTTTAACACTGAAGTTAGAATCTTGAGAGAAGTGCTAAAATGGAAATTTGAAAAGATAATAGACCCATTGAAGAATCTAGCCCGCCATTATATGTTAATGGAGTGTTTTGGTGATTAATGACAAATGCATTAGTGAGACTAACATGCTTATTGATATACTTATTGTTTAGTCTAAATTGGATATAAAGGTGATAATCATGAAGGCATGTATATGATTAATGACAAATCAAATTCGTTGGATAAACAAAAGGAAAATCCAAACAGGTATGCATTTATAATGACAAATCCATTTATGAGACTAACTCTCTTATTATTATATCTTATGATTAGTCTCGCTTGGGTATAAAGAACAAAAGAGGTATGCATTCTACTTTGTATTCTTATACCCCGTTGCATTCTTTGGATCCAAAATATAGGTTGAACTTCACCAAAAGGATTAACCTAAATATGTGCATATGTTCTTACTACATATTCATGTATGCACACATACAGGGGAGTTCACTCTATATTTTGAGGTTTCATTAGTATTGATCCATATTCTGTTTCCACATATATTTGGGATCTTTACTTTGAAACATATCCTGTGAATATACTTAACTTGCATAGTTAATATATTCATATGAGTATATAAGACTTGTGTAGTCTAAGTATACTTATATGTGAGTAAAACATAACTTGTGTAGTTCATGTGCACTCACATATTCTCGAATATATTTAACTTGTGTAGTTAATATATTCATGTGTATATATGAGACTTGTGTGCTCATATATCCTTTGAGTATATACAACTTGCATAGTGCCTATATACTCATACCAATCTACATTCAATTACTTGCAATTGAAGTGATTATCATCAATTACCAAAGAGGGAACAGATTGTGGTATCTTGTCCCACCATTATGAGTTAATGGTATGGTGTGGTAATTAATGATAGTCATATTATAGAACTAACACTTTCCATGAGTTGGATGAACAGGTTGAGTTCTATAGTTGGAAACTCTAGAAGATCATCATGTGTTGATGATATTGAAGTCAAGAGCTTGGTGTAAAGGATGCATCATGTGTGGATGCGCATCAAGTTCAAGATAAAGGAAATCATCGTGTGCGATGATGTTCATGAAGAGGAGATGATCATGAGTTGATCATCAAGTCAAATGAAGACCCATCATGTGTTGATGGAAGTCAAGTAAAGGATGCATCATGAGTTGATGCATATCAAGTCAAGAACCCTGATTTGAAGCAAAGATGTGCGTCATCAAGCTTCAAGTGGTTGTGCAAGGCAAAGGTATGACTAGCTAGGGCTAAGGATTTGTTCCTAGTCTTTTACGGTCTCGGTGTTTGGTTGGGAGACCGGATTGCTAGTATAGGTTGCCGTACTATTAAGAGGGGTCCTTGACTAGTAGCTTGAATTAGTTATGTGTTGATAGCTCATTGTGTTTGCTCTAGCTCATCTTAACATGTTGCCAATATTTGCGAATGTGTTTTGCAAATAGTTGTGGCTCATGGATAACCCTTGTAGCATGTGACTTAGGTTTGCGAATGTGTTTTGCAAATGGTGTAAGTCGATGTACCTTATTCCTTGTAGTGTGATTCTATAAGTTGGCAAATGTGTTTTGCAACTTGTTGAGAATCTCACTTGAATCCTGTTTGCATCAGCGTCAATTTGGCAAATGTGTTTTGCAAATTGAGTTGAAGTGGAATGCAATTTGAGGCATTGATTCTAAAAGTTGGTAAATGTGTTTTACAACTTGTTGAGAGTCTTGTCTTTAACCTTGTATGCATCTTGCATCAAATTAGCAAAATGTGTTTTTGCAATTTGAGTTGTGAAAAATCAAATTTGCTTTGTTGGCTGCTGGCGGTCTGACCGCCAGTGGAGCGGTCTGACCGGCGTTGTTGATGCGGTCTGACCGGACCTCCGGGTTAGAGACCCGGTCAGCATTTTCCAGAGAGGTCCTGTTTTTGGTCCTTAGCCTTTTCTGTGAAGTTTTCTTGAGTGGTCAAACCGGCGTCTTTTGGGCGATCGGCCGGTGAAGCGTCGACCGCCATTACATGGCGGTCGAGGCCGTCGTCAAACTCAACGGCTAGTTTTATAGCCGTTGGAGCCAAGCGATCTGACCGGCCATTACATGGCGGTCGGACCGATTTTGTCGAGACTCTGGAATCTTTTCCCAGCAGCTAGTTTGTGGGTGTGGGCTATATAAAGCCACCTTGGCTGGTTGGGAGAGGTTGCTGGTGATATTGTGAAGGACTTTGCATGTGTTGCAAGTGCCTTAGACATTCTTTTGAGTTAGAGCAAGCCCTCTCTTCCTTTGTGCATGTGTTGCACTTAGTGAGTGATTGAGAGCAAACCCTAAGTGCATGTGTTGCCTTAGGTAGTGGATTTCGTATCCATTTGAGCTTAGACACTTGATTGGTTCAAGTGAGCGTTGGAGACTTGTTACTCTTGGTGTTTGCCGACACCTAGACGGCGTGGTGGCGTTGTTGCGCCGGTGAGCTTCTCAAAGAAGATTGTGAGAAGACCCGGGCGGTTTGTGAGTGGTGTGGTGCTCGCCATCTCCGGAGTGGAGGAAGGAGCAACCCTAGTGGAGCGAGGTGTTGGTTCGATTTGGAACCGGTCCAAGTGGTTGGACTTACCTCTAAGGAAGGCATAATTCGTGGAGCCGGCCCAATTGGTTTGGGTTTCCCTCAACGTGGATTAGGGGAGACCGGCAAGTCTACGATCACCACGGGAAAACATCGCCGTATCATTGTGGTTTGATTACTTGTGCTTTACATTATGCAATTTACATTACTTGTATTTAAATTGCTTAAGTGTATGTGTATGATTGCTATCATTTGTATTGTCTCATATTGTTGGTGCACTTAGTTGAACCTAGTTGATTTAGTTTTTAATTGTGCAAAACCGTATTTGTTTAGCTTCGCATTAGAAATCGGTTTTAGTTAAAAGAAGTTTTAAAACGCCTATTCACCCCCTCTAATCGGCCACCTTGATCTTACAAGTGGTATCAGAGCTTGGTCTCTCATTTATTAGACTTAACCATCTAGAGAGTAAAGGATGGCGACTAGAGATTTAGTGCACCTTGGTGAAGCACCTAAATTTGATGGCACAAATTATGCTTATTGGAAAATCCGCATGTCATGCTATTTTAAGGCCATGGGCCTAAATATATGGCGGATTGTAGATGTTGGCTTTTCTCCTCCATTGGATCAATTTGCACCAACAAAGAGGAAGAGAAATGCTTACATCTCAACGCTCAAGCAATTAGCCTTATTTAGTGCTTTGAGTGTAGATGTGTTTGATGCCATATGCGATCTCAAGAATGTTCATGAGATGTGGACCCATCTTCAAGAATATTATGAAAGGTCCACTCACTAGTGATGATTGCATAGAAGAATGGACGTCGGAGAAGAATGCTCAACCTCTAGCTCCGACAATGATGAATCCTCAACTCCATCAACTTCGCCTCATTGCTTTATGGCAAAAGGTAAAAAGAAGGTAAATAATGATGACAATGATAATGATGAGCCTTCATATGATGAGTTGATTGATATACTAGAAGAGCAAAATATTTTTATGGGAAAGGAGGTTTCAAAATTCAAAACTTTGAAGAAAGAATTTAACTTGCTTCAAGAAAATTATGAAGTTTTAAAAAATGAACATGAAACCCTCCTTCTTAAAAATTATTCTAGCTCTAAAGTGGATATAGGGATTACATGTGATCTATTAGATGATTTGCCTTGTATTGCTCCTATATCTTGCAATTCATCTAAAATAAATGTATCCACTTCTTGTGATGATTTAATTGATATGCCTTGTTGCTCAAAATTAGATGCACCTATTTCCTCTATACTTGTTGAGACTAACCTTGTAGAGGAAAACAAAAAGCTCAAGGCCCAAGTCTCAAGTTTGAAAAATGACTTGGATAGAAGCTATAAAGGGAAGGCTACTCTCGATGAAATATTGAGCAAGCAAATATGCTTACAAGATAAGAGTGGCATTGGATTTACTCCCAAGAAGAAGAAGGAAAATAGCAAGATGAGGCACAATGCGAGACACACGAAGAATATTAAGTGCCTTAATTGTCATGAGAAGGGTCACATTTCCTCCGTATGTCCCAATAAGGAAAATGACAAGGGAGGACTTGGTTTCGTCACCAAGAAGAAGATGAAGAACATCCCAAAGCAAAATGGAAGACAATTCAAAAATATCAAGTGCTTTGGATGCAAAAAGAATGGTCACATTGCCTCGGTGTGCCCAAATCAAAAGGATGTCAAGCCAAGACATTCAACAAAGAGGCAAACCGGAATTGAGCAAGATAAGAAGACATCAAGGGGAAGCAAAAGTCCTACTTGCTACAATTGCCGGGAGAAAGGACATTTTAGTAAGGAATGTCCCAAAGGTATCACTCCTAAGCCAATTATTTATAATAATCATTATTTGCTTAGGAAGGATAAATATGGCAATGTGTTTGCTAGGAATGTTAGTTTACATAAAACTAATGCTAGGGCTATTTGGGTGCCCAAATCCATTGTGACTAACATTCAAGGACCCAACCGAGTGTGGGTACCAAAAGGTGCTTAAATGTTAAATAGGTACTTGGAGAAGTATTGGAGGTTTGGCTCACTCATAAAGAGGTGGATTCCATCTTATACAAATTTGGAGCTAAGCTTGAGGAAGATCAATTCATATCATAAACCAATGCTATCTCGGTAACAAGTATTTACATTGAAGTATCTAGCCCTTATACCTTGTGTAGGTTGCATTCATGTAAAATCTTAAAAGGGTTGTTCTTGCTCTTGTGCTAAAAGCTTGTTTATTGATTTTTTTTAGCAAGAAAGTAATGGCACATTAAGGGGGAGTGCTAAATCATGATCATGTATACCACATCCCAAAATATGCCCAAAGAAATTAAGTGCTAGCATTGTTTTTCTAAAATGAGCCATTTAGCCAAAAGTCAAAATCTTGAAATTATAAGTATAACCTTTGAAAAACTAATTGCAAAATGTATACAAATGCCTCTCAAAGGTTTCCCAAAGGTTTTGGTTCAAGAAAAACCTATTTTAAGAGAAAATGAGTTTCTAGCCAAAATTGTAGATCTTAGTTTCTTGTTTTGACTTAAACTAGGTTTTCATGTAAAATCTACTCTAAAAGGAATTTGAATTTGATCTCAAAAATAAAAACCTAGAGTTGGCCATTCTAAACATTTTTGGTATTCAAAAGTTTTTCAAAAGGCCAACCTATCAAAAGTTATTCAATTTTGAAACTCATCCAAAATTCAAGTTTGACCTAAAAGGTCACTTTCTAGCACTTAAGTGAGTTTTGCCATTTGAGCCAAGATTATTCACATGAATAGGTCCATAATGGTATTAATGACTCATACATGCAATTGGTTGCTTGAAATATCCTAAATTGCTCAATTTGGATCTTTTCGAGAAAGTTCTTAAAAATGAAATTTTATTTGCGAAAATAAAAGATTAATTCATAAAACCTATTTAATATTTGGACTTTAAAGGGCTATCTTAGTTGGAAATGCTCCAAAGATGTTTGTTTGATTGATTGTGTGAAAATTTGGAGCAATGTACAACATTTCAATCAAATCCCAAAATCCTGTGCTGAATCTGCTGTCAGTTTCAGGCCTCAACCGGTCTGACCGCCAAAACCAGTGATCGACCATGACCTCGGTCGACCGCCGTGTGCCCAGTGATCTGACCGATTCAGTGTGAGCTTAACTTCACCCGAAGAGGTATTTTTTTCCCCATCTCCTCCTCAAACCGAAACTGCCCTTCTCTCTCCTTGCTCTTGGCCGGTTCATCATCTCCTGCACGAATCTCCCTCTCCGGCCATCTCTTGAGGCTCAAAAGGTAACCTAAGGTTCCCCCTCACCTCCTCTCTCCATTCCTCTAATTGGATTGAGCATTGGTTGCCTCATTCTCTCATTACTTGAAACCCTAGGTGAGGGAGTTCTTGTCAAATCCGACAAGTTTTGATCCTCATTGCCTCAAGGACTCATCTCCCTTGATTCCTTGTCCATCCCAGCTGGTAATCCCTAACTCTCTGCTTGCAATTTAATCTACATTGTTAATTTTCCCAAAATTCTAGGGTTTGTCTTGAATGTGCCCTATCCTTGTCAAATTTTGTGGAAACTCCTTGACCTGCAAGTGGACTAGGGGTGTATGAACACATATCCATTATGCCATTATCCCACATTGCAATTTTTGTGGACTTCACTCCAGATTAGTTTGGTCGTGTCGTTGGCGGTCGATCGCCCATTCAGTGATCCGACCGCCGTGACACAGAAGTGTGGAATGGCTTTCTGAATATAGTGTTAATTCACTCTTTGAATATTCCTTTGACAATCTTTGCAATTCCTGTAATTCTTTTCAGTGACCATGCCGCGCAAAATCACCGCTGGTCGTTCGTCCACTCCTCGTCCAACTGTTGAAGATTTTCCTAAGGAAGTAGATGAACAAATGCAAGATGCAGAAGTGGAAAGAACAGCGAGTGACAGCGATAACCATGACAGTGATGATAATTATGAAGGGTCAGATGGTGGTGCTGAGAATGATGATGAGGAAGATGCTCCAGATCCAACTCCGTTCATTGGGTTAGATGTGTCCAAACTTAAAAGTGAAAGGTATACAACTTTCGACCGCCAATCGGTTTAGATTCCCAAGGATGCCACCCAAGATATGTTTCACACTATGTTTCATTGAGAATGTATATCATGCTATCTATGCTCGAAGAAATTTGCTAATCATAGATTTGTGAAGTGGAGTTATATTGGACGAAATCCAGGTCTACAATGGTTTATTCCGCATTAGGAGAGTAGGCTTAGATACTTTGGTATCTCTGAGTTGCAATTTTCATGCCAAAGTCATTAGACAATTTTATGCAACTGTTTATATATCCCCTGAGCATGATCACCTTATTTGGATGACTGGACATGAGAAATTTGAAGCCACCAAGAATGATTTCATGCTTGCATTAAATTTAAAGGAATCAGATGGGATAAATATTCATGTTCAAGAATGCCTAGCTCTCACACAAGTCGATGAATACTATGATCAGAATCATCAATATAATGTTGGGAAGGTAACTGGATTGCTCCCTCTCCCAAGTATTGTTAACAGGATAATGAGAGCTACTTTCTTCCCCAGGAGTGGGAACAATGATGAGATTCATGGGAGAGCTTGGAATGTAATTAGGTGCATTATGGAAGGCACTAAAATTGATGTCATGGATCTCATTATCAGGGAGATAGCTACCTCTAAGGGAGATAAGAACAAGTCTATCTATTTTGGTCCCTACATCATGAAGCTTATTAAGAGAATGACCACTTTTGATCTCCCTCTCGATGTGGAGCATAAGGAGTATAGACCGAGAGATCCTCTACCTCAGACTCCTCCACCTCAGGTGTCCCCTCCAGCTCCTCTTGATCTCGGGGCAGGGGCTCGTCGTCCCAGAGTCATCGAGCGAGCTTCACAGGATCGGGATGCGATTCTAGCAGCTCTTACTCGCCTTGAGACCAGCGTAGACACTTTGCATCTGAGTCTATTGAGACATGCTGAGAGTCTTGAGAGGATCAGAGACTAGAGCCTTGATTGAGGATCTGAGCTTGAGAGTGACTCGCATGGATGAGAGACTCACTGAGTATCGAGGCGGCGTCTGCCGATTGCTTATCGGAGGTTGGCCGTGGTCGGCGTCCTCCATCCTTCACTCGTGGGAGATCTTCCACCGTCTTCGTCGACGCTCCTCCCTCTTAGTTGATTAGGTTTCATATTTAGGTCGATAGACCTTGCTTTATAAGGATGAGCTTAAGTATTATTCTTGTAATATCTCTTGTAAGCTCATAAACCTTGGATGCTTTATTACCTTAAGTCTCTTTTGGATGATGAAATATTTAATGAATTATGCTATGTGTTATGCAATCTTTGTTTGTCATCCAAGACTTGTGCGAGTTGAATGATTAAATGTCTATGATATGGATTATGCGTCTTTGAATATCGTTGTCCATATTATGTTTGTGATTATATCCTGTTGTTGCATGATGTTCGTATATTGATTATCTATTGTCATGCTCCGTGGACCAATTGTCTAGAGGAAACTCCGTCAATATTTCCTAAAATCTTCCTATATGCAATGGGTGTTGTCTCTTATCCTTGTGCATATATTTAGGGAGTTTTCTCTCATTGGTTCGTATTTGAATGTGTTTCAAATCAAGTTTGTCTCTTCTAATTGGCACATGTTTAACTTGCTTTACTCTCTAAGGTCTTCAAAGAAGAGTTTGTGCCATTAGCTTTTGATCAAAATTGACTTTCCTCAAGATTGTTTTTGGTCACCAGTGATCTGACCGGTGACTTGGCGGTCGGCCAAACTGTGATCGGCCAAGACCGGGGCAAATGATCGAACCGCTGTGACCAAGAAATGGCACAAAGAAAATGAAGATTTTTTTTGGTGCTTAATGCCAAAAGGGAGAATGTTTATATGATCAATATATTTGGATTCTCTCTTATGCTATCACCTTTGCATGCATATTACCTAAAGAAGTTAACTCAAAAATGCTTAGTATCATGCATGATTATAGTTCAATAATTTAAGTTCCTACATTATGTTGACTATTATCCAAATATTGTTATTGATAAAGGATTTGTCATCAATCACCAAAAAAGGGGATATTGAAGAATCTAGCCCGCCATTATATGTTAATGGAGTGTTTTGGTGATTAATGACAAATGAATTAGTGAAACTAACATGCTTATTGATATACTTATTGTTTAGTCTAAATTGGATATAAAGGTGATAATCATGAAGGCATGTATATGATTAATGACAAATCAAATTCATTGGATAAACAAAAGGAAAATCCAAACAGGTATGCATTTATAATGACAAATCCATTTATGAGACTAACTCTCTTATTGTTATATCTTATGATTAGTCTCACTTGGGTATAAAGAACAAAAGAGGTATGCATTCTACTTTGTATTCTTATACCCCGTTGCATTCCTTGGATCCAAAATATAGGTTGAACTTCACCAAAAGGATTAACCTAAATATGTGCATATGTTCTTACTACATATTCATGTATGCACACATACAGGGGGAGTTCACTCTATATTTTGAGGTTTCATTAGTATTGATCCATATTCCTGTTTTCACATATATTTGGGATCTTTACTTTGAAACATATCCTGTGAATATACTTAACTTGCATAGTTAATATATTCATATGAGTATATAAGACTTGTGTAGTCTAAGTATACTTATATGTGAGTAAAACATAACTTGTGTAGTTCATGTGCACTCACATATTCTCGAATATATTTAACTTGTGTAGTTAATATATTCATGTGTATATATGAGACTTGTGTGCTCATATATCCTTTGAGTATATACAACTTGCATAGTGCCTATATACTCATACCAATCTACATTCAATTACTTGCAATTGAAGTGATTATCATCAATTACCAAAGAGGGAAAGATTGTGGTATCTTGTCCCACCATTATGAGTTAATGGTATGGTGTGGTAATTAATGATAGTCATATTATAGAACTAACACTTTCCATGAGTTGGATGAACAGGTTGAGTTCTATAGTTTGAAACTCTAGAAGATCATCATGTGTTGATGATATTGAAGTCAAGAGCTTGGTGTAAAGGATGCATCATGTGTGGATGCGCATCAAGTTCAAGATAAAGGAAATCATCGTGTGTCGATGATGTTCATGAAGAGGAGATGATCATGAGTTGATCATCAAGTCAAATGAAGACCCAACATGTGTTGATGGAAGTCAAGTAAAGGATGCATCATGAGTTGATGCATATCAAGTCAAGAACCCTGATTTGAAGCAAGGATGTGCGTCATCAAGCTTCAAGTGGTTGTGCAAGGCAAAGGTATGACTAGCTAGGGCTAAGGATTTGTTCCTAGTCTTTTACCGATCTCGGTGTTTGGTTGGGAGACCGGATTGCTAGTATAGGTTGCCGTACTATTAAGAGGGGTCCTTGACTAGTAGCTTGAGTTAGTTATGTGTTGATAGCTCATTGTGTTTGCTCTAGCTCATCTTAACATGTTGCCAATATTTGCGAATGTGTTTTGCAAATAGTTGTGGCTCATGGATAACCCTTGTAGCATGTGACTTAGGTTTGCGAATGTGTTTTGCAAATGGTGTAAGTCGATGTACCTTATTCCTTGTAGTGTGATTCTATAAGTTGGCAAATGTGTTTTGTAACTTGTTGAGAATCTCACTTGAATCCTTGTTTACATCGCGCGTCAATTTGGCAAATGTGTTTTGCAAATTGAGTTGAAGCGGAATGCAATTTGAGGCATTGATTCTAAAAGTTGGTAAATGTGTTTTACAACTTGTTGAGAGTCTTGTCTTTAACCTTGTATGCATCTTGCATCAAATTAGCAAAATGTGTTTTTGCAATTTGAGTTGTGAAAAATCAGATTTGCTTTGTTGGCTGCTGGCGGTCGACCGCTTGATTTCAGTGATCGACCGCCATGGAAGCTGATCGGCCGGTGTTGTTGACGCTGATCTGACCGGACCTCGGGTCGAGACCCGTCGGCATTTTCGAGAGGTCATGTTTCGGTCCTTAGCCTTTTCGTGAAGTTTTCTTGGCGGTCGGACCGGGCGTCTTTGGGCGATCGACCGCCATTACATGGCGGTCAGACCGGTCGTGGGCTCAACGGCTAGTTTTATAGCCGTTGGAGCCAAGAGCGGTCTGACCGGCCATTACATGGCGGTCAGACCGATTTCGTCCAGAGACTCTGGAATCTTTTCCCAACGGCTAGTTTGTGGGTGTGGGCTATATAAAGCCACCTTGGCTGGTTGGGAGAGGTTGCTGGTGATATTGTGAAGGACTTTGCATGTGTTGCAAGTGCTTTAGACATTCTTTTGAGTTAGAGCAAGCCCTCTCTTCCTTTGTGCATGTGTTGCACTTAGTGAGTGATTGAGAGCAAACCCTAAGTGCATGTGTTGCCTTAGGTAGTGGATTTCGTATCCATTTGAGCTTAGACACTTGATTGGTTCAAGTGAGCGTTGGAGACTTGTTACTCTTGGTGTTTGCCGACACCTAGACGGCGTGGTGGCGTTGTTGCTGCTGGTGAGCTTCTCAAAGAAGATTGTGAGAAGACAGGCGGTTTGTGAGTGGTGTGGTGCTCGCCATCTCCGGAGTGGAGGAAGGAGCAACCCTAGTGGAGCGAGGTGTTGGTTCGATTTGGAACCGGTCTAAGTGGTTGGACTTACCTCTGAGGAAGGCTTAATTCGTGGAGCCGGCCCAATTGGTTTGGGTTTCCCTCAACGTGGATTAGGGGAGACCGGCAAGTCTCCGATCACCACGGGAAAACATCGCCGTATCATTGTGGTTTGATTACTTGTGCTTTACATTATGCAATTTACATTACTTGTATTTAAATTGCTTAAGTGTATGTGTATGATTGCTATCATTTATATTGTCTCATATTGTTGGTGCACTTAGTTGAACCTAGTTGATTTAGTTTTTAATTGTGCAAAACCGTATTTGTTTAGCTTCCGTATTAGAAATCGGTTTTAGTTAAAAGAAGTTCTTAAAAACGCCTATTCACCCCCCCTCTAGTCGGCCACCTCGATCTTACACCCATGACCTTGCTGATACAAGTGGTTAAGGATTTTGAGGTTTTAATTAGCCCTTAAGGATTTATCTCAGCGGAACATCAGAATGTCTGAAAAACAGCCCATACAAGCTGTTTAATAACTAACCTAATCCGTAGTAAGCTAAATCGCTAAGTGATTAGTAAACAATACAAGATGATTAATCTAGGCAATTAGAGGTTAACTACAAACAAACCATCTTCTACCAACAAATGGTGTAGCTGTTTCTTAGGCCACTCAAGTGAAATAACAAATGAGAAGTATGAAGATTGGAGGAGGTTAGTTTGCAACAACTCTGTTAGGAAACATTTCCATGTGAAAGTTGTATGAACCGAGAAAATAAAATGAGAAAACTTGAAATGAAAGTAAGCCATATACCCTAGTTTAGATAATAGCAACAGTAACAATAGGATATGAGATGGTAAGACAATTAGAGATTACAAATCATTAGTTGGAAGTTAACCCAGTAATAGTTGCACCTTAGCATAAGCTTAGTCATGTCATGGCTATAAAGAGGACACACTTAAAACATGGAATTTTCTTGATAAATAGGAAATAATAACAAAAATAATCATTAACATGAGCCGGACCTTCCATGCAAGTCATGTTAAGAAACTCTCATTAAACCGGTATCAATTTAGTTAATGATTAACTAAAATAATCATGAGAACATATAAGAGGATTGATTTTGACTGTATGATCATCATAGATATATACATAGAATGCCTTGTAAGAGTGTTTGCGAGTGCTAGGTCAGCCCCATTGAGAAAAGGTGGGCATGGTTTATAAAATTCCGAAACGAATTATTGTTGCATTAAAAATTGTTTTAAATTCAAAAATACATAAGTATTTCTCTGTAACTCCAAAAGAGTAAACTCAATTTTTTAGAATCCACTATTAGTGTAGTTTATTGTAAAATAGGTTATAAACATGATATTGTTACTGAAAATCTTATTTTACTTATATCTTGTGCACTACTATCATAACTTTGAACAATTATAGAAAATTCATCTTAGCTCTAAATGAGGTGAATCAAATTCCATTGTTCATCTCATGTGGTGCTCTTCATACCATAAAAATTTCAAGTGCACCACTGTTCTGGAAATTTTTACCAAAATATTTAATTCGAATGAACAGTAACAGATTACAATTTTATTGGATTTTCTGGAAAACTGACATTAAAACTGTTATAACTTTTGCATAGAACATCCAAATGAAATGATTCTTATTGCTAAATTCATATAAAATCATGATCTACCTTCTGTGAATTTTTCATAATTTTTGGATGATTTTGAATTTTTGGGTCTTTTCGGTGTTATTCGTTCTTATTGTGCTTTCGACTTCTTTCGCTAGGTTCCAATGATATTATTGTTTGCGCGAGTGATCCTCTGCAGCAAGAAAGTTATCTCCAGCAAAGGCAAGCAGTTTGATCATAAATGTCCTATTATTTTCAAGTCTAATACTTTGTTTCAATTGTATGTATGCATGCTTTTGTGTCAAAGTAATTTTCCTGATTAGAGGTAGCTATTCCTATTGCATGGTTGCCCTTAAATTGTTATCCCCTGCCACAAAACATAAGTTATTAATATCGCTGGTGAATTAGAGCCCGGTGATTTAATTATACTATTTTATTGTCTTTACGGTGTCATGCTTAGAAATGCTTAGTTACCGGTGGAATTGGGTGGTTATCGACTTAGTCGGTAACCTTGATCACACAAAATTATTATTATCACTATGCTCAGCACCTTGTGCTTTGTTACTTTGTAAAGTCAAAAACTGAAAACTGAAAATAAAATTGTTTCATGACTTGGACACAATAGATGTTGGTGTGATCTGTTGGGTGTGAATGGAATAGTGCCTAAGTCCCCAAGGACCGAGTTACTTGTGTCACTAAGCCAAGTGCTTTTACGTGCTAACCACATGAGAGGGATATGGGACCTCTCTTGACTTAGTACTTTGGCGTGTGTTAGCTCCGGGTCGCATGGTGGATGTGTGCATTGTGTTGAAAAAGAAACTTGTGTGTGTTTGGGTGAGTAGTGGTGGAGGTTATCCACTGCAAGGAGCATCGTCCTTTATAAGGAGATGAGCATCTTTGATGACTCCGCATCAACATATGGGGCTACCTCTCATATGGGCGACTCGTAATTAATGCACAATATTGGAAACGTCTCGTAGGACTTAGCCGTGCCGGCATACCAAAGGTAGTGTGCTTATTCCGGAGGCAAAAAGGCGGTCTGATGTGTGGGTACATTGGTACACCCCTGCAGGGTTCAAACTATTCGAATAGCCTCGTCCTAGGTTATGGACATGCTTGGTAAGGTCGTGCAAGAACTAGACTATAACATTTATTTAAAACTTGATGTGGGTGATACGAATGGGGAATTCATGCTATTGTTGTGGTGGCTATTGGGTTAGCCACTTCCAGGATGTCTTGTTATTATTTGTTACTTATTTCTCGCTGTTTTTGTCAAATAAAATCAGATTGTAAAATTGCTTTAAATCTATTACATTATTGCAAATGAAAACTTGCTTTATGCTGAAAATGAGTCTAGAGCCTGCTCCACTTAAATAAGCTTGCATGTAGCTAAATATATAGGTCTGTTACTCTACACGTCAGTCTTGCGAGTACATTTTTGTACTCATTTGCTTTGCTTAATAAATTATTGCAGAGGAGGAAGTGGATCCCCAAGGGATCGACTTTTGTGAGACCGACTTCGTACAGGACGACTAGCTTGGCGGCCCGGTCGGTTGCCTTGTGGGTAATAGCAAACCATTTGGCTTTTGTTTATCGCCATCTTATGGCTTTTGTTTCCGCTGTTTATTTAGCTCTCTTTAGCTGTTATTTGGCCGGTCGGCCCCTTTTGTAATATGATCTTGTATGCCCTTTTTGTTGTAAGCTTGTATTGTCTTGTGTATGGAATGGATGCTTAATTTTTGTATGGGGTATGTGTACTGCATTTCTGAGAAGTACATATACGCCGAGAATCGGGATATTTCATTTGTAATGCTAGGACCAATTGGATGGTTAAGTATTACAAGTTTAATACCCCCTGTTCTCCTGATTCCCATGTTAGCTTTTTGTAAGTAGGCGGCTATTTAAACAGTTTAGACTCTCTGAGAGGTTGTACACTGTACCCACAAGAGACAATCATACTCGTTACCCCACATGATTCCTTAGTCATGTAGTTGAATGACCGTCACAGTAACATTTCAACTTACCTCGCCCTTTCCGTCATTTCACCCATATGGGGTTACACCCATACGTTGTGGGGGATGTTTACCTCGGCGACAGGAGTAGTTGGACTACACCTTAGCGACAGGCAACTTCACCTTGTATCGGTGTCCCATTCAAGCCAGACGTAGTCAGCACTTGCATGTTCCCATTATCCATCCAGTGAGATGACATCCAGGGTTTAATAAATTTACTTAGCCAGGTTATACTTTGCAGACTTGTGGTTGCACTTGTTTTACACGGGAGGTCATGATAAAATTAAGTCCTTAGGGTTATCTAGCGGTATATTCCATATACCATTATTCCTTGGGCTGCATTAGCACACATCAACATACAACCCATCATACCATCCGCCCAGATAGGAACAACAATTGTTAGGGTTTTGGAGAAGTAAAATACATCAACTCAACCATCTCAGTCATTTACCCACAATGACTGCCCAAAACCACTTTCATATTTAAAAGATGATGATTAGGACATTTAATGTCCCGATACTTAAGCAAGACTAGCATGTCACTTAAGTACAACCTATAACTAGTAATTACCATATAGTTACTAGGGTGACATGAAATAATGGATTCAATTGTGAAAGGATGGTATTATAATTAATTAATCATCAAATGAGTATTTAACTACCTTAAGCTTTAACATACATTTGATTAAAGAATTAAAGCATGTAATTTTGGTATTTCAAATGAATATAATTTACATAAAATGTAGGCTTAAAATGATCAAAGTATCGACTCGCCTGGGTTATAGGTAAGAGAGTCTTGATGGTCTTATTCTTGATCAATTTGGAGATCTCCTGCTTCTTCGAATCCTATTCGGACGAACGTATCGAAAAAAGGCACAAACAAGCAAATAGAGCAAATAAATACTAAAAGAATAACAAATGAACTCCAAATTAAACAAGATCAGTGCCATTAGCAAGATCTTGAATTTACAAAATTTCAGAAACAAATTTCATAATTTTTGGAGTTATAACGGAGGAGAACGGAGCTTCCGAAGTTTGAATTGGAATTAAATCGGGAAATTGAAAAGGGAGAAAGAATTTGGCCCACTGACATGTGGGGCCCATGAATAGTGTCGGTCCATGTGCACAGTGCATGTACCGGAGGTCAACATGCACTGTGCATCGGTCCACGGTGCACCGGATTGACACTGTGTAGGGGCCCACCTGTCGGTCACAGGGGAGGATGAGTCAGGTGGTTAATTTAAATGGCACTCATTACTGTTCAGTGGGCCTAGGCACCAATGAAATGAACCGGCTGCTTAGGGCATCACTTAACGGCTAACCAATGATTACGCTCTTAAGACAGTGATTAGGGGTTAATCATGGATGAACAGTGCTGTCCGTGCGTGCCAACACAGGGAGCTCACGGGCTCTTGAGGCCAGAGCTTGCCACTGGCGAGGGTGGGCACGGCGGCGGTGGCCAAGCACCAAAACGAAAAGGTCTCAACGAGGAGAAGTCGATGGCGTCATTGCGGCGCCGGGGATGGCGGAGTGGCGTGATGAATGATGGCGGAGGAACAATTGCGGCGGCGGAGGAGCTCCAGCGGTGACCTAAGCCGGAGAAGGGGAGCACGGGTTAGAGTTCTGGGAGGCGAACCTACCGGGTCAAGAAAGGGGGCCGGGGAGGAACGGTGGCTGGAGAAGGGTGGAGATGAAGTGGGCGGCCGGAGTTGGAGAAGGCGGCCGAGTGCGGCGGCGGGAGTGGACCAAAGCCGAATCCCTTTGGGGGGAAAGGTTCCTTGTCGTTTGGGGCTCATGGTGACGGGGGCAGTGAGGTGGAGGCGGTGCTGGAGCGGCTGGTCGGCGGTGGAGGCGGCTCGACCGAATTGGGAGCGGTGGCTTCAGCTCTGCTTCGAGGAAGAAGAAGGAGATGAGGTGGGGGAGAGAAGGAGGTACCGGGCTCCTCTTGTAGCCGTGCAAGGAGATGAGGGAGCCGTTGAGGAGGCGGGCGCATGGTCTCGAGGTGGCCATAGGCGCTGGTTGTGGCGAGCAAGTGGGGATGGCAGGGGAGCTGGTGCTCTGGCAGGCGCACGGCGACGACTTGGGAGGGCCAGAGCAGGTGGATGAGGCGACCAGGAGAGACGGGTGACGCGGCGTGGGCATAGTGGTGACGCACGGTCGAAGGGATTGGGCGAGGGCGCGGCGTGGCGTCACGCGGTGTAGAGCTCACGGGAAAGGGCACAGGTGGTGGCGTCATGGCGCGTCGGCGAAGACATGGGCGTCCAGGATGGTGGGGTAGGCGCGCGTGCGTGTGCGAGCGCATCACGCGGTCCGGGCAGGTGGTGGAGGCAACAAGGCGAGGGCGTTGCAGCGTGCGTGTGATGTCACGGCGGCGACTTCACGGGCCAAGGCGGAGGCGCTGGGTTCGGACCGGAAGCAGGCGTGTGCACAGCGCAGAGGTGACGAGCGGGGATGGGACTTGACGAGGACAAGGGCGTCGTGGTCGCGGTTGGCAGCGGGAGTTGGTGCGATCAGAGAGAGCTCGTGGGAGCGGTAGTGGAACCAGGCGCCGACGAGGTGGCGAGGAGCGGCGTGGGCTACAGCGGACGCCTGAGGCGCTTCTGCCGGAGGGAAGAAAGAAAGGCGAGGCAGGCCGGCCGGGCGAGAGCAAGGAGTGGGCCAAGAGGTGGGAGGTGGGGAGGAAGCGGTGGGCAGGGGGAGCCGGGCCAAAGAAGGAATGGGGTTGAGCCCAAAAGAAGAACAATTTGAGAAGGGCCCAAATTGAAAAGAGAATTCAAACTTGAAATTTGAATTCGAGAATTTACAAAAGGTTTGAAACACGAACCCGAGCTTAGCTAAAAGCTAGAAGATTTTGAAATATACGATAATTTGAATTAGGTTTGACAAATCAATAACCAAATACAAATTACTATTCACGGTTTGAAAACAAGATGCAGTCAGAGGCGAAGCAAGGGCGGCGCCCTCTCTGAGATAGTCGCAGGTACCCCATAAGTTTTGGTCTGGTCCGATTGTAGGCGAAATAAACTTCGTCGTGAGTACAACATCACCAGTGATGCGTGGCGATGTCTTATATATCCTGTGCGTGCGTGTATCAAAGGATGGAGGGTCTCCGATGACTTTCCTTGTACATGTATTGAAACAACTAAAGAGAGCAAAGCGATTGGCATGCAAAAGATGGGGAAAAAGCATCTAAAAATAGCTTGATCTAAATAATTAAACATGCATAATACAGCTCGATCACGGTGTGCGTCGAGTCAGCGAAGTGTATGTTTGGGTTGGATCGATCGACCGGCGGGAAGACAGATTATGATAGTCTTCGTATTTTGCATGTACGTGACGTGCGTAGGATCAGATTGGCCGAATGGATAAATAACCGATTATTTCCTCCGACGAAGCGCGCAAGTACAGGGTTTTCAATACCGGAAAGATTTTTTTGGGGGGCAATTTGTAAAATTTGGTTTTGCTTAAAATCGGAAAATTTTGGCCAATTCGGGCGAGGAATGTTCAAATCAAAATTTGAATTTTTGGATTATAAATTAAAAATATATCTAATTCGAGCAATTTTGATTTTTTTTTGGGGGCAAAATTCATCCAAACCGATTTTTTCGAACCGGTTTGGATTCCTACCGGCCCCTAGTAGCACCGAAATTTCCGATTTTCTGCGAAATTCGGAACCTGCTGTGAGTACAAAGTACAAACAATATTTAGCTTCAGTTTCTCATCAAAAGCTCGGAAAGGGTGGCTTAAGTACAATCAACATTTAGCTATAAACGATCAACAACTCTTTCTTCCAAAAGGTATATTATGTATTCTATATTATATTACATATTATTAGCACATCATAAATAAAACCATTTATTACAAACATGAACATTTAATCGAATTGATAATGTTTTGGTACAGTCTGCTTTCCACGTGTAGTCATTTTCCATCCATGTGTTTTTGATACTCAAAATACACAATCACATGTATCCTCAAACCATTTAAACATGATTTAAGAATGCTGCATGCGCTAGTGTACAGGCTGTCTTGCTAGTTTAACAAACAATTCACCAAAGCTACTGGGACAAATACATAATAACAGTGGTCACATGATTCAACTTACAAATAATACTAAACAAACAATGCATGCCACTAATCAACGAAGAAATATTAGTCAAGTACCACGCAATTCAAACAAAGCAAGTCTAGCTTCTAAGTTCTTCTTATTGAGATATCCATGAACTATATCCAAACAATCGTTACTAAAAGTGATGACTGATGACTAGCATTTAGGCAGATCCGTCGGTAATGCTGCACCGATGTTTCCTCCGTCGGTCCGTTCGAACCTCGAACACCATGGCCAGCCGAAATCAAGATGAGCATCAAAGTGGCGATGCATGTACCACATCCTGCAATAGATACAAGTTAATTTGTCACGTATATCGAGCGCTCACAACTAGTTAACAACATCGCATAATATCAATTCTATGTGGTAGTTTTTGTGTACGGGGTTGTCGGCGATGAAGCGGATGACGGCCCGACCACGGTTGGGGCGGCGGCGATGTTGCGCTCTGCGGGTTGACGAGGTTGAACTTCGGCACCGCCTCCGTCTTGTTGTAGTTGCCGAAGCCCTGCGCGAGGACGAAGAAGTTGAACCCGTGGAGGTGCATGGGGTGGCTCTCCTTAGACACAAACCGCGTGTTCTGCAGCACCATCTCCACCGTCTCGTTGTAACTCAGCGTCTTCACCTTGGTTGACTTATTCATGTACTGCGTGACGTTGATCTCGTCGATCTTGTCGGCTGTGTAGTCGAAGATGACGGGTGGCCGGTCGGGGAAATCGCGGGTGTAGACGCCGTCCGTCTTGTTGTAGTGGGCCTCGAGCATGGAGGTAGTTCTTGGGAGAAGGAAGGAAGCGTTGTTCATGCCCGACGCGAAGCTCCCTGACTTAGTGCAATTAAATGCCGCTCCGTGACGCGGTGGTGTTGCCCATCCGCGATGACGAACATGTGGGTGTCCACCGAGAGCGGCACCGTCGGCCTGCCCTTGAGAACCAGCGCCGTGAGGTTGGAGAGGAACCGTCTGCGGTCTCCGTGTCGTTATACTCCGGTTGCCATGGCAGCTCGGGCGCCGCGGTCATGTCGTAGCCGATGTACTCCACGACGGCCGTGGCGTTGGTCGGTTGTCTGATGGAATTGTTTGGATCGGCGATACTTGCGGCCAAGTAGGGGACACCGCCATGTAGTAGCGTCCGGCGGCCGCGTCCGCAACCATGGCGCGTCCGCGATGCGGCGGCGCGATCACGACCACGTCGGTCATGTGCGGCATGGTGTAGCACGCGTCCGCTGCAACGACGGTGAAGGTGTGTTTTGCCACCTTGAAGAACAAGGGCGTATTGAGTGCGGCGTTGATGATCCGGGCGAGTCGTCTTGTTCGCGCGCACCTCAAACTTGTACGTCTCTGCATGCAAACGCGTAAATAACAAAAAGGAATTGCTAGAAATCTTGCCAACTGAAATTTTCATGGAAATCAGTCACTTTCTAGGTCGTCCGATGCGCTTTGAGATTGGTGAGAGAGAGGGAGAGAGGGTGGGAGGCCGTCCGATGCGCTCTATGATTGGTGAGAGAGGGAGAGAGAGGGTGGGAAGTGAGATAAGTATAGGGGGGTGATATCTGAGGCATTGGATCTCCATCTGACAGCTCAAAAAGTGACTGATTTTCAAGAAAAAATCAGTCGTGATATCCATTAAAGCTTAGTTGACAAGAACGTACGGTTAGGGGCGGAGCAGTTGTACAAGTCCCCCGGCTTGCCGTTGATGGTGTACGCGTCGGCGTGCCGTGCCGGGATGCCGGTGAGGAACGCCTGTTGCTGCAAGTCGTAGACGCTCTCGTTCCACCACTCGCCGAGCATCACGATCTCCTCCTTGTCCGGCTTGGGGAAGGGGTATGCCTTGGCGCCGCCGCGAGGGAGGATGATGAGCGCGCCGTAGACGGTGGCGCGGAGGAAGGAGAAGTGGGCGTGCCACCACAGCGAGCCCTCCTGGCCCGTGACGTTGAACCGGTACGTGTAGTTGCTGCCGGGCCGCACCGGGCACTGAGTGATCATGTCTGGCCCGTCCGCCCACGGCGTGCCGCGCTGGAATATGCCGTGCCTGCATCCATGAACAGATTGTTAACAACTCAACATTCGGTGCATTCTGTACAGTTCAAAACAACACTTCTGTTGGTATTGCAGCGTGTTTGGGGAATCTCTGTTTGGCATCTTATTCTTCCATGGAAAATGTGAATTAGTCTCCATGGCACGGTGTAGCCAGACGATCGTCATCATATAGATGCTGACATGCGAAGAGTACTAGTATTTTGATGCAAGTGATTACCAGTGGATGGTCATGCTGTATGGTGACTCGTTGACGAGGTGTACAACCACCGTGTCGCCCTCACTGGCCTCGATCGTCGGGCCGGGGAGCTGGCCATTCACTGCCGTGATGATCATTTCCCGCCAGCAGAGTTGGCTAATGGAGAGGTTCCCAACCTGATGACATCCAACATGGAAGATTACCAACATTGTTTAGTTCGCATACACTGGCAAGTGGCAACTACATTCTAGTGGGATGTTTAGTTCGAGGAATAGGTTGGTCCTAGTCTCCTAGCATCAACCTATTCCTCATCTTTTTGTTTGGTTGGAAGAAGGAAATGATTTGATCCATTACCAACACGTTCCGTAGCTATAAAGATAATAGAAAAATTAGCAATACAGCTTTCCTAAAAAAAACTATTGAATGTCATTACGATGGACGAACCAATCTTAGGATTAATCCATTCTTCAAACCAATTAAGCATGACCTATATATATGCTTCTGAACAATGCAGAAAAGCTATGCCTTATTGCACAGTCAGTACTTGCATGGCTTGGTGCAAAACTGAACACAGAGATCCAACGAGGCTAAATTAATTAGCAGTAACCACATGATGCATGCATGCACGTACGACCGGTAGCGTACTAATAAACTTGCATGCATACTAAGCCGGCATGCAACTAAATCTAAATCAAACAAATGCATGTGCTTGGACAACATGCGTGAGAAATGAAGGAAAGGATTGCATGCACATTTGAAAATGGATTTCGTTAGCTAGCTCAATTACATTGAAGGTGTGCTCCACAACAGCAGCGTGAGCAACAGAAGCAACCAAGGCAAGAGCAAACGGCAGAAGAAGCGACCAAGGTCTCGCCATGTCCCTGGTTAATTGTGCAGTAATGGCTAACTAACGACACACGACAGAAGATTTGATTGATTTTTGATCAAGTGAAGGTCCAGGAATGTCGATATATATAGAGAGATGTTCAGGCTGACCAATTCAATCATTTGGAAACACAAACTGCCTTTGAATTCTTAACACAGAGAGACGTGTTTAGCTTCTTTCGAAATGCTTTAAAAGTATTGTTTGTGCGAGGACCATATGGACAGTACTATATGCACAACCGGAAGACAATTTGGTGTGTAGATATTTTCCGTACGTACGCTACCTAGGCGCATGCTAATTTTAATTTCTTCTCGAGAACAGTTTAAACATTAAGCACATCGTTCAAATATGATAATCAACGGAAGCGTAAATACAATACAAAAACCTAATTTAACCTACTGTGCTTAGTGTGTCAAAATTAATAATTCTAGTACCATGGACCTACAGTCCGCTCTGATACCAACTGTAACACCCTAGCCCAACATGAGCCTGGAATGCTACTAAACTAACAATATAACAATCTAAAACTAAGACTTTTTACTAAATTTCGGCCGAACCTCATTTGTATAGTTAACTATACCGGAGGTTTCAACAGTTGATTATAACATAATTAAATAATCCAATATCCAGCATAATCAAAAGACATCCAAAATATGCTAAACATCACTATTACAAATAATCCAATGCATAAAGCATAACCACAACAAATCCTTTAAGCAGTTTGCTCATTTATTAAGGCACATTCTAAATTGGAGAAATTGGCTACAGGACACTCTAGATGTGCGTCATTTGCAAATGGACATCCAAAAAACGTGGTTTCGCCAGAAGACACCGCAAAAACGTGTAATTTTGCCGTAGGACATCGAGGGCACTATTTTATAATTTTGATGAAGTGGAGACAAAAACACGATTGAAAAGTCTGTTTTACCCTCATCTTCTTTGAGAGACCATGAGGTCGTGTCTCCATGAGAGTGATGAGTAATTGACAAAGGTTTTAGGTCGATCGAGTTTGGTTTGTGTGGTCGGACCTTGTCGTTCTGCGGTTCAGCGTTTTTAGTGAAATCATGCAGAACATCGGAAAATCGGAACGACCGGCGTGTTATAGGCGATACGACCATGAGGCGGTTATCTGGATTGGTAAATGGCGGTTGAAGAATTCGGAGAAGTTGTTTTTTGAGTTCGGTCTTCATTGAAAATCGGAACGACGCGGTATTGGGCTGATCTGCGACCGGGTCACGGTTGATCCGCTGGTAACATAAGCGGTTGTCTGGATTGCATTGTGAGTTCGGCCTTTTTTGGTGATTTGAGTTTTGGGATAGGTCATATCAAGTGTGTTCATGCATATGTGTTGCATATTGCATGTTTGAGCTAACGTTAGGTCAAGTTGTGAAGAACTTGTTCCGGTTTCGTGTTTCTTATACGTGTGGCTGCGGGGCGTCGAGTGGAGTCGTGGCGAGACACGGTGGATCGGACTAAGCGCAGTGGCGCTGAGGTCGAACGGTCGGGGATGTGTCGAAGACGGCGTGGACTCGAGGTGGTTGCGGCGTCGGCGAGACAAGGAGCGCTGAAGCTTCGGAAGGTGCGAAGAAGGCGAATCGGAAGTCGCAAAAGTGCACAAGGGAGGCGAGCTCCGTTGAACTTAGCGGGCGTGAGGAGGAGACCCGTTAGCCAAGGCTATATAAAGGATTGGAGGGGCTGCATGCCCTCTTGAGCACTTAGGTGGAATTAGGGTTTTAGAGTCAAAAGAGGCTTTGTGAGGTTGTTTCTCTTTTGCTCTTTAGTTGTTGAGTGGGCGTGGGTAGAGTAGTGCTCCTGCTTGTCCCCTTCTTGGTTTTGTGTTCATCTCCCTCTAGAATGGATGAGTGTTGGTTCTTGAGTTGTGAGAGTGAGGAGATGGGTTGAGCTTTCATGTAATCATCCCTCTGGTTCTAATGTCCATGCGTATGGGGATGTATCTATGTGTTTTTTCGCTTTTGATTCAATGAATGAAATCTGAAGTTTGTCTCTCGAACTCTTGTTTTGTTCTTCGTTCTTCCGTTTTTGGTTGATTCCTGAGATTTTGTGGATGGATCTACTCAATCGTTTCTTGGAATAGGTTCCTAACATCCTTGGGAAGGTGTGTTCCAAATTTGGTCAAGTTTGGCCGCGTAGATCAAAAGTTACGTTGATTTTCGTTTTGAAACCCGAGCGGATTTTGCCTGTTCCAGGACAATCGGATGAACCGGGCTTAACACTGCGGTTGTACCGGACTGCGGTACAACCGGCCGTTTACTGCGGTTTGTCTTAGACTCGGTACAACCGCCGTTTACTTGATTTATGCGGACTAGCGGTACAACCGCCATTACTGTGGTTGTACCGATTATCTGATTTGTTCGGATCTTCCTCGTTTTTGTTTGTTTGAGCCTTGGGGTGAGGTGGATTCAACATAAGACTTCCTCGGCTTAATCATTGATCTTCATAGCTCTCATAGCTATTGGAGTGATTTATAAGTTGAATCCATTCTTTGCGAAAAAGATTCGGTGCTCCTATTCACCCCCTCTAGTCGCCTTTCCGGTCCTTCAATTGGTATCGGGCGAGTTAGCTCTTTTCAATAGATCTTAACGGTCTCAAGAGCCGTGGCGATGGACAAGTACTCGACCAAGCCGTCCGTTTTTCGATGGCATCGATTACCCTACGGAAGAGCGAATGGAGACATACATCGAGGCCGGTATGCCATCTGGCGGAAGGTCAAGGTTCGATTCGTTGTTCCTGCCGATGAGAACATCAATGTCGGGAACATGGCTGATGTTGAGGCGAATGCAAAGGCAAGGAACATCATCATCCAGGGTTTGAGTCGTAGCGAGTTTGACCGCATATCTCACTTTGTCGTCGCCTCGATATCTGGGTGACCCTCGGCGCATACCATGAGGCACCACCCAGATCAAGGCGGTTCGACAGACCCGGTTCAAGCGAGAATACAACAAATTTGAGATGCTTGCTGGTGAGTCCCTAGATGAGTGCTTCAGCGTTTTCACAAGATCTTGAGCAACCTCCGGCGGTCGGTCTCACATACCCGACTTCGGACAATGCTCGTCGGATGCTCCACGGCACTTTCGTCTGCGTGTTTGGGAGATGAAAGTGACCACCATCAAAGACACAGCAGACCTCTCGACTTTGACTCTTGATGCGCTATACTCACGCCTCAAGACTCACGAGATTAGCGTTGTCTCGTAGGTCGAAGTCACGATCGATGGCCTTGGTCACCGATCGATTAAACCACGGTTCTCTTGCGATTCGTTGTGTGGTTTCTCCTTGCTTTGCTCTGTGGCGTAGCGATGATCGGTTAGAGCGACTCGAGGATGAGCGGTAGCCCTCCTAGCTCGGAAGTTTTCTCATGCTTACAAGAGGAGGAGGGGCGAAAAGGGAGGACACGTGATTTGCTTGAGTGTGGTGGCCCCAACCACATTCAGACAAGCCCCCAAGGCGGAGAAGGGCAAGAACGACTACGGCGGTTCGGGCAAAACGACTACACCGACAAGAACCGCAACAAGCCTCCAGCTCGAGCGCCCAGCAAGAAGAAGTTCCGCAACCGGCAAAGCCAAGCTCTTCCATCAGCGTCCTCACGCCTTGACGACCTCGACCTCGGCGAGGTGGAGGGATGGAGCGGCGATGACGAGACGGGTGACCAAGAGCCCAAGAATGGCGGCGACGACTTCTCGGCATGTGCTTCATGGCCTCGAGGCGAACTTCGGCTGACAATGCTGTACTCAGACTTCGGACGAGGTAGATCCCACCTGAACAGCTCAATCATGCTTTTCTTAAGCTAGGAGGTTTTCATGCTAAAGCTAAGGCTAGGTGTCTTTGAGTTAGAGAAGGAAATAGATAGTTGTCACTAGAGATTATTGCTCTTACATCTGCCCTTCTAGTGATGATTGTGATACATGCTCGCTTTCTTTGGTTGATATGGAGAAGTTAAGGACCTCACATGATAGTGTGTCCTCCAAACTTGATAGTATTAAGGTGGAGAATGTTAGTGCGCTTCTTTGAGTTAGAGTTGAGTAGGATGGTCATTACCCTACTTATTCTTGATGAGACTACTTCTCCCACCTCATGTGAGGGTAAGGACATTCTTTGCTAGAGGATCTTATGCCATGCTCCTTGATCTGCCCGAGTCTTGTGAAAATTGCAATAACTTGAAGATGAACTTAAAGCAGGCGGATCATAAAATTCTTGAACTACAAGCTTCTTTACTTGAGCCGATTGTTTCATGCTTGAGCTGTCCTAAGTTAAGCTATTTGAACTTGAGGTTTGTCTCCAAACAGTTTCAAGATATGATTGATCATGAAAGGAAGTTGGCTCAGTTTGCTTCTAAGGACCCTGTTAGCTCACCATGCATTAAGTGTAACAAACTAAAATCTGACTTGATTGCTTTGGATGAGAAATGTGTGAAGCTAACTAAGGATCTTCTAGAAGTCACATTGTGCTTGCAATATGATTGTGGAGAAGGGGGAGAAGCCCCAGGGTAAGGATGAGACGCTTAGCAACGTGAACCAACTGGCTAGCAGTAGGACTGTCCCTTCAGAGTCGGCTGTGCGTGCACAAGCCATTCTTCCCTCTGCTGCTGGTTCTTCTTTTGCTCCTTACCTTCTGCAGTCTCTTCTTCCCCCTGCTCTTCTTGCACCTCTCTCTTTCGGGAGTGTCAGTACCTTATGAACACTCTCGAGAGATTTGTAGGAGGCAAGAAGAAGCTCAATCTTATTCTAGACCAATCTAAGATTTGCAGATTTAATCAGGGTCTAGGATATGACTTCTTTGAGGACATGAGGAAGCATCCACCTGCCGTGCTCAGACCCATAGCACCAGGTGTGATCGAGGCGAGCCAGGGACCGAGAAAGTCCATTTCAAGTCGGCGGGCTATGTCGAGGATTCGACAAGATGAGTAATTTCACATGCTGCTTCTACCTCTCGAAGGTGAAGTATCACTTGCACCTTCTGCCGGAAGATGGACACCGATCGTCGATGCTTGGTGGCGCCAAGATCGCGTAGAGACCATGTTGAGTCTCTTAGGCGCATTCGAGAGTCGACCCGGACCTTGAGTGCACCTAAGACCAACACGAGTCTAGGCTTGTTTCTTCGATGGGTTTGTGCGACATCGAGGACTTGGTTTTCCGAGTTTTACGGTTTTAAATCCTCATCTTTGCTTTTCGATCGTGACTTCCGCCGTCTGAGGGTAGATCTCGTTTTCCCATCGAGATAGCTACCATGGCGTGTTCAACATGTTGCGAGTGCTCCGACTTCGCTCGCCGTAGCGATCGGACCCGACAACGACCAGGTCTACTCTTAGACCTTACGCTTTGAGTGACGAGGCGTAGGGTAGATAGAGGTCGATCGTGCTTGACTACTTCATCGCTTTCGGCGTGTTATTCAATATTGGGTGCCAAAATCATTGTTGATTTATCGATCTTGAGACTTTACTCTCTGTTTGACTTCGGAGTTAGCGGGTAGGGAAGGAGAAGGTTTGGCTTGTAGACTCGGTTGTTCTCGTCATATAATGGGAGACTCCGTTGGTTCTCCTCCTAGCCAGCGCTCGGTGATGAGGCGATCACCTTGGAGGCTTCGTGCTGGTAGCGTCATTGCCAAAATCTTGTCGTATTAATGCTTCTTTTGTTCTTAAGGATGTTGCCTTGGTTAGTAAGGCTGCGGTACAATTTGCTTTCGGTTTCTCGACTTCTTGATGCGGTTTCGAGGTGAGCTTTAAGAAAAACAATTGCAAAATTCTTGATTCTTGGGTAGTCTAGTTTGCGGATTTCTCGTTATGGGAGGATCTTTCGTGCTGATTTTTGATTCTTCCGGTGATCCTCTCCGGTGTTTGGTTGCTACGAGTCCCGCGATCTCTCTTTACGGCATAGGAGACTTGGTCATATTGGATTTGACCATTTGACCCGAGTTAGCGACCATGATCTCATTAAGTGGTGCGCGAAACTCAAGATGGTCAAAGATCTTGTTTGCACTCCATGCTTGACACGGCAAGATGGTTGCCGCTTCTCATCCTCGGTCCACGATTACTATGACCGATGCAGAACATTGCTCCACATGGACACAGTTGGACCAAATTCGAGTCTTGATCGGCGGGAGGGAAGTGGTATGTTCTTGTTGTGGTCGATGACTTCTCGAGGTATTCTTGGGTGTTTTCTTAGCATCAAAGGATGAGACGTTTTCACTTTTCGAGGTCTTTTTAGTAGGCTTTACTGTTGAGCTTCACGGTGCCTTCTGAGCGTCCGCGATGACAATGTACGGAGTTCAAAATTCCTACTTTGAGAGTTCTAGCGGTGAGGCAGTGTAGAGCACCGATTCTCTTCTCCATACATCCTAAGCAAAATGGCGTTGTGGAGAGGAAGAACCGTACCTTAGTCGAGATGGCGGGGCGATGCTTGATGAGTACTCTACAGGAAGTTTTGAAATGAAGCCATTGCAAGCTGCGTGCCATGTTTGAATCGAGTTTTTCTTGGGCACTCTTGCACTTCTTATAATTTGAGATCTGAGGCGAAAGCCAGCGTCTCTCATTTTCGTGTGTTTGGTTGCAAGTGCTTTATCTTGAAGTCAGGAACCTAGACAAGTTCGAGTCACGTTCTGTGGCGGTATCTTTCTAGGCTACTCGACTTCTTGGCGGGCTTATAAGTGCAGGCTGCGAGTCTAGCGAGAATGGTAGAAACACAGTGAGGTGACCTTTGGCGAGGCGGTCAGGGACTAGGCGGATATCTCGAGTTCTTTAGAGCGGTCCGAGACCATCTTTGTGGATGATGAGGATGAGGGAGGCGATGGTTGTTTACGATCCGGCTCCTCTTCCTCCCCTTGAGATGCCTTCTTCCACGGCACCTCAAGGTGATCGACCCTGCCTTCGTTTCCTCCGGAGCTAGTGGCTCTGTCCTGCCTCGTCTGCACACGAGGTAGAGGCCACTTCTTCTTCTCATCCAGGACCTCCCGTCATATCCGGAGAAGGCATCCTTGAGCGAGATCATTGGAGATCTTTTGGCGTGTCACACGTTCAAAATCGCACTCTCTTTTCTGTCTCCATTACCTTTCATTGCTTCCTTTGAGCCCAACGATGTTGATCATGCTCTTTCGATGAGTCATGGGTCAATGCCATGCATGAGGAGCTAGAAAATTTCGAGAGGAACAAGGTGCAGTCGCTTGTTGAGCCCCACGAGGCCACAATATCATTGGAACCAAGTGGGTGTTCAAGAACAAGCAGTGAGGATGGGGTAATCATCAGAAACAAAGCGAGATTAGTAGCTCGGGGTTTTCCGAGTTGAGGTCTAGACTTTGAGAGACCTTTGCCTGTGGCTCGACTTGAAGCCATTAGAATCTGCTTGCCTTTGCGGCTTCTAAGGGTTTCAAGCTTTACCAGATGGACGTGAAGAGTGCCTTCCTCAATGGCCTTATTGAGGAGGAAGTCTCGTCAAGCTGACCTCGAGTTTGAGAACCCCAAATACCTAACCATGTCTTCAAGCTTTCAAAAGTTGTATGGACTTAGCGAGGCTCCCGAGCTTGGTATGAGAGGCTTAAGTCCTACTTGATAAGTCATGGTTTTGAGATGGGTAAAGTTGACAAGACCTTGTTCATCATGGCATAGCCTTGACCTTCTGCTCGTCGGATCTATATCGATGACATTATCTTTGGCGGCTCTTCCCATACTCTGGTTTCCCGGTTCTCGGATGTCATGAGCAAGAGTTTGAGATGAGTATGATGGGTGAGTTGACCTTCTTCCTTGGCTTCCAAATCAAGCGGACTCGGGAGGTACTTTTCTTCATCGGGGCAAGTACACTCGTGATCTCTGAGGCAACCGACATGAGTGATGGTAAGCTTTGTAGCGACTCCCATGGCTTCTCTGACCTATCTTGATCCAGATGAGGATGGCGAGCGAGTTGATCAAAAGGAGTTTCGCGGCATGATTGGCTCCCTCTTGTACCTCCTTTGCCTCGAGACCGGACATACATTTTTACGTGTGTTTGTGCGCTCGTTTCGAGCTTCTCCTCGCGTTTCTCACCGCCCGGTGATGAAGCGCATCTTCGATACTGCGAGCTACCATTGACTATGGTATCTGGTACTCTTCCTCATCTGTCTCTCCTTGAGAGCCTTCTCGGATCACAGACTTATTTGGTAGGGATAGATAGGAAGAGCACTTACGGCACTGCCAATTTCTTGGTACTTCTCTTGTTTCTGGTCTTCAAGGAAGCGATGCAGTGTTACCTGATCCACCGCAGAGGCGAGTGCGTTCTTTGCGGCGATTCTTTGTAGTCAAGTGCTCTGGATGGCCGACCTGCGGGACTTTGGGTTAGTTATCGGCAGTGTTCCACTCTTTTGTGATAACACTTGCGATTAACATTGCCAGAACCCAGTCTGAAGCATTCGGACCAAGCACATCGATATTCGTTTCCACTTCCTTAGAGACCATGTAGAGAAGGCGATATAGTGCTCGGTTTGTGGAAGTGACCACCGGTTGGTGACATTTTCACCAAGCCATTGGATAGTTCGAGGTTTTATTTCTGCGGAGAGAGCTTGGGGTGGTTTGTCCTTATGGACTGTAGTGAGGAGCTTTGGGTTTCTTGCTCTACTATATTATTATCTTTGTTGCTCCTTTCTATCGCATTGCATTAGGGATGCATTTTGGGTTAGTCTTCCTAGCATAGATTAGAGTGTTTCTCTCGTCTAGTTGCTTAGACTTCTTCCTCTTATCTTATGCTCTAGGATGTTGCTTATTAGTGTCTCTTCTCACTAGGTTGAGCTTACTCACTTCTTATAGGTTCTAGCAAGGGTTGGGCCACCCTTGGGTAGGCAGAGAGCGTGTTTGCTCCTTAGTGTGTTAGCCAAGGCGGTGATAGTCCTAGTGTCATATGGGGTAGATGAGAGTCGATCTGAGCCATGGTATTCTCTATATCTTGTCTATGCTTTGAGGGTATGCATTCTGTTTTCTTTGCCGACTTCTCGATTTATTGTTTTGGTTCAAGGGAGTTCATTTGGGAGCTTCGGAGCTTAATTTTGAGTTAACTCAACTTGAACTAAAAGTTGCATCTAATGTTGAGGGGGAGTTGGATCTTTTGCATTTCTAGCATTCTGCATTGTAATATAACTACATTGAGCCTTGATTATTATCCCGCTATGACATGTTTACAATGCTTTACACCTTGCCATGACTTGTGCTTATTTGCTAGATTTATCATGACTTCATATGTGTAGCCTAGCTTTTGCCATGATAAGATAATTAAAATTGCTCAACAAACTAAAACTTGTCATGTTAGCACTTTCGAGATTAGTCTTTCTTGAGCTATCCTTTTATGATTCATGCCATGACAAATAAATTTGGGTAGAGTGATGAATCTATATTGAGCCTTAGATTGAGTTTGTTTTAGTCTCTTGATGTTGCATGAGTTAGTACAACTTGTTAAAAGGCAAAAGATCTCTTTTGTCTTGAAAAACTGACTTCACCAATTCTTCCCTATGAGGCGGCTTGTCATTGCACTTGACATGAACTTAGGAGGAGTTTTGGATGACCTAGACTACCTTCTTAAGCTTCTCGCTTGAAGTAGTCGCATAAGGCTTGAGGTCTAGCACATAATAAAACAAAAATCTGGTTGTCAACAACCTTGAATTTCAAAGAAAATATATCATTTGTGTTCAAATTTGCTTAAAGCTATCAAAAGAATCAAGTACTTAACCAATGTTTCAATCTTGAGCTTATAGCACTCTTTTCGGACTCAATGTTTAGCTTCATTGTTGCGCTTAGCTTATTGACATGGCTTGCATCATCCTTGGATATCTCTAGTTAGACTTTGCTCATTGATGACTTGACTTGCTCTCTAAATGCATTACATTTCAGATTGTCATCTATGTGCTCTAGCTGGCTTATATATATGTTGTCATGATCTAGATAGCGTTTTATTGAGTTATGGCTTGGTGTATTACATGTTGGTCATTATGGATAATTCTCATGGCTCAAAATGCTTAAATAAACAAACTTGACCAATTTTCATCCATTAACATGTCATATTCTCTCTATTGCATCTTGATCGTTTATTGCCATAAAGGGGAGAATAGAGAAGAAAAAGTGCGTGGGGAGCAGTTTAGAGCTTTGGAGATCAATTTGCTCTTTCGGTTGTTGCTCTTGCGTTCATACATCGACATGGTCATTAGCTTCATTTCATTTCTTGGACCATGTTGGTTTCTTCAAACTCAAACTCTTCTTAAAAGCTTTTTACGAGTTTGTCAATATTCTCATCAAGGGGAGATTGAGAGACCATGAGGTCGTGTCTCCATGAGAGTGATGAGTAATTGACAAAGGTTTTAGGTCGATCGAGTTTGGTTTGTGTGGTCGGACCTTGTCGTTCTTGCGTTTCACAGCGTTTTTGAAATCATTCGAATTGTCGGGAAAATCGGACGGCCGTGTTATGGTGATACGGCCAGGCGGTTATACCGATTGGTAAATGGCGGTTGAAGAATTCGGAGAAGTTGTTTTTTCGAGTTCGGTCTTCATTGAAAATCGGAGCGACCCTTGGTATTGGAGCGATGCGGCCGGAGTCGCGGTTGATCCGCTGGTAACATGGCGGTTATCTGGGTGCATTGTGAGTTCGGCCTTTTTTGGTGATTTGAGTTTTGGGATAGGTCATATCCAAGTGTGTTCATGCATATGTGTTGCATATTGCATGTTTGAGCTAACGTTAGGTCAAGTTGTGAAGAACTTGTTCCGGTTTCGTGTTCTTATGCGTGTGGGCTGCGGGGCGTCGAGTGGAGTCGTGGCGAGACACGGTGGGCTGGACTAAGCGCAGTGGCGCCGAGTCGAAGCAGTCGGGATGTGTCGAAGGCAGCGTGGACTCGAGGTGGTTGCGGCGTCTTGAGACAAGGGCGGAAGCTTCGGGAAGGTGCGAAGGGGCGAATCGGAAGTGCAAAAGTCACTGGCGGGAGCGGGCTCCGTTGAACTTAGCGGGCGTAGCAGGGAGGAGACCCGTTAGCCAAGGCTATATAAAGGATTGGAGGGCTGCATGCCCTCTTGAGCACTTAGGTGGAATTAGGGTTTTAGAGTCAAAGAGGCTTTGTGAGGTTGTTTCTCTTTTGCTCTTTAGTTGTTGAGAGTGGGCGTGGGTAGAGTAGTGCTCCTGCTTGTCCCCTTCTTGGTTTTGTGTTCATCTCCCTCTAGAATGGATGAGTGTTGGTTCTTGAGTTGTGAGAGTGAGGAGATGGGTTGAGCTTTCATGTAATCATCCCTCTGGTTCTAATGTCCATGCGTATGGGGATGTATCTATGTGTTTTTAAGCTTTTGATTCAATGAATGAAATCTGAAGTTTGTCTCTCGAACTCTTGTTTTGTTCTTCGTTCTTCCGTTTTGGTTGATTCCTGAGATTTTGTGGATGGATCTACTCAATCGTTTCTTGGAATAGGTTCCTAACATCCTTAGGAAGGTGTGTTCCAAATTTGGTCAAGTTTGGCGCGTAGATCAAAAGTTACGTTGATTTTCGTTTTGAAACCCGGCGGATTTTGCTGTTCGGGACAATCGGATGAACCGGGCTTAACAACTGCGGTTGTATCTGGGACTTCTGCGGTACAACTTGACCGTTCTATTGATTTGTCTGGGACTGCGGTACAACCGGCCGTTTACTAACGGTTGTCTTAGAATTGCGGTACAACCGGCCATTTGCCTGTGGTTGTACCGATTATCCTGATTTGTTCGGATCTTCCTCGTTTTTGTTTGCTGAGCCTTGGGGGTGAGGAGTGGATTCAACATAAGACTTCCTCTGTGCTTAATCATTGATCTTCATAGCTCTCATAGCTATTGGAGTGATTTATAAGTTGAATCCATTCTTTGCGAAAAAGATTCGGTGCTCCTATTCACCGCCCCCCCTCTAGTCGCCTTTCCGGTCCTTCATTCTTCCTTTGTTCCTATTCCTCCTTGTCTTCTCTTCTCTCACCCAAACTTAATTCCTTCCCCAAATCCCCCCATCCTTCCCATCCCACCACACCGCCTCCGCCAGTTGCCTCCCCAGCTCCCCTCCTCTTCCTCACCACTTCTTCCGGTTGCCTACGGCTCGGCCCGGTCTGGCCGACCCACACTCTCCTTGCCGTCGCTCATGGTGAACACCATCACGTGCTCCTCGCTGCCACTCATGGTGAACACCATCACGTGCTCCTCGCCGCCGACGTCTCCACGTCACCGCCGCGTAGGTACCGGTCAAGGTCCTCCGCGAGATGGCGACCATGAGTGGTGTCGAGGCAGCGGCGAGCTCTCATTGGCGGCGCTCACGTGGGCGAACGCGTGGTCGTAGTCCTATTGCACGATGGAGTCTGGCGGTGCCGAGTGCATCGCGAGCGTCGGCGTACTGGCGGCGCTTGATGCAGAAATAGCGCTGAGGCGGTGGCGTCGGTGGCGGCGCTGCCGCCCCCATGGCGTTAGCGGCGCCGTGGCGATGGCGGCCGAGGCGTTTGTGGCGGCTGCGAGCGGCGATGATGGAGAAGGCTGCGGACGTCGGCGGTGGTCTTTGGAGGTCGGCGTGGCGTGGCGGCGAGATGTCGTAATGGCGGTGGAGTTGTAGGTGGCGCGGACCAGCGCCGCAGACTGAGCTGCGCATGGTGCGGCGGTGGCGGTGATGATGGTGGCGGCGAGTGCTTGGCATGGCTGCCATGGGAGGATGGGCCAGTAGCAGAGTAGAGGCGCCGAGTGGGTGGAGGGAGACGAAGAGGAGAACAAGGGTGGCGGCGGTGGTAGCCATTGCTGTAGGTCGAAGATGTAGTGAGCTTGTTGTGTGAAGAGCTAGTGGTGAGCTTGCTGTGTGTTTGTGTGTGTGATCGGTGCTTAGCTACTACACTGTATGTGATGAACTGCTCCTGCCTCGCCCTGAGGAGCAGCAACTGCTACAGCGACAGCGGCGACTCCTCCTGCTCCGAGCCCTTCAGCGAGTGTGGCAGCGACCTATCGTTCACGCTCGCCGCCGCCGCGGGCATCCACCAGCTGCTGCTGTCGTGAGCGGCGGAGGTGTCGGACGACGCGATCTCCTCGCTCGTGGGGGAGCTGGAGTCGCCGTCGTCGTCGCTGAATTCGCGCCGGCGCGCGGCGATGGAGCTACAACTGCTGGCAAAGAACAACCCGTTTGGACTGAGCTAGGCATTGCACATTGAGGGCATTGAGGACATTTTTCAAAGTTTCTCTATCCTAATCACTCAGATATATTATTTTAATGAGAGGAGTGTCTAACAGCAAAATTATACGTTTTTGCGGTGTCTTATGGTGAAACCATGTTTTTGGATGTCCATTAGCAAATAATGCATATTTGGAGTGTCTTGTAGCCAATTCCCCTTCTAAATTTAATCAACTATAGAAGTTTTGTGGCAATGTGAAACCGAACACAAAACTATTCCCTCCCATATATGCCATTCTTGTAAAGGGTACCTAAAAACACAACAACAGCAAGAGTGAGTTCAAAGACTTAGCAAGTACAAATAATAAAACATTGTAACTCACAATTATAAAATCAACATTCAATTCCAAAGCTTTACACTAAAACATATCACATGATTATGTAATTAATGCAAATGCATCTTTTCCCTTTTACTCACTTCGCATTTTACCAATAATGCGGGGTATGCAACTGTCGATGCATACCCATGCCTATGCCTTCCAGCACAGGGACCAAAAGCCCATACTCCATAAGCATGGGGACCATAAGCCCGTCATCTTCATGACGGGGACCTCAAATCAAGGCCCACACTCTACGAGTGTGGGGGCCACAAGCCCATCATCTACATGACGGGGGTCTCAAATATATATGCTTGGTCACCACGTGACCAAACCTCAAATATGATCTCAACATGCACATGAACAGATACTCTATCCATCATTAACATGTAATAGCAGCAATATCATACATGAATAAAACTTGATCATACCACGAGCATTCACTATCATTAACATCAATATTATTCTAGCAACTATGCATCGCTAATATGTACCAAATACTTGCAATCATGATCAAACACTCATAATTAATCTATCAATCAAAGTACTTGCCTCAACCGTGTGAGAATGGAGGACGCGAAGAGGGCGCTGCCCTCGGGACCAATCCCCCACCTGAATTTATTTAATAAGCACTCTAAGAAAACAATACTGGACAAAACAAAGGTAGAAGCAATTACAAAATCGCTACATTCTCTAGCGCAACCCCAACTCCCAAAATCTTAAACAGCAGTCTGTTCCCATAACAGATAGTCATAACCAAAAATTCATATCTTTTAGTACAGAGATCCAAACGGGGCGTTCTTAGACTTTCTGGAAAGCTTATCAAATTCCCCAACTAAACCTAGTCGGTGAGCCTTCCTGATTCGGCAATCTTCTACTCTCACCAAACAGATTAACAGAACAGCTAAATCACGACAGGGTTTCTAGATAGCAGCACTAAATCTAACATAACTTTCGGTGCAGTTATCCAAATTTCGTGTTCTTTACCTTTATGGAAAGCTAATCAAAATATCTACAATATTTGTTATAGTGAGGTCTTCTAAATAATCATTTAACTAACTGCTTTTGACTAATTAACAACATCTGTCAGAAATATAACAGAACTACCGAACAGCAGTGCGACAAAATTCATAACTCCTAAACCGCTCGTCCAAACGATGTGATCCAAAACTCTACAGAAACCTAGCAACGTTGCCTACAATTCTATAGGAGGTGTCCTGGATAGATTCCTCAGTTAACCTCATCAAAATCGTCGGCCAACCCTAACTGTCCTAAACAAATCTAAAACTGATAACGCCTAATTACACAATTAATCAACTAATCGAAAGGGGATTGGGGTTTACCCTTGTAGAATCATTGATGAACACGCACACCAGCCCGCAATCCCTCCCCTTCCTTTCTCCCTTCTTCCCTTCCTCTTCTTCTTCTTCTTCTTGGCCAGCCAATCTTCCGGGCGTTCCTCCTTCTTTCTCCTCTAAACCGGCAGCGGGGAACACACTCCTTGGCCAGCAGCAGGAAAGAACAGCAGAGAGGAGGCCCAGGAGACCAGGGGGTGGCACCCAAGGGTGAGGGGGAGAGAGGGGTATTGGAGGGGCGGCTAGGGTTTGGGGGTGGGGGAGTGGCGCCTCCCCCCTTGGCCGGCCACCCTTAAGGCCACATGGGCCAAAGCCCAGGCCCAAGTTGTCCTAAAATCGCTGTATTCCTCCTCTCCAATAGCTGAAATAATTATTTTCTATTTAGTCCTTCTCTTAATTCAATTAATTCTCTCTCGAATATTCTTTTGAATACTTTTGGGGTATTACATTCTATCCCCCTTAAACAGAATTCGACCCCGAATTCTCATCACGTCTAATTGTCAAAGAAGATTCACAGCTAAAAACTTAATATCATTACCACATACCAGCTGTGAATAATTCTGGGTATGGCTCGCGCATGCAGGACTCTAATTCCCAAGTGGATTCTCTCTCGGTCTGCTGCGACCAAAGCACTTTAACATACTTCAATGTTTTGTTCCTTAAGGCTCTTTCTGACCTCTCTAGAATTTGTACCGGCTTGGATTCAAATGATAGATCTTGATCAATAGTTAAGGGTTCTAGTGGAATAAGGTGCTTTGGATCCCTCAGATACTTCCTCAACATGGAGACGTGAAATACATTATGCACACCGCGCATGGACTCTGGAAGGTCCAAATCGGTATGCTAGCTTCCCAATCCGTGCCAAGATCGAGAAAGGCCCAATGTACCTCGGGCTAAGCTTCCCTTTGGTACTGAACCTCACCACACCTTTAGTGGGAGATACTCTCAAAAGGACCTGATCCCCCACTTCAAATTTCAAATCCTTTCTCCTCACATCTCCATAACTTTTCTGCCTGCTCTGAGCTGCTAGCAGATTCTGCCTCACTAGGGCTACTCGCTCAACGGTCTTCTGTACCCAATCCGAGCCCAAGACTGTCTTCTCTCCCACTGCCTCCCAACAAAGTGGTGACCTGCACTTACGCCCATACAGAACCTCAAACGGTGCGGCTTTAATGCTAGAATGGTAGCTGTTGTTATAAGTAAACTCTGCTAACGTCAACTGATCTTCCCAACTACCCTTCCAAGACAAAACACAGGACCGCAACATGTCCTCCAAAGTCTGAATGGTGTGCTCACATTGTCCATCATGCATGGATGAAATCTTTGTACTAAGATGGAGCTGTGTGCCCAGTGCACTCTGCAAACTCTCCTAAAACTTGGAGACAAACTTGACATCTCTGTCGGAGATGATGGTCTTTGGCACACCATGCAACCTCACAATTTCACGCACAAAAATAGGAGCCAAGTCGCTCGCTGAGTTGGTCGTGCGGATAGGAATAAAGTGTGCAGATTTGCTGAGTCGATCAACTATCACCCAAACTACATCCTTCCCTCGCGGCGATCGCGGTAACGCAACCACAAAGTCCATAGAGATATCATCCCAAGGCCACTGAGGGACCTCCAATGGCTGTAATAACCCTGTAGGATGCTTATATTCTGCCTTCACTTGCTGACAAACACCACAAGAGGCTACATAATTAGCAATATCCACGTTCAACTTTTTCCACCAGAAGTTCTGCTTCAGATCACGGTACATCTTTGTCTCACCCGGATGAATAGTATACGGGGTGCGATGTGCCTCCCTCAAGATATCATCTTTGACCTTCGCCTTTTGTGGCGCACAAAGGCGACCCTTAAACCGCAATGCACCACAACCATCCAAACTGAAATCTCCTTCTTTACCCATATCCAGACGTTTTCTAACACTCTACAATAGCGGTCATTCTCTTGTGCTTCTACTTTTAGTTATGGAATAGGCGACTCCAAGATCAACTGTGTCTCAACTTGTGCCGTGCTTGCATAGCAATAAGATCAAAATCAGCAACAAGGCAATCAAGACTAGCAGGTGTCGCCTTGCGACTAAAGCATCCTGACCACGTTTGCCTTGCGAGATGAGTGCTTGTATTGTGGTCGTAATCCTTAATCAGCTCCAGCCACCTGTGTTGCCTTAAATTCAAATCCTTTTGTGTAAATATGTACTTAAAGCTTTTGTGATCTGTGAAAACATCACAAGCCTCACCATACAAATAGTGCCTCCAAAGCTTCAGGGCAAACACTACAGTAGCCAACTCTAAATCATGGGTTGGGTAATTCTGCTCATGCTTCTTCAGCTGTCTAGATGCATAAACAAAAACCTTACCATCTTGCATGAGAACACAACCCAATCCAACTCGAGAAGCATCGGAGTAGACCATGAAACGCTTCCCAAGCTCAGGAACAGTGAGAACAGGAGCGGTCACCAGCTTTTCTTTCAAGGTTTGAAAACTGCGTTCACAATCATCATCCCACGGAAACTTCACATCCTTCTGCGTGAGCCGGGATAAAGGCTTGGCAATAATGGAGAAATCCTGCACAAATCGCCGATAATATCCTGCCATACCAAGGAAGCTCCTCACTTCTTTGACATTGGTCGGTCTTCCCCATTCTACCACTATGGAAATCTTTCCTGGGTCAACTAATATTCCCTTATCATTTATGATGTACCCCAAGAATCCCACTTCAGACATCCAAAACTCACACTTTTTCAATTTAGCATAAAACTTGTTCTCTCTTAATGTCTCCAACACAAGCCTTAGATGATGCCCATGATCTGCTTCCGTCTTTGAATAAATCAAGATACCATCAATAAAAACTACCACAAAATCATCTAGGTACTCATGCAACATTCTGTTCATTGTCTCCATGAAAGCAGCAGGGGCATTCGTTAGTCCAAAAGACATAACCTTAAATTCAAAATGCCCATACCTTGTGGAGAACGCCGTCTTCTCAATATCCTCATCTCTGACAGGAATCTGATTGTATCCCGACTGGAGATTAGTCTTTGAAAATATCTTAGCTCCTCTCAACTGATCAAATAAATCTTCAATGCGAGGCAGAGGATACTTATTCTTGATGGTCAACTGGTTGAGAGCACGGTAATCAATACACATGCGCCAACTACCAACCTTCTTCTTGGTAAATAAAACAAGAGCTCCCCATGGAGACACATTGGGACGAATAAGATCTTTAGCTTTCAGATCATCCAATTGCTTCTTTAGTTCCTCCTGGAAAGGACGAGCCAAACGGTATGGGGTCATGGAAACCGGTCGAGCACCTGGGACCAAATCAATTCTGAACTCTATTGGGCGAGGTGGAGGCATCCCAAGTAACTTCGCTGGAAAAACATCCAGAAATTCCCGAACCACCGAAATATTCTCTGCAGTCAAGGATGAACTCGGCTTTTCCACCAGAGACAAAAGAAATCCACTCTTTGTTGCACGGCTACCAAGAAATAAACTAGCCAACACAAAAAGAGAGTGAGATGGGGCACTACCCTGAAAGACTATCTCCTGCCCAAACGGAGCTTGCAAGGTTACTATCTTCCAAAAGCAAGAGATGACAGCACGGTAACTATGCAACCCGTCCATAGCCAAAATAACATCAAACTGCTCCATCTTCATAACCATCAGATTAGCAATAAATTCTTCCCCATCTAAAGAAATCACACAGCCAGGACAAACTGTGGAACTGGAAAGAACCCCCTAGGAGAATTAACTATAACCAAGGTAGTTAGAGTCGAGATCAAAGTCGGATCGATTTGCCTCCGGTAGGATCGAATCGTAATGTCGAATCGTAGAATCGGCGATTCTCGGATTGTAAAAATACACATATTTAACATCTATACTATAAGTTTGTATGATTCTTATAAGGTTTACCACTTACTTATTACCAAAAAGTGGCAAAACACTTCTTATCACAAAAAAAGCATAATGAATGCGACATGATGGGTGATATAGTTACGAACTACGAGGAGAACGACCAATGGCCTTGATTAGTTTACTACAATTAATGAGAAATGTTCACAAGTTTTGTAAATCAATATCTAATTACAAGCGCTTGCATGTTCCTTAAAAGCGGCTAGACATACTACGAGAATAAAAATAGCTTATGATTATCAAGCTCAAGATTGCTCATGTCATAACAAAATATCGGCAAAATCGGGCCCTAAAAAATTGCAAAAAAAAAGAAAAAAATTGCAAAAATAAAAAAAATTGCGACTCTACCACGATCCTACTATGCGATTCTACACGATTCTACCCTTTGGATCGCGACTCTACCACGATCCTACCTGATTCCGATCCGCAGTGCGATCTGGATCGTTAGGTCGTCGTGGGATCGTAGGATCGTCACGACTTCTGAGTAGAATCGCGATTTTAACTACCTTGACTATAATGGTGAGCTATATCTTTGCATACTCAAATTTGCTCTGCTAGCGAACTCTAATGATCTGAAAGAAAGTAGCCCTGAATCAAAAAGAACAAATGCTTCCTTGAATCCACTAAGGCGTACTGTCACCACATCGGGATGACCCACCAGGCTCGGCGATCGGCATGGCATAGGAAGCGATCTTTGGTGGCGAGAACCAACACCTGGCATGGTGGTGCGGCAATTGCTGGAGGTCTTGAAGGCACCACAACTAAAACAGTCTTTGCGGGAGTAGGTGGCCAAAAGTACCCTGGTGGTGGGATCCCTCCAAACAGTAATGTAAGGCTGAGTCTGCACCTAAGGCGAGTAGGAGTAGGCGCTAGCATATGCGATCCTCGAGAAAAGCGGTAGCACTTGTCTTGGCAGCAGGCGGCTCCCACTTGATGACACTAGCTGGATTCCACCGACAGACCAACGCCTTGTGGCCCGCCAGACCACAATGGCAACAAGAGCCAGACCAGGTACACTCTGATGCGTGATGCTCGTTGCCGCACTTGAAGCATATCATGCCTTGCCTTGCCCCGGAACTGCACGAAGCATGGGAGCACCCGCTGACGGTCGTGAGGTGACAGAAGGCTGCAGCTTTGTGAACTTGGACTTGAATGAATTCTGCGGGCCCTTGAACTTCTTGGAAACGGGCTTTAGATACTACTACGGATCACCCCATCACAGACGGTTCAGAACCGTCATCATAAACGGTTTCCGAACCGTCTGTATTTGTTCGTCTATGATAACGGGCAGTTATCACAGACGGTGATACCGAATATCACAAATGGTTTTGTGTTAAAACCGTCTGTGAAGGCATAGTATCACAAATGGTTCTCTCTAGAAACCGTCGTGATCGCGAGAATATCATAGGCGGTTCTCTCCACGAACAAATGCGTGATCTGCGAGAATATCCTGAGCGGTTCTATCTCGAACCGTGCAGTGATATCTGCGTATCACAAGCGGTTTCTAGAAGAACCGTGCGTGATACTATGCCTTCACATATGGTTTTAACACCAAAATCGTCTGTGATAGTTCATTATCCTAACTACATTTTTGCTGATTTTTGGCTAGCCTCAAGAATTGCTAGCCATGCCCTCTGAAAACAAGCATGCAGAAAAACAGATACATCACAGATAATCAATTGTTGACAAACTCAAAATGATCATTACTCAAAATAAATTACAAAAGATCGTATTTGTTCAAGTATTGTCGCTATAGTTACAATTGGATTACAATTGATAGCAAACATAGATTGCACATAACTCATCATTTTTTTGCTGGCGGCACTGAAAAAATAGAATTACATATATAGGTATAGTCAGTTCGAGACGCGTTATTATGAAGTATGATATAGGATTATCGTCTCGTAGCGCGTATCGAAAATTTCATCCTGTGTGTTAGATCGGTGCTCTTTCCATTGTATATTCCTTCGTTGGCAACATAGGCGATGAACGACCTACATGATTCCAAAAAGTTATCCTCGGCCATTTCAAACGAATGAAGGCTACAATAGAGTTATGTATGGAGGAAATGAGCATACCTCTCGATTATTCCTCTCAGAATGCTGAATTTGTGGTTGTTGCGGATTAGGGAATCAAGGTATATCACATGATTCCTCTTTGGTATAATGACTAAAAGGATCCAGTGGTACCTACTCATGTATGTCGCTATAGTCATTAAACCTAAGTTCGTGCTGCGTATAAAGTACAAATGAAATTTGTATAGCAAGTAGTGACACCTACCCATCGTTGTAGGGCACCACTATATACTTCATCTTCTTCTGACGAAGCAATGCCGCCGTTATGTATTCCTCGACGAAGGACGGGTCTGCTTCGATGGTTTGCTTAGATACCACTTGTGGGTCGAGGAAACCCACCGGTTCTTTCCATTCCTGGATATTTTTCATCATGTATCTATACATAAGCAATGAGTTGTGATATTTATCGGTATTACGTGAATGTAGAACTTGATTGTACGCACTTACATTGTCCAACATCGTAGAAGCGAGGCATCGAGGCCAACGTGGTTGAATAGGTCATATAAGTCGTTGAAGCCCACGACAAAGTTGCCCGACCCGTTGAAGAAATGCTCATGCTCGTATCTGACGGTGATTCCAGTATCGTAGTTGTAACATCCCAAATTTTCCCTTCTGGCAAAATAAAACTTAAATTATTTACCTTGGATTTTCTGGACTTTTTAAAAGCTTTTCTTAACTAATTCAAAGCCAAAACAAATTTATTTGCAAAAACTATTACCAAGCTAAAGTTGGAAGTATTTTATTTAAGTCCAGAATGTCTTTGAGAATTGCTGTGAATTTTCATATAATTTTTGGATTTTATTTGCTATTTTCTAAAACCTAATTGAATTATCAGGATTAAATAAATTGAAAAACCAATTAAAAACCTTAGCACAGTGTATGGGCTGAAACTCAACCGGCCCAAACCATTCTCCCGCGCACGCGGCCCACTCGCCTGCGCAATCCGATCCAGCCATCAGATCATCTTTGAAGGGCTAGATTTCAATGAGCCCTTTGGACGTCCGAACGTCCCGATCAATTCCAACCGTTGGATCACGATCAAATGGCCATGAGACCACCCGTTAATTTATTGTTTCTTTACTCTCGCTGACCGGTGGGACTGCCGCTATAGTGCCTTTGTCCCCGCCCCTTCTCCTACCTCGCGATGCCGCCATTGTTGCCCTTTCGCCCGAGCTCATTAACTCGCCCCTTTACTCTCCCTGTTCGTGCGCACTTGATGCCATTACAGTCCACGTTCTCTGACTCACTCACGGCACCCGTTCCCCTCTCCTTAAACTCACTTAAATCCATTTTATCTCACTGCCGCGCCGGCAATGAAACTGCCGCGCACGTTCTCGCCGCTTTAGTGCCTCTCGAGCCCTATAAAAGGGGGCAACACCTTCGCATCCACCCCTTTAGCTCTTTCCCCCAACTCATAGCCCCTCTAACCCTCTCTCGTCGCGGAATTGAGCGATGAAGCTTCTTCGCCGCCAACCCTAACTTCAAAAAATTATTTGCGTCGTTGATGCTCAAATCGCCCCGACCGCCTGCGTCGCGTTCGCCATCCGTGGGCCACCGGTGTCTTTTCGCTTCGCCTCGAGGACCTCCAGAACATCTACTTCGTCGCTGACCCCGCACCGCCACTGCTAAACCTCACCGACGATGACCTTAACGCCTCGCCCCTCCACTCCAAGGCAGCGCACCGAGTCCCTCGTTGTCCTCTCTCTCTTTTGCGCGCACTCTCGCACCTCGCCGTGGCGTGTAGCGCCAGCGACCATAGGGACCCGAGCGCCGCTGTCGCCGGTCCTACATGGCTTAGCCGCGTCACCTCCACGTCAGCGCCACATGCGCACTTGTCGCTGAGTCAGCGCCAACGTGGCGCCATGTCACCTCGTGCGCAGCGCACACTCACCCCCACGTTTATTGTTCCATAGGCCGAGTTCACCGTGAACCCTTGACCAAGCGTGGACCGGGTCCATTGACCGCAGGCCCACTTGTCAGCGACCGATCCCCATCCGCTATGCAATGCTGACGCAATAAATGGAATTTCCTTTAGAAAATAAATTCAATATATCTGAAAAATCCAATTTAGGGTTTAATTTAGTTTTAGAACTTCCAAGAGCTCGTATTTCTTTATACGAACTCCGATTTAGGTGATTCAAATTCCTAAATTTATCTAAAATCATAATATAGCTATCTAAACTAAAATTATTTAATTTGGAGTTCATTCAAAGTTTATTTTGAATTTTATTTGAATTTAGCTTATTTTCACGTTAAGATTTCGACGAGTCCAAAGAACCAGAATTAATCAACGACCAGACTTTTGAGCAAGGCAAGTTACATTCTTGATCATATTTAAATCCTAGTATTTAAAATTATTTAAATTCTGTTTTTAAATTATGTATTGCATGCTTATTGAAATTCAGTTATTTAAATACCTGTTTTTAAATCTTTAGATATTCCTATAATCCTTTGTATGACCAATTTTGGTATTGAACTACACATCTTGACACCATAGATAAAACCTGGTTAATACATTAGTATGAACTAGGATCATTTGTAAATGTTATGTCAAGACATGCTTAGACCAAAAATGTTTCATTTGGGGAATTTTAGCCAATAAATCAATTCTTGTTTAAAATTAAGTCATGGTATTGTTTTACCATGGACTTTTGGAAATGATTTTTAAAACAAAATAAAATCAAAAGATGGTTTAAACTTGGGCAAAATGGATGTCAAGCTGGTGCAGGTTTATGCACAGGATTGAATCTTTTTAATGATCAAGTCCAGGGTTTTGGTATGTTGCTCAAGTTGTTTAAGGACCGGCCTAAGAGCCGCTTTTGCTAAATTCCACCGTACTACCACATGTCCTGTGTGGACAGGACTAGGCCTAATAATTTGCAATACTCTACTGTTATTTGTGCCATGTTGATGTGTGGGTGTTGGTTAGACAGTTTTCCCACCTAGTGCAAGAGGGGGCTTCCGGAGGATGGATAGTCCAATGGAAGTGAAACCTTAGCGAACACGAATACTTTAGGGTAGAGCATTGTAAAAGCCTTGTCACGTACTCTAGATAAACACCTAAGGTAGTGAGCGATGGCATAGAATTATGTCGGACAAACTAGAGAATTAGTGTCATGTGGGTAAAGATGTACCACCTCATGAGAGTGTAAACCTATTGAATAGCCGTGTCACGGTTATGGACATGTTTAGCATTTGCCACTCAAAGTTAGACTTTGGTTTTGATTAAAAATGGATTTGACACAAATGGTTTATCAAATTGGGAATTTGGGTGGTTAGCCTTGTGATAGGAGGGTATCCATAACCATATTTCACATGGAGGTTATCCAACTATAAAACTTGAGTTTATAAAATAAATTTTAGTTATAGAATATCTTCTTTGGAACTTAGTATAAATATTTGAAAGAAACATGGCTTTATGCAAAATGAACCCTATAAGCCTTCCTTTGAAATATCCTTTATGCATGCATTGAATCTGTTACTTGATGGGTGTAACTTGCGAGCACGGTAGTAGTGCTCATTCTTGCTTATTGCAAATAATCTCAAAGGAGGAGTACTTCGTGGATGAGGAGGACTTGGACGGCTAGGCTGCGCCCCTAGATGATTGTCTGTGGCGTATCGTTTGGCCTACTACTATCTTTTGCTTTCCGCTGTAATTTTCTTTAGGCCAAGTGCCCTTTTATAATAAATACTCTGATATTATCAATAAAATGCGTGATGTGGACTTGTTACCATATTTGTGAACTGTGTACACTAGCTGTTCCTGGACTAGTGTTGTAAACATAGAGAATCTGGGATCATTTAATCCGGGTTCGACAACACCCCTACTTTTGGGTCTTCTCCATGTACCAGGCATGCAAAGTCTGACAAGTATATCCTACGTGCATTAATATTGTGTCGGAGCACAACGATTCTCCGATGATGTAGTTCCCGGATATCCCAGACTTCCCGGACTTGGAAGGCACCTTAACATTCATCGATTTTGATTTAGCCTTAATGATTGGCAGCGTCTTCCTGCGAGATGACTCGGGACCCGATACGGCGGCACGCTTTTCTTGTTCCTTCGGCGTCTTCTCCACAGGAACCGATAAGGTGGCCTACGAGGCGAAATATGAGGTGGAGTCATCGAGGTCCGTTGGAGAGGAATGGTCATGTTGAGATCGCAACCTTCTTTGGGTGCGAGGCGATGTCCTTCTTGGGCCACTGGATAAAAGTGTGCACGGCATCCCCTAGTGTTCTGATTTCTTTGTTCGGGCGAATCTCCAGCGGGACAGCCATGAAATGGTCATGTACCACGTCCACCTCCACCCTAAGCGTAACCCTCGGCACTGGGCACCGTCTTTGCTTGCCCCTTCTGGTATGGATGCACATCCCACCTTGACCTCAATAGAAATGGACCCAACTATCCTCACTTGGCGTTTGCGGCGTCGGCCCTACAAAATGATCGCAATTAGCTAAAGGCGTCCTATAGGTCTTTATTTGGTGCATTCCATAGATGTACATTACCTTGATGTTGTCTATAGGTAATTGGGCGTCGTCATGTTCGAAATTATGCGTGGGCGCGGCGCTACTCGATGTCAAGCGGGGTGGCTCCCAAATTAACGAGGCGACTGCGGTAGCTCGAGTTGATTCATTTGGTCTGCAATCTTGCTAGCTTTCCTTCAAATTTTTCGATAATCATCTGTACCAGCCGGTCCTCGCGCTTCGACCTTGGATCTCTTCCTACTCCTATCGTGCAATAGTCGTCTGCGAATCCATGACTCTAAGATGCGTTAACCCCAAGGCCTCGTATCGACCGGGTGCTCCTTGTTTCGAGGCCGTAGATAGTATATCCTTCTCCGGTTATGCCTTGGAAGGAGCCTTGGAAAGTTTGGGCGATCAATTCCGCTGCAAGAGGTCATCATGTTATTATAGACACTATGAAGTTATGGACTTATTAACAACTAGGTAGTTCGACATATTTACCACACATTGGGACACTTCCTAGTCTGCCGGGTTTGTGAAAGAGATGCTGCCCGAAGATGAGACTTTTGCCCTCGCTTTTAACCGGCTTAGGGAGCAGCAGTGCGTGATATCGAAAATAGCCCGATTCGTTCTCCTCCTCTGCCGCCCATTCCTCGTATTTACTGCGTACCAAAGAATGCGAGTGCTGTGCGGTGAGTGTTTAGATGTCAGAGAGCTTTGTGCGCCGCACTTTCCTCAAATTCGGCCGTCATCTTCATAGCCACAAAGGCGTCCCATGTTTCCCGCGTCAAGAATCCATACTTCGCGAAGGGCGTCTGACCCGTGTTCACGTAGTCGTGACAAGAATGCTGTTGAAGGTCTTCCATGATTTATCCATCGTGAGCATCGCCGTCCGTTCCACACGTGCCATGTCTTCTTCTGGGATAGTGAACTTGCTTGAAAGTTCTGTCCACAGCGCGCCTCTCGCTTGTTTCGTCAGAGACCTCCACCTTGGTGTGGTGATGGGGACTCGTTCCCTTGTAAGTATCCTGCAGATAGTCCGAAATCTCGCTGCTGATATCTTGGGACTCAGAGGGACCCCAAAGTCACTGACCTCTGTGATGACCAGTCGGCCCACAGGCAATTTCGATCGTCCTCTGCCATCTCGCTTTCGTATCATTATCGTTGACGAATTCGACGGCGCCTCTCTCATCTGCGGTGTCGGTGACGGCGCCGAAGACGGTGCCTTTGCCATCTCGTTTACTTGATATCTATATAAGTTACATATGCATAAATATGAAACAATAAAGTATTAATCCAACAGTATTTAAATGACCAAATTAACATAATCAAATGTAAATCATTCAAGTCATTTAAATTGATTGAAATGCTAAACATATTAGCAAAATCGCATAATTAATTCCAACATAGATAATTATGAATAGAGCATAGTTCCCTAACCAATTAAATGACACAATAGTCAGAAGACTAAGAAAATCAATCAAGTCATTTAAAAGGAACAATATGCTCATCAAACACAATAAGTGTACACTTAAAATCAGCATAAAGCTAAGATTTGATTGTATGATTATTGCTCTCGAAAACTAGTTGCACAAGGTTTAATCTTGACCATCCACGGCACTTATGTCCAATGTAATCATCAATTGAATATGACAATTTATAGATTAGGCCTTGAGTTCAATTTACAACTTGCTATTCAAATCAACGATTCAAGCAAATTTACTCAACAACCTATCTTTGGACCCTTTGAGTAGAGATCAACTAAATACACGGATAACGAGAAAGAAGGCCTTTGAAAAGATCTGAGCGAGCAAGAAGAATTGAATGATAGAGCTACGAGAACAACGGGTATAACGAGGTTGAAATAAATTGCTCAAAGTTATAGGAATCGACTAGACAATCTACAACTCAAGGCTTAATCTATATACCAATTCACATTCAATTTCATTTTCCATGACAATTCATCACCGAAAGCGAGATCAAAGAACCCACCAATCACAGATCACATATTTCAACTAGCACATCACATATATATGTATATACAAAGAGGCGATTACGATATGTTGAAATACTCTATGGCGATGGTACTCAAAATCACCGAGAAGATCAACAGACAAAGGCGCGAGGAGGACCAAATTAACATAATCAAATGTAAATCATTCAAGTCATTTAAATTGATCGAAATGCTAATATTTCCAACTTCAGATATTCACTCAATTCTTAGCTAACCAATTTGCCATGTAGAACAAGGAATATCTTAGTCCAAACTAAAACAGGAGAATGACATGTATGATCAATTATAAAATCTGAATGTAATTGTTATTCCAATTGAATATTTCTGTAAAGATCATATAATTACTTTGTATAGAAAACATCAAAACAAGTAATCATAGCCATACTATATTCACAGTGGAGCATTACTGACCTAACATAGGTTCATCAGAACATTGCCATTCCAACTATGAATAATTCCATATATATGCATGAACCATCAGTTCACAGCCGAATTCAACACCAGAGCAAGCAAACAAAGCCAACCCAAGCCATTCTCTTTCCCCTCACTTTATTTTACCCCAAACCGAATCCCCCATGTGAGCGAAGCGAGGGAGTACCAGAGGAGGTGCGAGGGAGTCTGGGAGAAGTCTTTGGGCGGTGAGGAGGAGCAGTGTGAGGAGAGGAGGATGGCGATGGGTAGTGGAAGAGGAGGCGATGGGCTGCGTCGGAGGAGGGAGGTGGCCACTTGTCGGGCTGGAGTCGGAGCAGGGAGGCGGTCGCTCGTCGGGTTGGAGTCGAAGCAGGGAGGCGGCCGCTCATCGGGCTGGAGTCGGAGGAGGCAGCGTCGAGGCAATGGCGTCGAATGGCGTGAGCCTAAGGAGTCTTGGGAGTAGTGAGGCCATTTGGAGGCGCCGAGGTCGGGCCGGCGGTGTCGGCCGAGGATTAAGGGGTGAGCAGGTGAGCCCTAGAGGAGGCGAACGAGCGAGAGCAAGAGGGCTGGGCAGGGGAGAGGAAGTGGCAGTAAGGGCAAAAACCCTAGCGGTTCCCTGCTTATGAAAAGGCTATCATAGACGGTTCTATTATCGAACTTTCTGTGGAAAGAAATCACAGACGGTTCTATTTACGAGCAAATGCGTCTGTGATAAAGTCATATCACAGATAGTTTCTAAATAGAACCGTCTGTGATTCCTTATCACAGACGGTTCCAAAATAGAACCGTCTGTGATAACCTAACATCCTGCCGACAAATCAACAAGTCTCTTCATTTTCCCGCGTGTGTCTCTCCGTCTCACGATCGCACGGCTTCGTATCTTCGTTTTCCAACGTCGCTACAGCTCCCAAATATCTCTTCGTCTCCCGCTCCGGCTTTAGTACTTGTTCTATAAATAGATATCCCCTTCTACAATGGATTTCACACAACCTCCTTGATCCCCTTTCTCCACAAACTCCAAATGGCTTCCCCTCTTGTGCCAGCTATATTGGCCTACATTGTGCTTCTTTACTCACACCTCTCTGGTCGCAACCTGGCCTAAGCTGCGGACAAGCCTTCCGTTCGCAATGTCATCCGTTGTAGGCCCTCCGATCTACCGGAGACCATAGTAGCCATCATCTGTCATTTGGAGCTCCTCCTCGAACGGACCAATCACGAGGTTCGCGGCATCCTTGAGTAAACCTCATCGTGGAGATTGCCCTATGGAACTACTTAGTCCGTACCGAGGATGCGGCCCGGAGAGTCGAGGACGACATCAAATGCGGGAGGCGGGTCGACCTCGCTGAGACGGAGGAGACCAGGGTGATGGCCTTTGGGCTATATGGGGCTTAGTTGCGAGTCGAGCGGCTACTAGCCTTGGTCGGCGTGCAAGGTCGCGGTGGAGGCGTTTGATTTGACGATCGCGATCCGCCACCACGAAGGCGGCGAGAAGGCTTATGAAGATTTGAAGGCTAAGATAGGATCGCTAATCCTTTTTTATAAATGCGTGATGTAAAAAGGATATGGTCTTTATCGTCTGTTTATTACAAGCGCATAATATTATCATTCCACATTACAATGAAGTCACATTGACATCAAAATCGAGATGACAATTCCATGTTGACATCGAGAATATATAAGAGATTACAAGTCCATAACACATGGCAAGTCCACATTGACATGTCTCATGTTATGGAATAAATTAATTACAATGGAGTAAATTCTAAATTAAAATATAGCCCTTCATGATGATCGACGCGCATATAGCTAGCTTCCTCACTGGGTTCTTCCTCGAGCCTGATGCCGTCTCTGAAAGGAGGTAAATCATCAAATTGATTGTGTTCTTCCTCGTCCACTACATTCTCAACTCCGACAATCCAACTTTTTCAATGAAGATCTACGTGGCGCTTCCTATTTATCGGGTCGGTTATATAGAAGACTTGAACAACTTAGTTAGCCAGTACGAATGGTTCATCTTTGTATTCGACACGTTCGAGCACTACTACAAAACAAGCTATAATAGACGCTCCATCACAGACGGTTCCTTTGGAACCGTACGTATTAAATCTGTCGGAGGACTGCGGGTGGCGCGGCAGCCTATCACGAGCGGTATGTTTTAGAACCGTGCGTGATAGTCTATCCTGAGCGGTTTATTAATAGAGCCGTCATGAAATTATCCTGAGCGGTTCTATTCACAAACCGTCTATGATAATCCTCCCAATCCTGAGCGGTTTGTAATTAGAACTGCAGCGAATGATCCTGAGCGATTCTATTAAAAACCGTCTATGATAGGTGCGTATCATAGACGGTTCTTAACAAAAACCGTCTCTGATTGTTGCGCGGGAAACAAAAATTTCAACATAATGGGCGGGCTGTCGAAACTCGCTTTATATAACCTCCATTTTCTCCTCTACCGTCTCTCCTCCTCACACCTCATACCTCCATCTCCTCCTCTACCATTTCTCCTCCTCACACCTTGCGCCCCGGCGTCCCCCGAGCTTGTCGCCCGCGGCCTCCTCCAACTTGCCCCGGCCTCATCGTCACTGGCCTCCTCTGAACAGTCGCCCCCAGCCTCCTCCACCTCGCTCGGGCCTCGTTGTCACTGGCCTCCCACGACCTCAATCTCTCTACTCCCCCCTTTGCTCTGTGATGTGGATTACTAAGAGCTAGTGTTAGTGCTCTGTAAATGGATTGAGTTGATGCTACTTTGTGATGTGGGTGATGTTGTGGTTTATTGTTGGAGGCTCTCTGTGCATGTGTAGTTCATGTTGAGCTATTTGGTTTGGGCAAAAATATAGATGGTAGATCGCGCCTTTGTCGGTAAAACCGCCATAACTTTTGCATCTGAACTTCGGATTGCGATGTTCTTTGGCTCGTTGGAAAGCTAACGAAAAGTTTAATCTGAAAATCTATAAGGCCATGTTAGATTCATTCGCGAGGCTCAGGAGACTCCAGACAAAGTGAAAACCCCAAAAAAGGTCGTTTAGGGCCTCAAAAGCGACCTCAAAGTTTTAGCGGCCGTTTTCGGTTTTTTTGCGGCGAAAAAGGCTATCACAGCGGTTCTAAATAAGAACCGTGCGTGGCTCATCACTGAGCGGTTCTAAACAAGAACCGTGCGTGAAAATATCATCCGAGCGGTTTGTAAATTAAACCGTCGGTGATATTCTCGGATCATGAGCGGTTTTGATGAAAACCGTTTGTGATAATAGCCTTCATAGATGGTTTCAACAAAAACCGTGCGTGATAGTGTGTATCACGAGCGGTTTTGAGCTGTCTGTGATAAGCGCACATTATCACGCAGACCAACAAATATAGGCGGTTCGAAAACCGTCCGTGATGACGGTTCCGAACCGTCTGTGATGAGGCTTCCTGTAGTAGTGGAGGTCCACGGTAGTGATGCCGTACATGTCGACCTTCACATGTGGGAGATGGACCCAACAGCACTGCAATAGGGGGATCTTGAAAAGCACGTAGTTGAGCTCCCATATCTTCTCTATTTGCCCATAGTAGGAGCTCCTCAGCCCATCGGTATTGAATGCATCTATCACGGACACGCTAATGCGGATGTGCTCTTCCTATCTGGTACATCGTATAAAATGTGTACCCATTTATGTCGTATCCTTGCCATGTGACAATTGTAAATTGTGGCCCTTGTGCTAACCATAGCAGCGTATCTTCACTTGATGACCTCCGAGTGATTCGCACCTTTAACCATTCGTTGAACCGACAGTTGTGCTCTCTTGTGATCCAAACCTCCGACCGGTCTGGATTCTATTGGCGTACCATGTCTTTGTGCTCGTCGATGTACGGGGACACTTAGGTCATGTGTTGCAAGACCGTGAAATGGGCCTGAGCGTACGTATCCAGATCGGGAGTGATTGATTTCCTTCCGATGGCCCCGATACCATCCAGTCTCCCCTCATGACGAGATAGAGGCACACCTATCGGATCCACCTGAGCCATGTAGTCGACGCAGAACTCAATGACCTCTTCGGTTGAATAACCTTCGAAGATGCTGCCCTCCGGTCGAGATCGATTCCGTACGTAGGACTTGAGAATTCCCATGTACCTTTCGAACGGGTACATATGACGTAGGAACACAGGGCCACATATCTTTATCTCTTTCACAAGGTGAACAATGAGATGGACCATGATATCAAAAAATGACAGAGGAAAATGCATCTCAAGATGACATAGAGTCGTCACCACCTCGGCCTGTAGAGTATCTAGTCCTTGGGGATCGATGACCTTTTGAGCAATTGAGTTGAAGAAATAACACAGACTCAAGATTGCCACTCGGACCTTGTTGACAAGATACTCCTAATTACCACAGAGGAAGCATTTGTGTCATCGGCACATGACAATCATGAGACTTCATACCAATTAATTTCAAATCTTGCATAGAAACAAGTTTCTTAATGTAAGCGGAGTAACCAAACAGGACTTTCACACCATGCAAGCTCAGCACGATTCATTTCTCTCGGCCTTGGGCCAGTGTAGCAAAAGCTGGAGGAAGATACGTTAAATCTGTATCGATCTCTTTTGGTGCTAACTCGGTCCTTATGTTCATACAAACCAAGTCACGCCGTGCGTTAACACCATCCTTTTTTTGCCACTAATGTTCAGTAAAGACCAATCAAGCTATCACATACATTCTTCTCCACGTGCATGGCGTCGATGCGATGGCGAACTTCTAAGTGCTCCCAATAAGGCAAGTCCCAAAAATTGACCGCTTCTTCGGATGTTCTTCGTGGATTCTTAATTTACGTCACTTCCCAAGCACAACATTGATATCTTTAACCATATCATAGACCTTTTTCCCTCTAAAAGCCCTTGGAGCTAAACCGTCCTCCTTATTTCAAATCCATTTGTTTCTTCATCTTGCGGTATGGGTGACTCACGGAAGGAACCTACGATGGCCTTATATACGATTTCTGCGAGTTGTTCAGCCATACACTCTCCGTAGCATCTAAGTAGTGCGGACAGGCTTTGGCTCCTTTTGTACTGAAGCCTGACAGGTTACCAAGGGCAGAAAAATCATTGATGGTGCAGAACAACATAGCGCGTAAAGTGAAATTCTCTCGTTTATGCGCATCCCATACACATACCCTTCGTTCCACAAGTGTCACAAGATCTTCGGCAATGGTGCTAGGTACACATCAATATTATTCCCGGGTTGCTTGACCCTTGGATAAGTAGTGACATCAAAAATGTATACGCTTCATACACAACCAAGGAGGAAGGTTGTATAGACATAGATTCACGGGCGAGTGCTATGTCATTTGCTCATGTTACCGAAAGGATTCATTCCATCTGTACTCAACCCTAACCTTATGTTCCTCGGTTACTGCACGAACTCTTGACTCCGATCGAAGTTTCTTTCTTTGGCGAGAATCAGCGGGTGTCTTAGCTTTCCATCTCTCTTCGCTCCTCCGAAAAGCCAGCACCAATCTTGCCTCCTTTGGGTTACAAATAAACACTTCAAACATGGGATCATAGGCGAGATACCACAACATCTTCGCAGGAGGTCCTTGCTTCACCTTAATAGTATTCTAACGCTTGTATCGAGATGCTTTGCACATGGGACATACATTTATGTCTATATACTCTTTACGGTAGAGGATACAATCATTCGGACATGCATGTATTCTTTCTACTTCTATTCCCAATGGACAAAGAACCTTCTTTGCTTGGTAGGTGGTGCTGGGCAACACGTTTCCTTCTGGAAGGATGTCCGCTAGGAGATCTAACAATGTCATGAAACTCTTATCGGACCAACCATTGCTTTCCTTCAATTTAAGCAGTTCAATCACGGTTGACAACCTTGTGTATTCCGGCTTGCAGTCAGGGAACAAAGGTCTCACCGAGTCCTCCATTAAGCCCTCAAATTTACAAAAACTCTCTCTCACTGTAGTTCTCTTCTGCATCGCGTAGCATCTGATCCAGATTGTCATCATGTGACCTATCCTCATCAAAAGCACAGTCCACATCCAGCATATCGTTGACTTCCTCGGCAATGTCATTATTATTAAGTTCCGGTATAATCTGCTCTTCATCGTGACTGGTCCTACATGTATATGCTTTTTTGAAACCCCTTCGAATCAAGTGCGCTTTGATCTGCGCTGAGTTGTTAAACATCTTTAGATTACCGCAATCAATGCATAGACAATACATAAAATTTATCCCCTTCTTCAACAAATCCTGCTTGGCGGCTCTTCTAAAAGCAACAACACCATTAATGTACTCTTGACTCACACGGTTCACACCGTACATCCAGTTTCGGTCCATCTATGCTACGCATGTAATAAATTAGTGTCAAATTAGATTAATAAACCACAAGTACGTACTCTTCTTATTTACCAAACATACTTAAAGGGTTATAGATCGTTACCCTCAGAACTCACGAAGAAAATACTATTCCTCTCCTTCTCCTCCGATCCTTCCTCCTCCCATTCAACTCCTTTCCTTCTCCTCTCTAAGGTGGTGCAATGGGGGTGGAGGCTTCTGACAAAGAAAATGCGAGGTGGCGCAATGGGGAGGAGGCATTTGATGAGGTCACGGGTAGGCTCGATAGCTACAAACAAAAATTTCCACCACGCAAACCGAGAAGCCATGCAAGTAGATGATCATAGATCGTTACCACGAGCCTTGCAGCAGCGGAAGAAGGGTTGGAGCAGCCGAGTCCAACAAAGAGCGTCGATGTAGTGGTCGTAGTCGATCGTCAATGTCCTCACGAGCCGATCGTCTCCTCCGGCAGCGTCTGCGGTTCCTTGTGAAGATCGCGGATCGTCCTCAAAGCGCAACAATCATAGTAGCGCCTCTCGGTATCCAACGTCCGGGAAGGAACAACCGAGCGTCGGTGTGCGGCACCAAGTCGCACGGTGGAGCTCTCAAGGAGATGGCGGCTAGGGTTTGGTGGTGTTTCACGCATCTCTCCCAATAGCCTCATGCACCTCCTTATATAGTGCTCGTGAAGGATCCTATCCGGACACGTTCTGAATCGTATTCAATCTTGGTTTGTTCAACCCATTAAGTGTGTGACCACAGCAGGTTCATGTGTAGTTCGGTTGTAACTTCGGAAACCGTTTCCGATCACAAGTCGATGCGGCTCCTAGCGAACATATCGATTCGAAAACACACAAATTATATCGGACGAACCTTAATGCAATATGATATCGATCAGGTCCTCATCACTTATGACCAGGTCCTATCTCTATCTGACCGGTTCGTATTTGATCACGACCAACTCGTAACTCCTTACGACTTGGTTTCGACCACTCTGTGATTACGTTCGACCGATCTCGACTTGCTTGTATCTCCATACGACCCGATCGGTGGTCGGTCGAACTAAGTGTTACTCATGTATTCTCCCTTTGCCTCACGATATCTGGTTGAACTCGGGTGAGATGTTGTGTCATCCATGGGTATTCAATACTTTCTCGATCGAGTGTCGAGATAACCTTATGTGGTGAACACTTGACTACTAGTGGCATGGCCATGCACTTTCTTTATCCGATCTGCGAGGGGCGGAGACATCTCTCTGTTATGTTAGGAGGGCAAATCCCATATCCGACTGTCACATTCCTCTCCATGTTTGAGCATACAAAGCTACCTTTATAACTACCCGATTCACGGTGTAGCGTTTGGCAACCCCTAAAGTGCTCTTACACATGTAGGAAACCATCTTGATCTCAGGTCTAAGGATTATACATCATCATTGCTTGAGACCAACTAATGACACATAGATTCATAACAATCTCAATAGTGTCTCAAGGTGGGTCTTATCAACATCATGTTCTCTAACATGTGTCCATATTATCGGTTTGATATCCCCATATCTATGACTCGTGAAACATAGTCATCAACCAATACATATGCTAGTCTATTCATATGTGTTCTCATATGTTTACGACCGAGGATCGTGTAAGAATAATTATCGCGAGAATATAGAGTTTCACAACCAAGTCACATACTTGATTATAAATATTAACAATATTATTCTAGGAACAAGATAACACATTATCCAATGTCATGAACATAATGAAATATAATCATCTCTATGATTGCCTCTAGGGCATATTTCCATGATCTCCCACTTGCACTAGAGTCAATCATTTAAGTATCTATCTGATAGCTCTTGTGTGTGCCTCATGCTTTGGTCATGTGAGAGGCTTTGTCAGCGGATCAGCAATATTTAAATCCGTATGAACTTTGCATATCTTAACATCTCCTCTATCCACCAATTCGCGGATAAGATGATAACGCTTTGAGTATATGTTTGGACTTGATGGGATCTAGGCTCCTTGGCTTGAGCAATGGCTCCATTGTTGTCACAATAGAGATCCATTGGGCTCGAGGCACTCGGAACCATTCCCAATTCAGCAATGAAATTCCTTATCCAAACACCTTCTTTTGCGACCGAAAGCGCAATGTACTCGACCTCTGTCGTGGAATCGACAATCGTCTCTTGCTTGGAACTTTTCGACTCACTGCTCCTCCATTCAAAATGAATACAAAACCAGATTACGACGATAATCATCTTTGTCGGTTTGAAAGCTCACATCGGTGTAACCATTTACAACGAGCTCTTCATCACCGCCATAAACTAGGAACACATCCTTAGTCCTTCTTAAGTACTTAAGAATGTTTTTCATAATTGTCGATGACCTTCACGGGATCGACTTGGTATCTGCTTCGTAACACTTAGAGCATATGATACATCTGATGGTGTACATATCATGGCGTACATGATAGATCCAATGGCGAAGCATATGGAATATCACTCATTTTGTCTCGCTCATCGGTGGTGGTAGGACACCGATTCTTGCTAAGATTAATGCCATGTGCCATGGGCAAGAATCCTCTCTTGGAATTTTGCATGTTGAACCGATTCAACACTTTGTCTATGTACATTTCTGGCTTAATCCAATTAGCCTCTTAGATCTATCTCTATAGATCCTTATTCCCCAAGATATATGCTACATCTCCTAAATCTTTCATTGAGAAACTTTTTCTTAATGAAGATTTAACAATTCTAACATTGGAATGTCATTTCCGACCCGATAGTATGTCATCTACATACAAGATCGAGAATAACAAGTGCGCTCCACTAACCTTCATGTAAACACAAGGTTCTTCTTTGTTCTTGTGAAACCAAACCTTTTGATCTCCTCATCAAAGCGTATATTCCAACTCGAGATGCTTGCTTCAATCCATAAATGGACTTTTGAAGTTTGCATACTTTACTAGCATTGTTTGGATCGACAAAACCTTGAGGTTGTGTCATGTACACATCCTCATCTAGGTTTCCATTAAGGAAAGCTGTTTTGACATCCATTTGCCATATCTCATAGTCGAAATATGCAACAATTGCTAGAATGATCCGAACAGATTTAAGCATCGCTCTTGGTGAAAAGTCTCATCGTAGTCAACTCCTTGAACTTGTCGAAAACCTTTTGCGACTAGTCGAGCCTTATGAATGTGAACATTTCCATCCATATCAATCTTTTCTTATAGATCCATTTGCACTCAATGGTTTTGACACCATCAAGTGGATCGACCGAGTTCAAACCCGATTTTCTCTCATGGAATCTATTTGGTTCATGGCTCCAAGCCATTTCTCGAGTTTGGGTCCATCATCGCTTCCTCATAAGTCTTAGGCTCACCATTATTCAATAATAATCGTCATGCCCATATCTTGTAGGTAATTGTGGCGGCCTTTTAGATCTCGTGAAATTTGGTGTCTTATCTCTGGTTCAACAACAATTTGTTCATCGATGAGAGGTTCGATAGGAGTTGAAACACTTTCAGATGTTTCCTAATTTCTTCGAGTTGCACCTTTCTCCCATTGACTCCTTTTGAAAGAAACTCTTTCTCCAAAAGACACCATTTTGGGCAACAAAACTTTGTCTTCTTCGGTTGTAGAAATAATATCCTTTGGTTTCCCTAGGATATCCTATAAAAAGCATTTATCGATTTGGGTGTGAGCTTATCGGGCGTCAAGCGTTTAACATAGACATCACATCCCCAAATCCTTAGAAAAAGACAAACTAGGACTTTTCGGTCCACATCTCATATGGTGTCTTATCTATTGATTTAGATGGTACCTTATTTAAAATGAAAGCGGCGGTTTCTAGAGCATAACCCCAAAAATATAATGGCGAGATCCGATTGGCTCATCATTGATCGAACCATGTCCAACAAGGTCTGTTACGCTCGGACACCCCATTCCATTGTGGAGTGCGGGTGGTGTAAGTCAGGAACAATTCCACATTGTTTCAAATGATTACCAAACTCATGGCTCAAAAACTCACCTCCACGATCGGATCGTAAAGATTTGATTGTCTTGCCAAGTTGATTACATACTTCATTACGGAACTCCTTGAACTTTTCAAAGGATTCCGACTTGTGCCTCATTAAGTAGATATAACCATATCTACTATAGTCATCGGTGAAAGTAATGAAATCTTGAAAACCACCTCTAGTATCGTGCTTATTGGTCCACACACATCGGTATGTATGAGTGCCAAGCGGTGGGACGCCCTTTCACTACGACCGATGAAAGGCGTCTTGGTCATCTTTCCGACCGAGCAAGACTACGCATGTTTCAAATGATTCTAAATCAAATGAGTTTAGAGTTCCATCATTATGGAGCTTTTTCATGCATTTCTCACTTATGTGACCCAAGCGACAATGCCAAATAAAAGTGGAATTTATTTCATTAGGTCAAGCCTTTTAGCATTAATATTATAGTGATGCATCATCAAGATTTAAAATAAACAACCCATTCAAAATAGGTGCATAGCCATAAAACACTTCATTCAAAAATATAGAACAACCATTGTTCTCTATAATGAACTTATAACCCTCTGCCATCAAACATGAGGCGAGATAATGTTTCTACTAATGGTGGAGCGTAATAACAATTATTCAATTCCATAATAAATCACGAAGGCAAAAGTAGTGGCATAGTCCCGGCGGCTAATGCAGCAACCTTTGCTTTATTCCCGACGAAGATCCATCTAGCCCTTGCAATCATCCTACTTCTTGTTAGACTCGCATCGAATTGCAAATATGAGCAACCGATCCGGTATCAAATACCCATGAGTTAACGGAAGAGTCACAAGAAAAATATCTATAACATTAATACCTGTGTGGAAGTTTTAGTCCCACCATTCCTTTTACGATCGGCCGGTATTTCTTGCGGTTCCTCTTCCGATTGGCCTAGTTCTTTGCAGTAAAAGCATTCATTCTCTTGAGTCGGGCCAGACTTAGTCTTGGGTTTAGGTTTGTCAGTTTGGATCTCATCCGAAACTTTAGCCTTGCCCCTTTTCTTGACCCAAGTCTTAGCCTTCTTCTTGAAGCTTGTACTCTTTTGCACCATCATCACATGATTGTTGCATTTCTTAATACTGCCCTCTGCTGTCTTAAGCATCATATGCAGTTCGGTGAGATTCTTGTCTAAGCCGTTCATATGGAAGTTCAAAATGAACTGGCCATAGCTTTCAGGAAGCGAAGCAAGAATCAAATATGTAGCCAATTCTTGGCTAAGTGGAAAACCAAGTTTTTCCAAGCTCTGTGTGTAACCAACCATTTTGATTACATGAGGGCTCACCGAACCACCCTCAGCTAGCTTACATCCAAACAAGTTCTTTGAGATCTCAAATCTCTCGGTTCTTGCTTGTGTCTCAAACATGCCTTTGGCGCTTCACGATCATATCGTGAGCCTCTATGTTCTCAAACTGCTTCGAAGGTGCGAGTTCATAGCGGCAAGCATGAGACAGACTAACATCAAGGGACTCATCACATGCCTTTTATAGGCGGTTTTAATAGCAATGACGATATTTTACTAGAGGCACTTCGGAATTGGTTCTTCTAGAACATGTTCCTTTATCTTGCACGAGAACAATTCTCGAGGTTCGGGACCAATCCATAAAATTTGTTCCATTAAGTTTTTCCTTTTCAAGTATCGAGCGTAAAGCAAAAGCTGGATGTAGGTACTGACGATTGGTGCCATGATCTACAACAAAAATATATGCAAAACTAAGACATATGTTCATTAAAGTAACTTCTATTAAACAATTTAATAAAGATACTCCCACTAAACACCATATCCCTCTTATGACATTTAATGATTCAAGATCCATAATCATTTAATCAACTAGTGAGCTTTGGCTTCCTTTGCTAGAAGACTAGTGAAAGCGGTAAGCAACCTTTGCTAATCATATCTACTATATGACTCTTGTTGTTGGGCACATCTCTATGCTTGACACCCAACCTTTATGCCCCAAGGTCCACAACTGTTATGATAACCTTGTTAAGTTGAACCAATGCCGGTAGCGTAAGTATCGACACAAACCCATCTAGTCAAGGAGAGTTAATGGCACTCTGCTTTGGCAAGACCTACCATTAAAATACATGACTTTTGATGGTGCGGCATATTTGGGAGGGCATCAATTTAACTTAATATTAAGTGAGGGAATTTTACTTCTATCATGTTAAAAGCAATTAAAGCAAAATAACATGCATAGAAATAAATGAACAGGAATGTAAAGGCATTCACAGACAATCAAATTGCATTGTGATATAGCATGACCCTTCTTCATGGTAATCTCCATCGCCATGCATCCTGTTCACTATGTCTTCAAGTGGTGGACTCCTCCAAGCACTCCTACTAAGCCATTATTTCTAATAGCACTAGTAATGAAACACAAGGAGTAAAGAAGCATCACAAGTCGACCACGAGCCGTTATACAATTATAGACAGCCTTGGGCTGCAATTAACATGACACGCAGGTCATGAATATTACAAGCATACATGCATCTCATACATGAAACAGTATGGGTCATACTATTCACATCAATCCCTGCAAAAACAAGTTATGCACAGAATCCAATTCTAACGGACGACATGAGCACACACTACCTATAGCGCGCGGTACGAATACCCAGCACGGCGGTCCCGCTAGCCGGTTAGCGGGCGGGGTTCGAAGGGGCAGCGCCCCTCATAGGTCGAGGGCAGCGCGCTCGAAACTTTTTCCGAAACATGAATCTTATTCACGTATCCGAGCCTTGGAAATCATCGGGTTAATCAAATTAGCCCTATTCCGAACCACTCTGATTATTGCCTTGATACGACCACATACTGCGGCAAACTCCGATGGCGGAATTCGGCCGGTAGGAGTGTTATCTGACCGGTCATGAACAAGCGCAACAAACGATCGATCCTTAAAGCTCATACCTCCTCGTAAAACCCATCTACTACCACCGAGAACTGATCGATCATATCGACCAGGGTCTAGGTCGTTCCATCTATATGAACCGATCTAGGTTATCAGACCCGACCAGTAATAGATCCAATCTACTACTACCACATATCAACTATATGTGACCGATCCGGATCAAAAACTACGGGATGGCTCGATACCCTTTGTTGGGTCACGGGTAGGCTACGATAGCTACAAACAAAAATTTCCACCACGCAAACCAGGAAGCCATGCAAGTAGATGATCATAGATCGTTACCACGAGACCTTGAGAGCGGCGGAAGAAGGGTTGGGCAGCCGAGTCCAACGAAGAAGCGCGTCGATGTAGTGGTCGTAGTCGATCGTCAATGTCCTCATGAGCGTCGTCTCCTCCAAAGAACGTCTGCGGTTCCTTGTGAAGATCGCGGATCGTCCTCAAGCGCAACAATCATAGTAAGCGCCTCTCGGTATCCAACGTCCGGGAAGGAACAACGAGCGTCGGTGTGCGGCACCAAGTCGCGCGGTGGAGCTCTCAAGGAGATGGCGGCTAGGGTTTTGGTGGTGTTTCACGCATCTCTCCCAATAGCCTCATGCACCTCCTTATATAGTGCTCGTGGCGGATCCTATCCGGACATGTTCTGAATCGTATTCATCTTGGTTTGTTCCAACCCGTTAAGTGTGTGACCACAGAGGTTCATGTGTAGTTCGGTTGTGATTCGGAAACCGTTTCCGATCACAAGTCGTAGCGGCTCCTAGCGAGAACATATCGATTCGAAAACACACAAATTATATCGGACGAACCTTAATGCAATATGATATCGACCAGGTCCTCATCACTCTCGACTAGGTCCTATCTCTATCTGACCGATTCGTATTTGATCACGACCAACTCGTAACTCCTTACGACTTGGTTTCGACCACTCTGTGATTACGTTCGACCGGTCTCGACTTGCTTGTATCTCCATACGACGATCGGTGGTAGTCGAACTAAGTGACCTACTCATGTATTCTCCCTTTGCCTCACGATATCTGGTTGAACTCGGGTGAGATGTTGTGTCATCCATGGACTGTTCAATACTTTCTCGATCGAGTGTCGAGATAACCTTATGTGGTCGAACACTTCGACTACTAGTGGCATGGCCATGCACTTTCTTTATCCGATCTGTGAGGGCGGAGACATCTCTCTGTTATGTTAGGAGGGCAAATCCATATCCGACCGGTCACATTCCTCTCCATGTTTGAGCATACCCAAAGCTACCTTTATAACTACCCGATTCACGGTGTAGCGTTTGGCAACCCCTAAGAGTGCTCTTACACATGTAGGAAACCATCTTGATCTCAGGTCTAAGGATTATACATCATCATTGCTTAAGACCAACTAATGACACATAGATTCATAACAATCTCAATAGTGTCTCAAGGTGGGTCTTATCCAACATCATGTTCTCTAACATGTGTCCATATTATCGGTTTGATATCCCCATATCTATGACTCGTGAAACATAGTCATCAACCAATACATATGCTAGTCTATTCATATGTGTTCTCATATGTTTACGACCAGGGATCGTGTAAGAATAATTATCGCAGGAATATAGAGTTTCACAACCAAGTCACATACTTGATTATAAATATTAACAATATTATTCTAGGAACAAGATAACACATTATCCAATGTCATGAACATAATGAAATATAATCATCTCTATGATTGCCTCTAGGGCATATTTCCAACAGCAGCGGGGTGGAGGAGGTGCTAGGGGCAGGGGTCCGACCTTCGCCTCTCTAAGCTAGCGCAATGGGGGAGGAGCAGCAGGTTGGAGGAGCTAGCGCAGGGAAGTGGCGCATGGGGGAGGAGCAAGAGATCTAAGTGGAGCCATGAGCAGGTAGCGGCAGAGGTAGCGCAGCGAATGCAGCAGAGGTAGCGAGGTTGCGGAGCCGTGCCGAGGCAAGCGCAGGTTGTGTTCGTACAAATATATTGTGCCGGTACAAATATATAATGCCAGATATCAGAACTGATGGTTCTTAATTAGAACCGTCTGAATTATCACGATTCTTAATAATAACCGATAATCCGTATGTGAATTATCATAGACGGTTCCTAATAATAACCGTTTGTGATAATCCAGCTAATCACAGACGGTTCTTTAATAGAACCGTCTGTGATTATCACAGACGGTTCTTGACGGTTCTATTAAAGAACCATCTGTGATAATGACTTTCATAGACGGTTTATAAGACGAACCGTCTGTGATAGGATGACACGGCAAATGCCTAGTCCCGACAGACCCAACACGGATGGTTCCATTTTAACCGTCTGTGATGAGGCGTCTACTATTGCCTGTTTTGTAGTAGTGAGAGATGACCCACTTCCTCCTCCAAAACTCCTCTTTTTACTGCCACCCGCACCATCAGGAACCATAGTACCACCCATACCTTGCATCTCTTCCCCGAGCTGCATCTCTAACTCCATGCCCCTGGCTTGCTCTACCAGGGAGCTAAAGTCGCGCAGCTCAACGCCCCCAACACCTGATGGAACTCCTGTCTAAGCCCTCTGCGAAATCTCTTAGCCTTCTTCGCCTCATTAGTAGCCACAGCTGGAACAAAGCGGATTGGGTTATTGAAACCCGCTTCGTACTCGGACACTAACATCTTGCCCTACTTGTAACTGTTCAATGAAACCTCCATCCTCTCCACAAATGAACCTGGATAGAACCTCCTCCTGAACTGCTCAACAAACAACTCCTAGGTAACTGGTCCATGGGCAGCGGTCCTAGCTGTTAGGACTCCCTCCCACCAGATATCCGTCTGTCCCTTTAGCTGGAAGGCCACAAACTGAGCCCTCATCTCTGAAGTCATCCCTAGCGCTCCAAAGTGCCTCTCCATGTGCCGCAGCTAGTTAGCAGCATCAACTGGCATGCCCAACCCATCGAAGGTATCTAACCTCAAAGCATTCCACTGATGTAGTCCCATAGCAACCACCACAAGAGCCACCATAGGAGTGGCAACACGTACAGCTGGTGGAGCCTGGTTCCCCTGAATCGCTGAAGCAACCTCTTCTTCCAACCCCGCAGGACTAACTTCCCCAGCTACGGAGTTCTGAACAACGGGCGGAGGCATTGCCTGACCTCGACCGGCACCCACCCAACCACGATCACGGCCTCTACCCCTTGCCATCGCTAAACACCACAAACAAGAACAGTTCAAACATTAAGCACATCATTCAAATATGATAATCAACGGAAGCGTAAATGCAATGCAAATAAAACCCAATCCCACCTACTGTGCTTAGTGTTTCAAAGTTAATAATTCTAGTACCATAGACCTACAGCCCGATCTGATACCAACAGTAACACCCCAGCCCAACATGAGCTCGGAATGCTAAACTGACAATATAACAATCTAAAACTAAGACTTTTTACTAAATTTCGGCCAAACCTCCTTTGTATAGTTAACTATACCGGAGGTTCCAATAGTTGATTATAACATAATTAAATAATCCAACATCCAACATAATCAAAAGACATCCAAAATATGCTAAACATCACTATTACAAATAATCCAATGCATAAAGCATAACCATAACAAATCCTTTAAGCAGTCTGCTCATTTATTAAGGCACATTCTAAATTTAATCAACTATAGAAGTATTGTGGTAATGTGAAACTGAACACAAGACTATTCCCTCCCATGCATGCTGTTCTTGTAAAGGGTACCTAAAAATACAACAACAGCAAGAGTGAGTCCAAAGACTCAGCAAGTACAACTAATAAAACATTGTAACTCACAATTATAACATCAACATCCAATTCCAAAGCTTTACACTAAAACATATCACATGATTATGCAATGCAAATGCATCTTTTCCCTTTTACTCATTTCGCATTTTACCGGTAATATGGGGTATGCAACCGTCGATGCATACCCATGCCTGTGCCCTTTAGCACAGGGACCAAAAGCCCATACTCCACAAGCATGAGGATCACAAGCCCGTCATCTTCATGACGGAGACCTAAAATCAATGCCCACACTCCATGAGTATGGGGGCCACAAGCCCGTCATCTACATGACGGGGACCTCAAATATATATGCTTGGTCACCACGTGACCACGCCTCAAATATGATCTCAACATGCACATGAACAGATACTCTATCCATCATTAACATGTAATAGCAGCAATATCATACATGAATAAAACTTGATCATACCACGACCATTCACCATCATTAACATACATATTATTCTAGCAACTATGCATAGCTAATATGTACCAAATACTTTCAATCATGATCAAACACTTATAATTAATCTATCAATCAAAGTACTTGCCTCAACTGTGCGAGAATGGAGGACGCGAAGAGGGCGCTGCCCCCGGGACCAATCCCCCACCTGAATTTATTTAATAAGCATGCTAAGACAACAATACTAGACAAAACAAAGCTAGAAGCAATTATAAAATCGCTACATTCTCTAGCGCAACCCCAACTCCCAAAATCTTAAACAGCAGTTTGTTCCCTTAATAGACAGTCATAACCAAAAATTCATATCTTTTAGTACATAGATCCAAATGGGGCATTATTAGACTTTCTAGAAAACTTATCAAATTCCCCAACTAAACCTAGTTGGTGAGCCTTCCTGATTCGGCCATCTCCTACCCTCACTAAACTGATTAATAGAATAGCTAAATCACGACAGGGTTTCTGGATAGCGGCACTAAATCTAACATAACTTTCGGTGCAGTTATCCAAATTTTGTGTTCTTTAGCTTTCTGGAAAGCTAATAAAAATATATACAATATTTGTTATAGTGAGCTCTTCTAAATAATCCGTTAACTAACATATTTTTACTGATTAACAACATTTTTCACAAATATAACAGAACTACCGAACAGCAGTGCGACAAAATTCATAACTCCTAAAGCGCTCATCCAAATGATGTGATCCAAAACTCTACAGAAACCTAGAGACGTCGCCTACAATTCTCTAGCAGGCATCTAGGACAGATTCATCAGTTAACCTCATCAAAATCATCGGCCAACCCTAACTGTGCTAAACAGATCTAAAATCGATAACGCCTAATTACACAATTAATCAACTAATCGAAAGGGGATTGGGGTTTACCCTTGTAGAACCGCTGATGAACACACACACCAAACCGTGATCCCTCCCCTTCCTTTCTCCCTTCTTCCCCTTCCTCTTCTTCTTCTTGGCGGCCAATCTTCCGGGCGTTCCTCCTTCTTTCTCCTCTAAACCGGTAGCGGGGAACACACTCCTTGGCCAGCAGATGCGAAAAGAACAACAAGGAGGAGGCACAGGATACTAGGGGGTGGTGGCGAAGGGTGAGGGGGAGAGAGGGGTGGTGGCCACCAAGGGGGAGAGAGGGGTATTGGAGGGGCGGCTAGGGTTTGGGGGGGGAAGTGGCGCCTCCCCCCTTGGCCGGCCACCCTTAAGGCCACATGGGCCAAAGCCCAGGCCCAAGTTGTCCTAAAATCGTTGTATTCCCCCTCTCTAATTGCTGAAATATTTATTTTCTATTTGGTCCTTCTCTTATTTGAATTCATTCTCTCTTGAATATTCTTTTGAATACTTTTGGGGTATTACATAAAGAAAGTTTATGGTCATGCCTCTAGTGGTCGAAGTGTTTGACCACATGAAGTTATCTGACACTTGAACCAGGTTGCTCCAACTATTTTTCCACTGCTCTGCGCATCTAGTTGTAACGATCTGTGATCATCTTCTTGCTTGGCTTCTGGTTTACATGGTAGAATTTTTGAATTGTTGCTATCGTAGTCTACCCGTATCCCTTCAGTGGTATCAGAGCCATCCTCCGTAGTTTTTGATCTAGATCGATCGTATATACCTGATATGTGGTAGTAGTAGATTGGATCTATTAGGTCTGGTAACCTAGATCGGTTCATATAGATGGAACGATCTAATCCCTGGTCGATAAGATCGATCGGTTTTCGGTGGTAGTAGATGGGTCTACGAGGAGGTATGAGCTAAAAGGACCAGATGGTTTATTGCTCTTGTTCACGACCACGCTGCATAATATTCCTATTGGTCGAATTCCACCATCAGAGTATGTCGTAGTGCGTGGTCGTATCAAGGCAATGATTGGATTGGTTCTGAATAGGGTTAATATGATTAGTCCAATGATTTCCAAGGCTCGGTTATTTGAATAAGATTCATGTTCCGGAAAATTTTTCCGAGAGCGCTGCCCTCAACCAGCGAGGGCCGCTGCCCCTTTGAACCCCACCCACTAATTGGCTAGCGGGACCACCGTGCTGGGTAATCGTACCGCGTGTTATACGTGGTATGTGTTCATGTCGTCCGATAGAATTGGATTCAATGCATAACTTGTTTTTGCAGGGATTGATGTGAATAGTATGACCCATGATGTATGAGATGCATGTATGTGTGTAATGTTCATGACCTACGTGTCATGCTTATTGCAGCCCAAGGTTGTCCATATTTGTATAACGGCCTGCGTGTCGACTTGTGATGCTTCTTCACTCTATGTAATTTATTACTAATGCTATTAGGAGTAATGGCTTAGTAGGAGTACTTGGAGGAATTGGCTACTTGGAGACGTGGTGAACAGGAAGCATGGCGATGGAGATCACCAAGTGGAAGGGTCATACTATATCATAATGCAATTTGATTGTCTGTGAATGCCTTTATATTCCTATTCATTTATTTCTATGCATGTTATTTAATTGCTTTAAATGCTTTTAACATGGTAGAAGTAAAAATTCCCTCACATAATATTAAGTTAAATTGATGCCCTCCCAATTAGCTACACCATCTAAAGTCATGTATTTTAATGGTAGGTCTTGCTAAAGTAGAGTGCCATTAATATTCCTTGACTAGATGGGTTTGTGTCGGACACTTACACGCATAGCATTGGTTTAACTTGACAAGGTCATCATAACGGTTATGGACCTTGGGGCATAAGGGTTGGGTGCCGGAGCATAGAGATATTGCCCAACAACAAGAGTCATATAGAGATATGATTAGCAAAGGGTTACTTACCAAATTCACTAATCTTCTAGCAGTGATGCCAAAGCTAACTAGTAGATTAACTGATTGAGGGTCTTGAATCACTAAATGTCATAAGAGGGATATGGTATTTAGTGGGAGTATCTTTATTAAATTGTTTAATAGAAGTTACTTTTCTTGAACATATGTCTTAGCTTTGCATATTTTATGTTGTAGATCATGGCACCATCTGCTATACCTACATCCAGTTTTGCTTTCCGTTCGATACTTGATAAGGAAAAACTGAATTGAACAAATTTTGCGGATTGGTCCAGCAACTTAAGAATTGTTCTTAGGCAAGATAAAAAGGAACATGTTCTAGAGGAACCAATTCCAGATGTGCCTGCTGAAAATACTGCTGCTACTCTTAAAACCGCCTATAAAAAGGCATGTGATGAGTCACTTGATGTTAGCTATCTCATGCTTGCTACGATGAACTCAGACCTCTTCAGAAGCAATTTGAGAACATCGAGGCCTACGATATGATCGTGGCGCTCAAAAGCATGTTTGAGACACAAGCAAGAACTGAGAGATATGAGATCTCAAAGAAGTTGTTTGGGAGTAAGCTAGCTGAGGATAGTCCGATGAGCCCACATGTGATCAAAATGGTTGGTTACACATAGAGCTTGGAAAAACATGATTTTCCACTTAGTCAAGAGTTGGTTACAGATTTGATTCTTGCTTCACTACCTGCAAGCTATGGGCAGTTCATTCTAAACTTCCATATGAATGGCTTAGACAAGAATCTCATCGAACTGCATATGATGCTCAAGACTGCAGAGGACAGCATTAAGAAAAGCAACAATCATGTCATGATGGTGCAAAAGAGTACAAGCTTCAAGAAGAAGGCTAAGACTTGGGTCAAAGGAAAGGGCAAGGCTAAAGTTTCGGATGGGATCCAAACTATGAAGCCTAAGCCCAAGACTAAGTCTAGCCCGACTCAAGAGAATAAATGCTTTTACTACAAGGAGCTAGGCCATTAGAAGAGGAACAGCAAGAAATACCTAGCTGATCTGAAAAAGAATGGTGGAACTAAACCTTCCACTTTAGGTATTAATGTTATAGATATTTTTCATGCTAACTCTTCTGTTAACTCTTGGGTATTTGATACCGGATCGGTTGCTCATATTTGCAATTTGATGCAGAGTCTAATAAAGAGTAGGAGAATTGAAAGGGGCGAGATGGATCTTCGCGTCAGGAATAAAGCAAGGGTTGCTGCATTAGCCGTCGTGACTTTACCATTACTTTTGCCCTCAGGATTTATTATGGAATTAAATAATTGTTATTACGTTCCAGCCATAAGTAGAAACATCATCTCTGCCTGATGTTTGATGGCAGAGGGTTATAAATTCATTATTGAGAACAATGGTTGTTCTATATTTTTGAATGAGATGTTTTATGGCTATGCTCCTGTTTTGAATGGGTTGTTTATTTTAAATCTTGATGATGCACCCATCTATAATATTAATGCAAAAAGGCTTCGACCTAATGATATGAATTCCACATTCATTTGGCATTGTCGTTTGGGTCACATAAGTGAGAAACGCATGAAGAAGCTCCATGACGATGGAATTCTAAACTCATTTGATTTGGAATCATTTGAAACATGCGAATCTTGCCTACTCGGAAAGATGACCAAGACACCTTTCACTGGTCAGAGTGAGAGGGCGTCCGACTTGCTGGCACTCATACATACTGATGTATGTGGACCAATGAGCACGACTAGTAGAGGTGGTTTTCAGTACTTCATTATTTTCACCGATGACTATAGTAGATATGGATATATCTATTTAATGAGCACAAGTCAGAATCCTTTAAAAAGTTCAAGGAGTTCTAGAGTGAGGTACATAATCAACTTGGGAAGACAATTAAATCTTTACGATCTGATTGTGGAGGTGAATTTTTGAGCCATGAATTTGGTGATCACTTGAAACAATATGGAATTGTTCCACGACTTACACCACCGGGCACTCCACAATGGAATGAGGTGTCCGAGCAGTGTAATCGGACCTTGTTGGACATGGTTTGGTCGATGATGGGCCAATCAGATCTACCATTGTCTTTTTGGGGTTACGCTCTAGAAACTATCGCTTTCACTTTAAATAGGGTACCATATAAATTAGTAGATAAGACACCATATGAGATATGGACTGGGAAGAGTCCTAGTTTGTCTTTTCTAAGTATTTGGGGATGTGATGTCTATGTTAAATGTTTGACATCTGATAAACTAACACCCAAGTCAGATAAATGCTTCTTTATAGGATATCCTAGGGAATCCAAAGGATATTATTTCTACAACCGAGAAAAAGGCAAAGTTTTTGTTGCCCGAAATGGTGTCTTTCTAGAGAAAGAGTTTCTTTCAAAAGGAGTCAGTGGGAGAAAGGTGTAACTCGAAGAAATTCGAGAAACGTTTGAAAATGTTTCAACTCCTACTGAACCTCTACAAGATGAACAAAATATTGTTGAACCTGTAGATGAGGCATCAGCCCCACGTAGATCTAAAAGACCACGTTAATTGCCTATAAGGTATGGGCATGATATATTATTATTGAATAATGACAAGCCCAAGACTTTTGAGGAAGCAATGATGGACCCAGACTCTAGAAATGGCTTGGAGCCATGAAATCCGAGATAGACTCCATGAGAGAAAATCAAGTTTGAAACCTGGTCGATCTACTTGATGGTGTTAAAACCATTGAGTGCAAATGGATCTATAAGAAAAAGATTGGTATGGATGGAAATGTTCACATTCATAAAGCTCGACTAGTTGCAAAAGGGTTTCGACAAGTTCAAGGAGATGACTACGATGAGACTTTCTCACCGGTAGCGATGCTTAAATCTATACGGTTCATTCTAGCTATTGCTGCATATTTCGACTATGAGATATAGCAAATGAATGTCAAAATGGCTTTCCTTAATGGAAACCTAAGTGAGGATGTGTACATGACACAACCTGAAGGTTTTATCGATCCAAAGAATGCTAGTAAAGTATGCAAACTTCAGAAGTCCATTTATGGATCGAAGCAAGCATCTCGGAGTTGGAATATACGTTTTGATGAGGAGATCAAAAGGTTTGGTTTCGTCAAGAACAAAAAAGAACCTTGTGTTTACATGAAGGTTAGTGGGAGCACGCTTGTTATTCTAATCTTATATGTGGATGACATATTATTGATTAGGAATGATATTCCTATGCTGGAATCCATTAAGTCATCATTGAAAAATAGTTTTTCCATGAAGGACTTAGGAGAGGCAGCATATATCTTAGGGATAAAGATCTATAGAGATACATCAAGAAGGCTAATTGGATTAAGCCAAAGTACTTATATTGACAAGATGTTAATTCGGTTCAACATGAAGGATGCCAAGAAAGGGTTCTTACCTATGTCACATGGCATAAGTCTTAGCAAGAGTTAGTGTCCTTCGATAACTGATGAATGAGACCATATGAATGGTATTCCATATGCTTCAGCTATTGGATCTATCATGTATGCCATGATATGTATTCAACCAGATATATCATATGCTCTAAGTGTTACGAGTAGATACCAAGCTATCCCGGTGAAGGTCACTGAACAGCTGTGAAAAACATTCTTAAGTACTTAAGAAGGACTAAGGATGTGTTCCTAGTTTATGGCGGTGATGAAGAGCTTGTTGTAAATGGTTACACCGATGCAAGCTTCTAAACCGACAAAGATGATTATCGTTTGCAATCTGGTTTTGTATTCATTTTGAATGGAGGAGCAGTGAGCTGGAAAAGTTTCAAGCAAGAGACGGTTGCTGATTCTACGACGGAGGCCGAGTACATTGCGGCTTCTGAAGTTGCAAAACTTATTTGGATAAAAAATTTCATTACTGAGTTGGGTGTGGTTCGGAGTGCCTCGAGCCCAATGGATCTCTATTGTGACAACAATGGAGCCATTGCGCAGGCTAAGGAGCCTAGATCCCATCAGAAGTCTAAGCATATACTCAGGCATTATCATCTTATTCGCAAATTGGTGGATAGTGGAGATGTTAAGATATGCAAAGTTCATGCGGATTTAAATGTTGCTGATTCGTTGACAAAGCCTCTCACACAGCCAAGACATGAGAGACACACAAGAGCTATCGGTATTAGATACCTAAATGATTGACTCTACTGCAAGTGGGAGACTGTTAGAAATATGCCCTAGAGGCAATCATAGAGATGATTATATTTCATTATGTTCATAATATTGGATAATATGTTATCTTGTTCCTAGAATAATATCGTTAATATTTATTATCAAGTATGTGACTTGATCGTGAAACTCTATATTTTTGCGATGATTATTCTTAAACGTTCTCTGGTCGGAAACATATGAGGACACATATGAATAGACTAGCATATGTATTGGTTGATGACTATGTTTCACAAGTCATGGATATGGAGATATCAAACCAATAATATGGACACATGTTAGATAACATGGTGTTGGATAAGACCCACCTTGAGACACTATTGAGGTTGTTATGATTCTATGTGTCATTAGTTGGTCTCAAGCAATGATGATGTATAATCCTTAGACCTGAGATCATCATGGTTTTCTACATGTGTAATAGCACTCTTAGGGGTTGCCAAATGCTGCTCGTAACTGGGTAGTTATAAAGGTAGCTTTCGGGTATACTATGAAACATGTGGAGGAATGTGACGGGTCGGATATGGGATTTACCCCTCCTATCATAACAGGAGAGATGTCTCTAGGCCCCTCGTTGTGGTCGGATAAAGAAAGTGCATGGCCATGCCACTAGTGGTCGAAGTGTTTGACCACGTGAAGTTATCCAACACTCGATCGAGAAAGTATTAAACAGTCCATGGATGACACAACATCTCACCTGGAGTTTAACCGAGATATCATGAGGCAAAGGGAGAATACATGAGTAGGTCGCTTAGTTTGATTAGTTATGGACTGGTCATATGGAGATATGAGCTGGTCGTAGATTGGTCGAACGTAATCACAGAGTGGTCGTAACCTGGTCGTAAGAAGTTACGAGCTGGTCGTAGATTGGTCAAACGTAATCACAGAGTGGTCATAACCAAATACGAATTGGTCATATAGAGATAAGACCTGGTTGTAGATCATATTGCATTAAGGTTCATCCGATATAATTTATGTGTATTCGGAAATTGCTATGTTCTGCTAGGAACCGCTAACGACTTGTGATCGGAAAGGGTTTCTGAGTCACAACCGATTATGCATAAACCTAACGGGTCACACACTTAACGTGTTGGAACAAAACATGTTCGGATAGGATCCATCATGGGCACCATATAAGGAGATGAATGAGGCTATTGGAGAAGAGAGGAGTTGACGTTAGTTGCTCCAACGAAACCCTAGCCGCCTTCTTCCTGATAGTTCTGCCGTGCAACTTGGTGCTAGCATACCAGCGTACGGTTGTTCCTTCCCTCTATGTGTGGATACCGTAGAGGCGCTACTACGGTTGCTATTGCGCTTGAGGACGATCCGCGATCTTCATAAGGAACTGCAGAGGTTACTAGAGGAGACGATTGACTCGCGAGGACGTTGGCTAATTGACTACGACCATTGCATCGACATGCTCGACGCTGGATGATTGACTATGACCACTGCATCGACGTGCTCGACGCTGGATGATCTACTACGACCACTGCATCGATGTGCTCGACGCTGGATGATCGACTATGACCACTACATCGACGCGCTCTATGTTGGACCAGGCTACTCTAACTCTTCTTCTTCTGCTGTGCGCGTCTAGTGGTAACGATCTATGATCATCTTCTTACTTGGCTTCCTGGTTTACGTGGTAGAATTTTTGAATTGTTGCTATCGTAGCCTACCCGTATCCCTTCACATTTATGCCTGGCCGTCCACCTCGCTGCCACGCGCCGCGCGCACTGCGCATGGCTACTACTACCACCTCCCAACAATAAAAACCACCCGATTCTGAGCCAAATGCGTCGCTAGCACTCACTCGACCACACCCTTACCTCCAATCGTCACCAACACTAGCCAACCGCAAGATTCCCCACCGCCTTTATGTTCTTCCCCAACGAGCCCGAAGGTAAATTTGCCGCCACCGCCTCTCTTCCTCCCCGAACCCCATCACCGGGACCACCTCACAACCCTGCACCTCTCCCCTACCATCTCCCACCCTATCCTCTACCGCCATGCCACCCACGGCCCACATGGCTAGGCCGCCTCGGTGCGCCCCAGACCCTGTCCTCACCTTCCCCGATATCCCCTTTGCCCACCGATGCTCTGGCCCCGACCAATTTGGTGAGCCTGGCCGACCACCGTCGCCGCCCTCCCCTGCATCGGCCTTGTGCCACCCCATCTCCGAACCACCATGGCCCAAGCAAAACCCAAAAATGGGTTGCTCAGGCCACGATGGTGCTCACTGCACCACCCGGCACCGCCGCCCTTCATCGGAGCCATCGTTGGCCGACCAGCATCGATTTCCTCGGCTCTAGAGTGCGCCCTAGCTCTTGGCCGCGTGGCTCAACCTATTTCTTCATTGGGCCTTTTGGCCTGGCCTATTTGGCTTTGAGCCCGGCCATGGGTTGGACTCGGCCCAGCACTATGCATTTGCACTATTCTGACCTAGCACTATTCACCGAAACACGTCAGCCCTCACCCAAAATCCGTTACTGTTCAATAAATCCGCTACTGCTCGTAAACCCTAATCCGCCGTGAACAGTACATGATTGCCACTATTCATCAAACCCAACACTATTCACCTAAACCCATTTTTGACATTGTATGTCCAATTCAACCGTTCCAAGCCTGTAAATCCCATTTTTAACTCGGTTCAGCCCGATCAAACTCCCAATAAATCCTATTTGCTACACTACCATTCTCTTTTATTTCTTTTCTGGATTTTATGTCACGTGCATGTTGTTTTTGGCTCATTCCTTGTTGAGCTGGATATTTCTTGGGATTATTTTATTTTATTTTGAGCTAGGTTTCGACTTTGACGATCAAGCTTGGAAAGCGCCGAACAAGACACACAAGAAACATGAAATTTCGAAAACTTCGAGTAAGGAGGCAAGTTGCATTCATTTGATCATTTTGAACCTATCTTTTAGGTACTTATATTATTAATTTCATTATTGTATTTGAGCCAATTATTTCAATAATGAAACAACACTTTGGAATGCCATGATTACTAGATAAATCCCATCACCCCACATACATGCCCCGTATTCTTTATAGGCCATATTCACCTTGATAAGTTTAGTCCACATAAAATGATAGCAAATATTCGGCAATGTCACACAAAGTGTTTCTAAATACTAATAAGGAAGGTTGGCTAAACACCAATATGTTTTGGTGGAGAGTTGAGGGTTGAGACTAGAAGGATGGACAACCCAATATACTTGATAAAAATGAGTCAAATGTGAGATCAAGAGGTAGACGACCACGAGTTGGTAAATGGTCCATCGCCTCAGTAGATGACAAGTAAGGACAAAAACCTTGTGCCAAGCAACAGACACGATAGATCTCGCCCAACCACGGGTGTGGTATATCCAACTTGGCTTAGTACACTGCTCTTCCGATTGAATATCTACAGGATATCAACTGCTCTTGTGTGATAGAGTAGCCACGGAATGGGGGTGAGTCAGGAGTGGGCCGATTAGGGCACTCGCTGAACTATACAACGATATGGACCAGTTAGCATCGGACTGCGCACTCCACCATTGGCTGGTGGTTTCTTGATGGCTGTATTGACCTTGAACCTATCAGGTAGAGACTAGAAATGTTGAGCAGTAGAAAATACATTATTATCTCGACTCAGTCGCACGCTATCTGGTTGCGTGTATATAGCTTGATAGTATGAGTCTGAGATATCTTGTGGGTCAAGTTGGGCAACTCTGCAGAGTATAATTGATGGTACTCAAATATGTCATGCTTCCGGTTAATGAAGCTATGTTCATGGGTGATTCCAATACTTGAGGCATAAGTAGAGTTTTACAGATGTTAAGTTGGTAATTGCACATGTTGAAAACCCCTGTTATATTTATTATTGTTTTACTGATTTAAATACTATACTGCTTTTAATTCAAATATTGCATAACACACATACCTATTATGGTAAAACTATTCAATCCTTTACTAATCCTGGCAAGTAGTTAATTATAATTCCCCATGCAACTTGCTGAGTACTGTCGTGCTCATACTTGCTAAACATCATCAGAAGAACCCTGAGAGGAGGCAAGTGATCTTTATGATCAGGAGGAGCCACTGGACGGTGACAACTACTGGTAGTAGGTCTCAATCGCACCCAAGCGTGCATGTGGTTCTCATGTGCTTTTGTGTTGTAATATATTATATTTGGGCTTGGATGCCCGCGGCTATGTCCAAATTGGTTGCTAAGCTTTAACTGATATAATAAAGGTTTGGCTCTTATTGTAAACGTGAGCTTGCTTGTGATGCTATCTCTTGCTTCACAACTGCATATCCTGAACGATTGTGAAGAGTTCGATGATCCCAGAAACAGCTTGTTGCAATTGCTGTCCTTTTTAAATGATAATGGCTACTTCCTCTGTTCCTTTTTATTTGTCATTTTTAGAGTCTGTGCAGCCAGCTATCTAAAATTTTAGCATTAGTGTGTTTTAAATTATCGAGATTGACCATGTGAAACTTATGTCACTAGATTTCTCATTAAAATGAATGTCATAGAAATACAATCCTATAAATTCATACTAAAATAATACAATCCTATAAATCTATACTAAAATAAAGTTATAAAAAGTAATAAAGCTATAAAAAGTAATGATCAAAATTACATTCCGGAAGACTGTGAAAGTCAATAACTTCAAATAAAACGATCGGAGAGAGTATCATCTCTTGTGCTACTTTTTTTCACGGGATTCATATACTATCCTTCGCCAACTTACACCACGCCATCTAAATGTCCGTTGATTTGCACGGGCAATTCAGCTAGTTTCCTCAATTTTACAACTAGAAATATACCGGAGATATTCTTGTAAATTGTGTATATCCATAAAGCCATAGAGCTCTTTTTGTTCTAAAAAAAGCAATGACATAATATTTAAAGCGAATGGAACTCAGATTCACATCCTCTTATTACTCAACTATTACAAATAAGTGGTGCTTATTTTTTGGAATAGCCCAGGGCTTGGAAAGCACGAAGTGAAGTAAAAAAAGAGTACTGTTACTTAAAGTGAAAATGATGCATGCAAGTAAGAACTCAGACCTGGATTCCTTACGTGCTCTAAAAAAGGGAATTTTTAAGGTGCATTCTACGGCTATTGACGGGTGGTAGTAGAAATCAAGCATTGCCATTGAATTATTAAGGGCATAATAGACTTTTCTTTATATTTTTTTCATATGCATTTACTTTACAATTTTACCCCTTTCGGAATTCTACTATTCATACTGACAGATGTTATATAACTAAATCCTAACTAATCTGAACCGTTGAATGAAAAAGACTAGACTAATCATATTTAATTGAGTGTACCAAAATACCACAAATAACATGGGAGAGAAAGCAACTTCCCCCTTGGGCAGTCACCATCATTATCCGGTCAGCTGCCATTATTGGATGACACAAATGCAATGTTCTAAAATTTTGGTCTTAGGTAAGGTCAATTAATTTCAATATATTCTATTATTCCAAGCTTGGCAAGTGTTCTGGTCTAAATCACACCTGACGTGTGAGTTGATCTTTATATTTTTTTCTGTAGGTAAATCACATGTTAGTTGAAAATTGCTGCAAATTCAGTCTTACGTATATGTCAAAACAAAAGTAAGTTCAACACGTTTGTATTTACAAGCGCAACCGTCTCTCTTCAAAAACCAACCCGATCCGTCTAACCAACCTCTGTTAAAAAATCAACCCGATCCGTCTGGTTGGTTAGATGATACGTGTGTTACTTGTTGATGCCACACGTTTGTATTTACATGCGCAATCGTCTCTGTTAAAAAATCAATCCCGTCTGGTTGGTTAGATGATACGTGTGTTACTTGTTGATGCCGAACATACATTTCAAGAGTTTGACTGGGAAATATGGATAGATCTAAATGACCATCTAACAAATTATTATTTGCGAAAAACAGAGAGTGCTTCGTTGATTAAGGCATAGTGATGTTACAATCCTGTAGGAGTAGCTAGCTAACACAAGACGGAGCTTGTGCTTGTTACGACATCTTTGTATGGGCAAAAGACTAAACCGCTCTTGAAGAGCTTTTACCTCTGTGGGCTATAAATATGAGGACCCTCTATGTACATGATATAAACAAATGAATAAAGATCACGGATCCCCCTCTACACATTGTCTCTCTCTTTGTGTTCATTGTGTGATTGGATTGATTGTCTCCCGACTACGGCCTCGATTATTCATCACGTTATCAACACGGATTGTTCTTCAAGCAAATCGGTATGTCGTTTAGAATTCCATCTTTTCGATCCCTAGTTTGCTATTAGATTAATCCGGTAGATTATTTGTAAACATGAGATTTGAGCGGTTTTACTATTCATCGTAATTTGCAATCACTGTTCATCATCATGCAATTTTCCGTTCATACATGAAAAAAATTGGCGATCACTGCTAGCTCGAAGCCGCCACCATCGCATGCCGCTTGCGCTTGCTGCGCGCTGTGATGAGCTGCCTGAGGCGGCGCCACCCACTATAGCGCGCCACCTGAGTCCGGCCGCGCACCACCTAGTGTCGTGCTGAACCGTGGCCACGCCGCCATGCTCGTGTGCCGCGCCGCTGCCTGGATGTGCCGTGCCGCCACTGCCGCACACGCCACGCACACCCTCGAGCGCGCGCCCCTGAGTGCTGAGTCGCAATGAGGCCGTGCGAGCTCAAAGCCGCTTATGTCGCGCCCATCGTATGTCGTTGTGCGCCGCTTGGCCGCCGTCGCCTTCCCTACAACGCCCAACCACCACTTCTGCCCTTCCGCTGCACCCTAGCCACCGTGCACCGCCGTGTCGCCCGAAGCAGCGCAAGCACGCTCGCTCCGCTCGCTTCATTGCCCTCATTGCTGTCGGCGTCCACGAGCATGCCCATCATAAGCCATCGCCACCACTGGATGGGCACTACGAAACCCTAGTGCACTATCCTCTTAACCCCCATCGGGTGGGCCGAGTGGGCTGAGGTAGGCCAGAGTGGGCCAAAATCAGAAAAGAAAAGAAAAAATAGGAGAAAGAAAAGAAAAAAAAATCCCAAAAAATTACAAATAAACCCTCAGAATTCTGAAAATTACGAGGACATTTTTTTAGAAAAATTTGCGAAAAGGCCCTCAAATTTCTGAGAATTACGAGAAATTTTTCGCGGATAAGAAAATTTTGTGGAAACCCCTAGAGTTTGGGAAATTTACAGCGAATTTTGGATTTTTATATATTCTTGCAAAGTAACCCTTCGGGAATTCGATTTTTTCCAATGGATCAATATGTTCTATGATTATTTCATAATCTAGACTCTTGGCTTATGGTTATTTACTTTAATATTATTTATTATTATGCAATAACCTTAAATGAATCATAGAAACTAAATTTTTAGGTGTATGAGCTTCCATAATTGTGAAACCTTAGACCCAATACACCTTGGAAGCATCATATTTTTATGGTTTATTTTTTTTTGGTATTTTGTGCTTGGGAAATTAATTAATGGGTTTAGTAATTATGAAAATTGCTTCCAGACCTTAAAAATTATCAAAAAATTCTTAAAATACCAGGAAAATTATGGGAAATGTATAAAATTATCTACTGAATAGATAAAATTAATCTATACTATTTTGCATCCGTTTTATGCATTTAAAATGTTTTACCTGCTGTAAACATATAGAAAATTGCATAAATTGTGTAGGACATGTTTGACATCATTAAGTGGATATTTGTTTGTCCTAGATGACAGCAATGATAAGGCCATATTATGCCTCTAAAACAAATTTAAATGCAAAAACTATGACAAAGTTTAAGTTGAAATTATTTTATTTAAGTCCAAAATCATTCTAGGAATTTCGTGATTTTTCCTAGAATTTTTGGAATTATTTGCTATTTTCTAAAGCCCTTTTAATTATCTGAATTAAAACAATTAGTAAAACATTTGGAATTTCCAAACAGTGGTTGGGCCGAAACTTGCCCAGCCCAAACCCTCCTCAGCTGTGTGACCCGAGTGGCCGAAATAATCCTGCGCCCCTCCTTCTTGAGCCGTCGGATCGGCATCGGACGATTCATAAGCTTAACCGTGTGTCTTGTCGATTAAAATCTAATGCTTGCGTCATCTTCTTCCTTTCCTTCTTCCTCCTCGCCGCTTTCCTTCTTGGCGCCTTGTAACCGCCATTAACATGAATTCGAAAACCTTCCAAAGCGTCGAATCGGCGCATCTTCATGTTTGTCTCGCGCAATAAATTCCCTGATCCCCTCCGCCCCCGACAAGGCCCTCTCTTTCCTTTCCCTCACCGCGAATCCCTAAAATTGCTCACGTAGTGCCGCCGCGGACCCTCTTAGGCGTCTGCGCAGCTCGGCCATGCCCTCGCTCCTATAAATAGAGCCTTGGGTGCACCCTCCTCTTCTCATCCCAACGCCGCCACCCACATTCCTCCTCCTCACCCGTAGCGCCCGGAATTTGAAGTTTATCGCCGACGACTGAAGCTCGGGTTTTCCTCAATTTCGCCGTCCCGTCGGCGCTCGCCCTAACATCTTCACCAAGACTCATGACGTCACCGCGAACACATCGCGCCCAACCACTCCCTCGGAGAACCCCCGGAGTACCTTCGCCGCCGTCGACCCCGTACCGTCGCCGCCAAATCTCGTCGTCCACCACCATATAGCCTCACCCCTCTGCTCCAAGGTAGTGCACCAAGACCCCCACCTCGCCTCTCTCTATTGCGACCATTACGCGACTCGTCCGTGGCGTAGAAACAGCCGTGAGCTTCGCCGCCGTGTTGCGCAATCGTCGGACCTCGTGGCTCGACCACGTCTTGGCAGTCGGCGCCACCTAGGTGTAGATCGGCGTGGTGGCCGCCTCGTGGCGCCACGTCAACTCACACAACCCTTACGCGCGCATCGCCCTTCACATCAGAAGCGTCTTGCCGGGTCCATCATGGACCATTGGTGGTCGTGGGTGTGGTCCATTGACCACGGGCCCACCGTCGAGAGAACGCAACCCGGCGCTGATGTCATGTTCTTGATAATTCAGAATTTCCTTCGGAAAAGAGATCGGAAATTCATTTAAATTGCAGATTTAGGTTTAAAATTTGTAAAATTCATAACTTTTGCATCCAATCTCCAAATTGGGTGTTTCAAATTTCTAAATTCATATAAAATCATTATCTAACTAACTAAACCAAAATTATTTAATTTAAAGCTATTTTGAATCTGTATTTAAATTTAGAAATTCTTTTAAATACCATATTTAGGCTAAAACTTGTAAAATTCATATCTTTTGAACCTCAACTTCAAATTGAGTGATTCAAATTGCTAAAATCTTCGAAAATTATTATCTACCTAAATAAAATAAAATTATTTCATTTGGAGTTAGTTTGATTTGTCTTTTTGGATTTATTTGAATTTCATTTGAATTTGTCGTACTTTCACGTATAGACTTTGACGATTCCGGAGAGGTAGATCCTTCAGAAGGTTTAGAATCTCAAGACTTCAGCGAAGGCAAGTTACATTCTTGACCATGTTGATCCCAGTATTTCAAAGTAATTAATTCTGTTTTTAAAGTTATTATTGCATGCATATTTTTATCCAAGTATTTAAATTCCTGTTTTAATTCTTAGTTATGCCAATTCCTTCGTATAGCTAATATTGATGTTTGGAATGCCATGCCCTTGTCACCTTAGTAAAATAATTAAGATAATTATGCTTAGTCATTGCTTAGACCAAAAGATGATTTGGGGAATTTTGCCAAAATACAAAGTTGTTTTGAAAATGAATCTATGGTATTGTTTTTACCATAGATGTTTGGAAAACGTTTTACCAAAGAAAAATAAATGAAATTGGTTTAGACTTGGGTGAATTGGATTGTTGGTGGGTGTAAGTTCATGCACGGGCTCAATATAGCGAATGGTTGAGACCCAGGGTTTGTTTTGGAAGTCGCCCAGTCATGTAAGGACCGGTCTGCAGGCCGCGGATGTTAAGCCAAACTCGTACCACCACAAGTGCAGAATGGGACAGGGCTTGGCCAAATAAGCTATATTATCTCACCATGTTTATGTCTTGGAAAGATGTAGGAGTCGTGAAGACTTATTGATGATACACACATGGCGCAAGAGGGTAGTCGTTTGGTGCGAAGCCGTCGATTCTGAAACCTTAGCGGGCATAATTATGTTGAAATAATGTAGGGTAAAGGCCTCGTGATAGCTGTTTAGTCGCACGCCTCTGAGCGTGTATTGGCCGACATAATAAGCAAACTATCTCTTGTGGGTAAAAATTGTACCAACTCTGCAGAGTATCAATCTATTGAATAGCCGTGTCCACGGTCATGGACATGTATGAAGCCACTCGAAGTTAGTCTCTGGTTTTGTTTGAAAAGACTTTATCACCTGGTTTATGAAAATGGGTTTGGGCAGAAGCCTGGTGTAAGGGGGGTAGTCCTTCACCATTTGTGTATGGAAGTTCATCCTACACCTATCATTGATAAATCGAAATATGATTTTGATCTTAATTAATTTAAAAATGGCCTTGGAAATTAATATGATTATTTAAAACTGAAAATGCTGTCTTATGCAAATAAACCCTGCCAATATCCCTTGCTCACTTTATGCATGCATTCAATCTGTTACTTTACGGGTGTAACTTGCAAGCACGGTAGTAGTGCTTACTCTTGCTGAATAATCTTTATTCAGGAGGAGACCTCTATCAAGACGGTGAGGACATCGATGCTTAGGCCACGCTCCCCCAGACGATTGCCTGTGGTGAATCGTTGGGTCTACTACTGCTATTTTATTTCCACTGTGTTTTACTTTATTTGGCCTCAGGCCCGCTTGTAATAAACTCTGAATAATTATTAATAAAGTCGTCATCCGTTTTGATTATCACTTTTGTTTAGCTGTACACTAGAAGTCTGGACTAGTGTATGAACCACGAGAATCGGGATCCTTCGCTCCGGGTTCGACAAAAGTGGTATCGAGCCATATCGATTGAGGTCATGGCCTTAGAAAATGCCCTAAGGACTTATTTTCAAAAGCTAAAACTATTTTGGGTCTATCCAAGAGTCTTCTCAACCTTTCTCTTTAAAGATTACTAACTCATCTCCTTCTCTAAAAATGTATGGAGACCTATAGCAATCTCCTAGTTATCCTTTATCTTTGTAAAGATGTCATTTTCTTGTACGAGTTGCATTAGTAGTATAGATTCAGCTCCGATCGAGCTTGGCTCTACTCATGAAGTGCATCTCTTATCTTTTGCTTTCAGCTAAAACCCTAAGCATTAGATTGTTTCTTCCTTGATACCATAAATAAAATAATTCTCTAAGTTGTTCTATTTAAGTCTTATCTGTTGCTGAATAGTTGATTAAATTTGCTTAATAGAACATATTGCGAGTAGTATACCTTACCTGTAGTAAATTAATCTTGTATGGGATAAAATTTTGTAATATGTATGCTTGAAAATTGAAAATATGTTGACATGCCTTGCTAACAAAATATTATACATGTGCTCTTGATGTCTAATAATCCTCAATTCGCTAGCTTGTAGTGCACGGATGCCGAGATGGCAAAAGAGAAACTATTTTTCTCAGTGGCACCAGAACAAGCCAAGTCATATGTTCATCTCTGATGGATCAATTTGGCTAGAAAACACCATATTCCTCAAATAAGTACATAATAACTTCAGCCCTAAGACTTGGAGTCTATATAGTACTATCCTCCACCACTGATTTCTTAATTAAAGAACTTTGTAAGCAAAATATTACAGGGTATATATTAGTTTCACACCAAGCAAATTGTACTCCAATTGAAGTATGATTGCAAATCTTTCACTCTGAGTTGATTTCAAGCAAATACTTGATGCACATGCTATCGCTTGGGATTTTATAGTTGGCATGAAAAGGGGGAGAAAATTAGGCATCTGCGGGATATTGGAAGTTAAGAGGCATATAAAATTGTTCAAAACAAGAGTCATGATAGGCACAGTGGTATATCCTAGGTCAAAACCAGAAGCAAATTAGCCCAAGCAATAAATTAATCTAGTTTATTTTTAGAGATAATTAAAGTAAATTGCATGATTATTATCTTTATCTAGTTGATATGGAAAATGACATTTACGCCATTGCCGATACCCATTCTGTTGGCAACCACAGTCATTGTTGCCCAAGATGGGCAATTGATTTGTGTCTTCAATAAATGTTAACCACTAGCAAGTGGGAATGCACACGACAAATCGACAGCCGCTTGACGTAGTCACACATATGCCATGTTCGGCATCACCACCAGAAGCCATATCGCTTGCTTGAAGCAAATATAGCTCCCAAAAGAAAGATAACCTATTGAACTTTGTTGATCCTGAATAATGTAAATTTAGCCATGATGATTATGGCATCACAAATTAAAATAAGGCATACAGTTTATCACCCTTAATTAAATTTGGTGTTCCTATTGAACAGTAAATATTCCCATCGGATAATTATACTATTTGGGTGATTCAACTAAGATTTTGAAGTCCAGAAGAAAATCCAGTATTTTTGTGCAGATTAACTATGATCAAATATTTATGTTCTAGCATTATATTTTTGTTCCTGAAGAGCATCATGTAGTTTTATGCTGTTAGAACACTGCTTATGACAATAAGAAAATATGTTGCGTACTTATAAACTTGAAGTTTAATGATCGAAATTATTTGAAATAAGGTATGAGTAATTGGATCAAAACTTGGGCAAATAATAAAGAAGCTAGTCTATAGAATAAGTCTGCCAACTCTCGGACACCTGTATGGGACCTTCGTCGCAGATTAATAACCAATCCGAAGTGGGAATATCCTACATAATATTAGGGTCTAGCAGTTCTTTTGCCACTTCATTGATAAAAGTCAAGCTAACTACATATAATCATCAAACCCCTTATTGAAATAAGTGTGTGTTGAAGGAATCAAACATTTCCCACATGTTATTACCATTGTAGCATACACCTTTAGGCCACCACCAGTTGTTGGAGATCATGTTGGATATGAAATTCAATCGATCATGTGCCCTTGTTAGGGGAATTTTGTGGTATGCTATTAATAAAGATCAAATCTTGGTATTAAGGGGAGAGAAATGCCCAACAATTCGAATACCGTTGTATTTTCCAGAAGGAAAAGATCTTTAGCACGAAGGTACATGCACTAGTCAAGCTAAACTTAAGGTTTAGTTTATACTCCTCTGCACCAAAAGTGGGGAGCCTGCTAGGTACTTTCCAATTATGGAGATACGATAGTGTTTACTTGTAGTAAATATGTCGCTAAGAGTGGAATACCCCGGGTCGAATAGTATATCCACCTTTACGAAATTGACTTGTTGGTTCTTGAGCTAAAATTTGTGGGGACATCTGTGGGTCTAAGCAAGGTAGTCAGAGTCGAGATCCTAAGTTGGATCGATTTGCCTTTGGTAGGATCAAAATCGTAATATTGAATCGTAGAATCGGTGATTCTATGGAATTGTAAAAATGCACATATTTAACATCTATACTATAAGTTTGTATGATTCTTATATGGTTTACCACTTGCATGTTCCTTAAAAGCAGCTAGACATACTCCAGGAATAAAAATAGCTTATCATTATGAAGCTCAAGATTGCTCATGCCATAATATAGATATTTGTACTAGCATTACCACACTGATACAATATTTTGCATGCTCCTTGTTTATTTATAGTTTCATTCTCAAAAATTAATATCAACAAATTTTACTCTAAAACAAAATATCAGCAAAGCCTGGCCTCTAAAAAAAGCCCTAAGTCTCTACGAGTAGGATCAACAGTGCAATTTGGATTGACAGGCTATCGTGGGTTCGTAGAACCGTAAGACTCTAAGAGTAGGATCGAGATCCTAACTACCTTGAGTAGGATCGGATCGACAATGCGATTTGGATCGACAGGCTGTCGTGGGTTCATAGAATCGTAAGACTCTAAGAGTAGGATCGCGATCCTAACTACCTTGGGTCTAAGATCTAATGACACTAGTCAAATCAATTATTAATCACTCCTTTAACTCTCTTGAAGAGAACTCACCTTGAAGGTGAAATACCTCATGAAGAGGTTCATCATGAAGATGAAAGCTCTAGCAATTTGATGTGCACATATTATAATACTAGGAACAACAATGCGCACCGAACGTGGACAGTGTTCGGATGTGAACAGTACCCTCACGTGAATAGTGCCCTACCGTGAACAGTGCACACACACGAAAACTTGCGTCCCAAAAATTCCTAGGAGCAGTTCCTCGAGCACAACAACGAACTAGTCTCAATAGGTACGAAAGGTTCATGAACAGATTGATGGGATCATGAAGAAAAATAACGTGCAATCCACTAGATATAAATGATGTGTAGTTGCACAAAAATAGGAATCAAGTACGAGCAAAAAAATTTGTGGAAGGGGAAACAAAAAGAGGCGCGAACGAAACACGACCAGCAACTAAACATGATGAACGAGTGGATTAAGACCTAACAAAATGCACTAAAAATACTGATTTAAACTACAGCAAAAGACAATATTTTTTGTGGCTTTTTCGTTGTATAGGACTGAAAAATAATCTAATAAATTATGGGTAAAAAGAGGTTCTACCGAGTGGCCTGGAATCTAATACCACGATGATACGGGGTGGCCCAATCTTCTCGAGTAGAACCGTGGATAAATAGTGCTCGACGACGAACAACGCTCAGCTATACACCATGCGCTAGTGCACGGACTTGCAGCTCTATGTATATTCGCCAACACGCACTAGGATGATCGCCGCTAGACCACGAGCGAGATCGCCAAGCCCTCAATTCCCAGCGGAAAAGCAAACTTGACCTTGTGAGGTAGAACAAACAATGGATCGCCTAATTCTCTCTAGAAATCCTCGCATGAATTTCTTATATAAAAGAACAAGAAATGACTTGTGTTCTATTCTTTATCTTAAAAGTATGATCTGCCTTACAATGGGGGTCTACCCCTCAATATATAGTCTTGGCCTAGAACTATTCGGTACTACTATTCAATGTGGTACTATTCATGCATTGTTACTGTTCACACGATGTTACTATTCACATCACGGTTACTGTTCACACCGTGGAATTGGGCTTCCATCCTGGTTCCTCCACACGGGCTTTGTGCTTGACCGCTTGGGCCTTGATCCCTCGCTTGGCCATATGGACATTGGCCCTCTCCTCCTTGGCCGAATGGGCCATAGGCCAGCGCCTTGACCTCCTTATTTGATGGCCTTCCTTGGATGACGTTTGCAAATCCTTGATATCTGTCCATCACTGAATCTTCAAACCTGAGCACAAAGAAAACACTGTTTTTAGGTAGTATAAAATTCTCATTAAAATCAATGACATGTTCATTAAGGAGCAAGTTCACCAGAGTTTTGTAGTTTCTTGGCACATACTCTTGTTATGGGTCCTGTTGGCAACTCGAGGCGTATATCATGAGCATTAGGTGGAGGAGAAGAAGGTGTCGTAGGGATGCCCTCATCACACCTAGCATTTGATTGTGACCGATGTATAATTGCTAGGGTATAACAGGGAGTTGGGTAAAAATAAAGACATATCGATCATGATATGTGGTACGAGAGCTACCGGTTTGACTAACATAATTCTACCGCTAGAGCTCTAATTGTTGTCTCATTCATCACAATTTCTATTCGTTGGCCATAGCACCATGATCTTGGTAAGTCACTTCACCTCGCACACGCTGTCGGACCCGGGATTAACACCCCAAATCCTCTGTGCATTTCTGAACTAGTCCCATGATCAATAGCTAGTTCACACAGTAAACAGATATGGTAACATCCATAAATCACACAACTTAATTAATAATCAATAGAGTTTATTACAAAAGAGGCTTACATGCCAACAATAAAGAACACAGCGGAAGACGAAGAAGTAGTGGAGTCCAGCTAATCTGCCACAGGCAATCGACTGAGATAGCGGCCTAGTCGTCGAGATCCACACCAGTAGCAAAGTCCTTCTCCTCTGAAATTTAATTGCATTACGCAAGGATGAGCACAACTTTCATGCTTGCAAGTTACACCCAAATAACAGAGTTAATGCATGCATGGATATAACAAAGAAAGGCGTATAAGGTTATTTGTGCAAAAGCAATATTTGACAATTTAAATACAATACTAAGTTCAGAAGCTCAAATTTTACAATAACTAAAATTGATTTTTAATTGAATTGATAATGATAGTGTAGGCACACACCTAACACTAACTTAAATACGGGCACCAACCCGGGGCTTCAACCCATAGCTTTTCTCATGGACACCAATTCATGTCAAAACTATTTTTCAAATCCTTTTGAAAACAAAAACAAAGTCTAACTTTGAGTGGCTTGAATGGAATGTCCATGACCGTGGACACGGCTATTCGAATAGTTTTCTACTCTGCAGAGGTTGTACAGCTTTACCCACATGACACGATTTCTCTAGTTTGTTTGGCATCCGTCGATACCACTGCTCACTACCTTAGGTAAGCAGTCTAGAGCACGTGATAAGGCCTTTACAATGCTTCATCCCATCGTAGTCCTGCCTCGCTAAGGATTCACCCCCTTTGGACTGACCATCCGCCGGGTTCAGGCCCCCTCTTGCGCTAGGTGGGAATACATAAAAATAGGTCATTCTGACACCCAGACATCAATATGGCACAACCACGATGGAATATTACAAATTAATTAGCTAGGCCCCGCCCACACAGGACATGTGATAGTACGGTAAGGCGTAACAAGGAACGCTCAAAAGCCGGTCCTTAAATGACTTGGGCGACTTTCCATAAAACCCATGGGCCCCGATCACAGAAATGACTCGATCTCATGCATCAACATGCACCATCCAAACATCCATTTCGCCCAAGTACAAACCACCCATTTATTTCACTTTTCAAAGTCATTTCTAAACGTGCATAACACACCCATGCCATGGATACAATTTAAACCATAATTGATTTTTGGCTGAAATTCCCTAAATCAAATATTTCAGGTCTAAGCATGGTTAAGCATAATTTTTACCAAAATGTTCTAGTTCATACTATCGCATAAACTAAGTTTTTATCTAAGGTGTCAAGGTAGGTTTAGTTCAATGTCAAGATTGGGATGTACAATGGAATTAGGAATAACTACAATTTAAAAACAGGAATTTAAATTAGACAGAATAGAAATAAGCATGCAACAATAATTTAAAAAAGAATTTAAATAATTTGAAATAATAAGATCAAATATGATCAAAGGTATAACTTGCCTTGGTTGATTAATCGTTGTTCTCAAACGGTGTCGAAATCCGGTTGTCCGAAGTGGTCAAAATCTATACGCGTAAACGATCCAAATTCAAATAACATTCAAATAAAATCCAAAAATTCTAAAACAATTCACAAAAATTCCTAGAGTTATTTTGGACTTAAATAAAATATTTCTAACTTAAAATTGGTAATATTTTTGCACATAATTTATTTTGGGCCTCAAAATAATTAAGGAAAAGCTTTTAAAATTCCAGAAAATTCTAGAAATTAATTTGATTTTTATTTTTCAACTTTAACTCAAATAAAACTTCAAAAACTTTAATAAATTTTATTTTTGACTTTTAAAACTTCAGAAATTCAGGAAAACAATCAAACTCTTTCAAATTTCAGAAAAACCAACAAAATAATAACTTTAATAATTTTTAATTTTGTAAAAGAACTTTGGGATGTTACATACGCTGTCTCTCCAGCTCACGGCCACCATGCGGCGATTGCACGGTTGAAGGCAACCATTGCACGTGGACATGTTGACACGAGGTAGCCCGATCTTCTCGAGTAGAACCATGGATAAATAGTGCTTGACGACGAATAATACTCAGCTGTACACCACGCGCCAGTGCACGGACTTGGTCTGTCGTAGCATATGTTTTTGCTAACTATTTTAACCGGCCAAACTCATAGCCCTCGGCTAATTGCAATGGCGGAAAAGGAAGGTGTTATGCTGATTGGATGTGTTTCCAATTTGGCTAACTATTGCTAAAAATAAAAATACACATGCCTAATGTATTCGAACGTGTTGGCTGGCCATCTCCAAATCAGTCACGTGAGCATGGTCACAACCGAACATGTGATTCGGTCATGTACATGGTGGCCAAGCAATCTCCAAGTCACGTAGCCATATATGTGTAGATGCATGCTTTCCTTGTTGTGTTTAGCCAACAACCGAATCATCCTAGATTTTATTTCCTTCATGCAAAAGTCTTCTTCCTGTTATTTCCTCATGGTCAGTATTTAATCCACGCACTTGTATCCCTATGCGTTTTAGCAACATCTGGATTTTCCTTGACTTGCTCCAACTAAAATTATTCTATTGTTGAATCTTCAAACCTGAGCACAATCAAAACACTATTTTTAGGCAGTATAAAATTCTCATTAAAATTAATGACATGTTCATTAAGGAGTAAGTTCACCTGATCTTGTAGGTTCTTGGCACGTGGTCTTGTAATTGGCCCAGTCGGCAATTCGATGCGTATATCCTAAGCGTTAGGTAGAGGAGAAGAAAGCGTCGTGGGGATGCCCTCATCATCCTCCCCCTATTAAAAAGGCGTCGTCCTCGACGCTAGATCATCAGCACCAAAGAACGGCGATAAATCCGCAACGTTGAATGTCAAGCTCACGCCATAGTCATCACCCGGAAGCTCGATTTTGTATGCATTATCATTAATCCGCTCAAGCACTCTGAAAGGTCCATCTCCTCATGGCAACAACTTCGATTTGCGTCGATTTGGAAAGCGACCCTTGCGGTAGTGTAACCAAACTAAATTGCCCGGCTGAAAAATCATATTCTTTCTTTTCTTGTTCGCCTTGTCAGCATAGTACTTCGCCTTGCACTCAATTTCTTCTTTCACCTTGATGTGCAATTTCTTCGCATATTCAGCTCGCTTTGACGCCTCCATATTTGTTCGTTGTTGACTGGGAAGCGGCAGCAAATCAAGTGGCGTGATAGGCTTGAAACCATACACCACCTCAAACAGGATAACAATCCTCCCACTCCTTGATATTTTTCTTGATCATGGTCCTCAGCAGCATCGAAAGTGTGCGGTTCACCACCTCCGTTTGACCATCAGTTTGGGGATGATAAGTTGTGCTAAATAACAACCTTGTCCCTAGCTTCTCCCAAAGTGTCTTCCATAAATAACTCATGAATTTGACGTCGCGATCCGAGACAATGGTCCTAGGCACGCCATGCAACCGCACTATCTCCCTGAAAAATAAGTCAACAACATGCGACACATCGTCGCTCTTGTGGCACATAATAAAGTGTGCCATCTTTGAAAATCGATCCACAACGACAAAAACAGAATCTCTCCCCCTCTTAGTCCGAGGTAGTCCTAAAACAAAGTCCATACTAATATCTTCCCATGGTGCATTAGGAACTGGAAGAGGAGTATACAAACCATATGGATGCTACTTCGATTTCGCCTTGTGACAAGTTATGCACCGTTGTACATACCTGTCCACATCACACCTCATCTTAGGCCAATAAAAGTGATTGCTCAACATAGACAACGTCTTCTCATGGCCAAAATGTCCCATCAATCCACCTGCATGATATTCCTGCAATAATAACAAACACACGGACGATTCTGGAACGCATAGTTTGTTAACGCGAAATAAAAACCCATCATGAATGTGAAATTTGTCCCAGCCTTTCCCATCTTTGCAATGCGCATGAGGGGAAGTGAAATCATGGTCATTAGCATATAAATCATGCAAACTCTCTAAAGCAGGAACTTGCACATCTAAGCGATTTAAAAGCACACTTTTCCTAGAAAGAGCATCAGCAACCACATTTTCCTTTCCCTTCTTGTATTTCACAATGTAAGGAAACGACTCAATAAATTCTACCCACTTAGTATGTCGACGGTTCAGCTTAGCTTGGCCTTGCAAATATTTTAAAGCCTCATGATCAAAACGTATAATGCATTCCTTAGGCCATAAATAATGTTGCCAAACTTCTAAAACTCGCACTAAAGCATACAACTCCTTATCATATACTAGATAATTCAATTGTGCACCTTTGAGTTTCTCGCTAAAATAAGCAACCGGTCTACCCTCTCCATCGAAACACTGCCAATACCAATTCCACTAGCATCACATTCAATTTCAAAATTCTTAGTGAAATCAGGTAAAACAAGTAACGGTGCCTCAGTTAAATGCTTTTTCAATTCATCAAATGCAGCTTGCTGTGCCACCCCCCATGTAAACTCAACACCTTTTTTTGTTAATTCATTCAGTGGGGTAGCGATGGTGCTAAAATCCTTAACGAAACACCGATAAAAACCAACGAGTCCATGAAAGCTCCTAATTTGACTAACATTCATAGGAGAAGGCCAATTTTTAATTGCTTCAATTTTAGACTCATCTACCTCTACTCCCTATGTCGAAACCACATAGCCCAAAAATATTACACGATCTTTGCAAAAAGTGCACTTCGCTAAGTTCCCAAACAACCTAGCATCACGTAAAACCTGTAGCACTTGTCTAATGTGGTGAATATGATCAGATTCACTATGGCTGTAAATCAAGATATCATCAAAATACACGACCACAAATTTCACAATGAAATGCCTCAAAACATGATTCATCAATCTCATGAATGTACTAGGTGCATTAGTTAACCCAAATAGCATGACTAACCACTCATACAAACCAAATTTTGTTTTAAAAGCAGTTTTCCACTCATCCCCTTCTTTCATCCTAATTTGATGTTACCCACTACGCAAATCAATTTTCGAGAAAATAACAGCACCACTCAATTCGTCTAACATATCATCTAAGCGAGATATAGGATGACGATATCGAATAGTAATATTATTAATCGCTCTACAATCTATGCACATGCGCCAAGTACCATCTTTCTTAGGAACTAAAATAACAAGAATAGCACAAGGGCTTAAACTTTCGCGTACGTACCCTTTGTCGAGAAGCTCTTGTACTTGTTTCTGAATTTCCTTTGCTTCCTCGGGGTTGGTATGGTTCGGTGATCGATTTAGTAGTGTCGCTCCCGAATCAAATCAATTTGATGCTCTATCCCGTGGATTGGTAGCAAACCAGCGGGCACCTCCTCCGGAAAAACGTCGTTGAATTCTTGCAAAACATGAGAGCAACCACTGGGAAGAGACGTCAAGTCATCAGTAGAAAGCAAAGCATCTTTGTATAGGAGTACAAAGTGCACAAAATTGGGATTCTCACAAAAAGTTCTCATCTCTGATTTGGTGGCTAACATTACTAAACCTTTCTCTCCCTCACTATTCTTTTTACTACTTAATTTTGACTTGTGGCTCTCACTCACCGAAGGGTGGAATCTCGCTATTTGGTGTACTCTCAATTTTCACCTCAACTTTCTTCTTATCAGCATTGACTATCTTTGTCGGCGTAAGTGGATACAAAATCACATCTTTGCCGCTCCACTTAAACTTGTAGTAGTTTGTATACCTATCATGATAAACATGACAATCAAAAATTGCCATGGGCGCCCCAACAGCAAGTGACAAACTGACATGGGCACCACATCGCAAACAATGGTATCCTCATACTTGCCAATCTTGAAGTGCACCTTCACCATATGACTAACTTTCACCTCGCCCACATCGCTCAACCACTGCACATGATAAGGATGAGGATGCGGTAAATATTTTAAGCTCAATTTTGTGCACATCTCCTTGCTGGCCAGATTATGATATTTTCCTCCATCAATTATGACTTTGCACACTTTATCGCCAAGTGTCGCCCATGACTGAAACAAATTACACCGCTATGCGGTAGACTGGCTTTGTGACATGCTAAGTACACGAAGTGTGCACACTAGCATATGCTCTCCATCTAGCGACCCCAGCCTACAGTCCAATCGCTCATCCTCTGTGGGATCCTCTGCAAAATCAGCAAACGGAGTAGTATCGTCCTCATCACTAGCTGAAATATACCCATCATCAGTAAGCATCAACTCAACCATGTTGTTGTATTGATGATGATTAACGATCCGCCGAAAAGCATAATTCATCCCAGCAAGAAAGCGAGCCATCGCTTGTTCCTCATTCTCACGCACAGCAGCATGTATGATAATCTACTCTATCTCTTTATAATACTCACTAACTGATTTCAACTCCTGTCGCAACTCAATCAGCTTCTCATGCAGTGAACGCCTGTAATGTGTAGGTACAAAGCGCGCGTGCATCTGTCGCTTCAGCTCGTCCCATGTAACAACACGAGGCTCGTGTTGCTCCATACGCTATTGTACACAGCACTCCCACCATGTAGCAGCATATCCGTCCAAAGCAGCAACGGCAAGATCTAACTCGCGCTGATCAAAATAGCTTATCAACTTTTAGCTCCCATGCAAGATAAACCTCCACCTCTGTAGTACCCTCAAAGGATGGCATTGTGAACTTAGGCTTTGCAACAAGATCATCGGCGTCCTCATCGCATCGACGATTGCATGCATACTGATTATATTGACAGTGTAGTAAATAGTCGTCGAACATGGCCTCGTCGCTGTCGTCGTCAGCGTGGCGGCTACCACGGCCTCCTCGATGGGCACATAGTATGCACCCCCAAAGGCGTCGTCATGCGCGCCTCTGTAGGCGCCATCGTGGACGCCATCGTTGGCGCCCAGGTAGGCACCGCCTCCTCCTACGCCATTGCCACGGCAGCTCCCTTGTGCAGCTGGACGCGCCACGACCTCAGCAACAACATGGCACTACTGCGCCGCCTCGTGTACACGTGCCTGTTCGTCGAATTGTTGTTGGTGTGATTCATCCTCGCCGCCGCTCCAGTGGCAGCTCCAGATCCGCCTCGTGCCGCTGCTCAGATGGGAGGTGTACACTCCCCGCATCGTCACGTGTACCCAGCTGCATCAAAGTGGTGATGTTGGCAATAGCGTCGAACAGTACCTTGTGGTTGTCGTCGACGGTCACAGACAGCTTCTGGAAATCTGTCCCTAGGCCATCCAAGTTGTTTTGGACACACCCAAGGTCGCCGCGCACCTAGTCGACCTTAGTCCGAAACTCATCTCGAAGCATGGTACGAAGTGTATGGTAGTGCATCTTGGTGACCGGATCAGTAAGGTTGCCATCTAGATCCTTGTCCTGCTCGCTTCCTGACATTGTTACAGTAGCAAAAATACCAAGTGACAATATATGTGGAAAATAAGTGGGAATCTCTCAACTATTGTTCAAACAAAGCAAGTTGTACCGCTCCAAAGTAAATTAAGAGCAAAAAAACTTACGTCAGAAAGCAACGAATCCACCAACCAAGATTGTGCGCGAATATCAAGAACGATAAATAATACGTGACACGGATGTTTTTGGTGGAGCTAGGTGAGGAAAACAACCTAACAAATTCAGAATTTAAAGATTGTCGAGCTATGTAGCAATCTAAACGAGGTAAACATAGGCACCGCATGAGCAGTTGTCTGGCAGGCATCTATGCACCCAGCCGGGCCGACAAGATCATGGTGCTGCCCGGCCAGCCCTCGGCCAACTTCGACCAAGATTGGCTACGCTGACGGTGAACGAGAGCACGGCCGCTTTTCTACTACGAGTCCCCACGAGGCGGCCCTCGGCCGCTTTGTCCTCTGGCTCAACGGAGGTTTGTAAGTTGCATGTGCCATGTGGTGGCCTCACCATGGCTACTCAACTGAGCTGAGCATGAGATGATGCCAGATTTGGAAGGGGTTGTGGCCGGCGTCGGTGTTGTGACCGACGTTGGTGAGGTTCAAGTGCCGTTCTCTCAGGTTCATCGGGTAGTTAGTGCTGCGATTGGATCTAGGTTTTGAAAATTGCAAGAAGGATTCATCCAATGATGATGAGATCATCTTGGCGGAAGCGGCATTCGATTCGACAAAGCAGAATCGGCCGATTGTCGGTTCTGGAGGTGCCCCGAAATCTTCAAGCAGTAACGGAGTTCAATCTTCCATCTCATCTTCTTTTCGCAGATCCTTGCAGGTCTTTGATGATGCAGTTGCGGCGGGGTACTCTCCCGCGAAGCTTTGTGCGGTGGGTCTTTCACTGGGACGAAGCAAGAGCCGGCCATGGCAAGAGCTGGTACCGCCTCCTCGCTTGTCTCCTCCAATGACTTTGGCCGCTGCCATCGATCAAGCATGCAGGCGACGGAAGTCAGGATGCAAGCGACAGAATTCAGGATCGGAGTGCCGAGTCAATAGTGTGTCAGTTTCACCGAATTTGAAGTCCTTTCAAATTTTGGATGCTCCATCTTTTTGCCGGTTCCATTACCAATCCAATTGATTAATGA
>JAYEVD010000711.1:0-159655 GCA_036346405.1 Phyllostachys edulis | reverse complement strand
GCATCGGTGGCGGAGGAGTTAGTGAGACCGCCTTCATTAACTCCATGAGCTATGGTCCCATGGGCTGCGGTGGAGGAAAGGCATCTACAAATTTTGAAATAGGAGAAAAGATTAGTAACACTTAATGAGATTAGAGATAAGTATGGAACTAGGAATGATGAGTAGAAGCAATAAATACTCTATATTTTTGGCAAAACTTTTCTAAAAAATAAGATCCAAGTCATTAAGGCCATCGACCGGTCTAACTAGGGTCCTACAATCGTATGCTCGATACGGCTCACATGGGACCGGATTACGAAAGAATCCAAATCCTCTATGAATCCTTTGTGCTATTCCACTGGATCGGTAGCTAGCACTTCCACGGTACACATTCTTTGAATCATTCATACAAGGCGTGGCTGAAACAAATATATTACAACGCGAGGTAACATAGACCTCATCGAATTGAGTTTTACAAAAGACGCACAAGGCCAAATATATTACATTACAAAAGAAACGACCAAGTCTACAAGGAAACAAAAGGGGAGGTAGGGCTCATCTCACACGAACAGCTATTTGGGTGACACATGTCTGACAGATATTAACCAAGAAATTTGGATAATATCGGTTGTATGCCTTGATACTATGAGTCTACTTAGGCTTGGCGAGGTCTAAACTTCTGAGCTATTCTACTCCTCGTCATATCCTTGTCCATCATCTTCTAGTCCATCGTAGTAGCGTAGTCTCCTTCATCTTAGTTATCTGAAGGGTTGGGGAGAAGCGAGAATGAGCACTACTACAGGTGCTTTCATGAGAGCCAACACACAATGCAATTATATATATGCAAGGCTTAACAAGGATGGCTCGGGTTCTTTTATTTGCTAAAGCAAGTTTTTCAATATTATAGTTACAAAACCTATGACTTAGCATTTTTAACAAATTGCAATTTTATAAAGAGAGTAATGTGCAATAATTAATAACAGAGGTTACCTCCACCTTCATGCTTATTTTGATTATGGTTACATCCACCATATTAACGACCTTTGGGGTACATCCACCGGGGAAAAACCAAATTTAGGGCTAGGTGAGCCGCCACATTTATACCACCCACAAAGTTTTGAAATAGAACTAACACAAGTTAAGTTCCCATGTCATACTGACCAGTAAAGCGCAATTTGTTTAAGCAGTTTAATACTCTGCGAGAGATAGCACACTTTACCCACAAGAGACAATTAACTCATTGCCCTACATAATTCCTTAGATGTGTAGTTGAGAGGTTGTCACAATAACGTTCGACTTATCTACGCCCCTTCGTCATTTAGCACATATAGGGTTCGCCCATAATGTTGGCGGGATGTTCACCTCAACGGCGGCATAGCGGTGCTATACCTCGTGACGGCAAGCGTCACCCTCCTCTTGGTGTCCCATTCAGCGCGAATGAATCCACTTGGCTCCCCATTTATCGCCCGTGAAATGGCATCCAAGGTTCAATAAATCTACTAAGCTAAGTTGCAAGTTTTTACTGCGAGACTTGTGGTTGTACTTCTTTAACACGGGAAGTCGTGACCCGATTAAGTCCTTAGGGTTATCTGGGCGGTTCATTCCACAACCCAATCATTCTCGTGCTCTGGGCACCAACCGCCTCACCATCCGCCCGAGATAGAGCTAGCATTTTTAGGGTTTTGAGGTAAACCAAATTATTTTCTCGCCTTAGTCAATGGACCACCAATGACTACCCAAAATATTTTATGTTTGAAGACATGATGATTGGGGTATTTAATACCCGTTACTTGAAACAAGGCTAACATGTAAGCTCAAGTACAACCTATAACTAGTATTACCATATACTTACTAGGGTGACAATAAATAATGGATTCAAGTTATCAAGGATGGCATATTAATTAATTAATGCGTCAAGTAGGTGTTTAACTACCTTAAGCTTTAACATATATTTGAGTCTGAAATTAAAGCATGCAATTTATTAATTTAAAAGAATATAATTTGCATAAAATGTAGGAACAACATGATCAAAGTATTGACTTCGCCTTGGTTAGAGGCAAGGTGATCGTGATAGTCTTGGTCTTGATCAACTTGAGGTTCTCCGGCGTCTTGAATCCTAAGCAGGCGAATGCGGAAAAAAGCACAAGCGGCAAAGAAAGCAAGTAAATACAAAAAAGCATAAATGAACTCCAAATTAATCAAGTCCTATGCCATTAGCAAGATCTTGATTTAACGAATTTTAGAAATTTAAATCATAATTTTGGAGTTATAACGGAGAATCTGAATGTAAGCTTAAATGGAAAAGAAAAGAAGAGAGGTCTCGGGTCACGCAGCAGTATGGGCCAGGGATGTGCGTAAGGTGGCTCGGTCCATGGCACGATGGCGCATGAGGCCTTGGCGATGAGGAGGTGCTGGTTTGGCTTCTGCACACGGGGTCCACATGGAAGTCTCCGCAGTGGGGGCTTAGGATGTCACTAGGGCATTAATGACCGTCATTAGGACATCATTAATTGCCTTAATGGCGGAGAGAAACGATGACGATCGGCTCATGCCACGCGGCAGTGCGCAGGCGCCACGCCGTGGCGTGGCGGCTCCGGCGCGACCCCGTGAGGCGAGCTTGGCGGCCGGCGAGGACACCAACGGGAGCTGGCGATGGCGAAGGTGGTGGCGGGTGGCGGCGGAAGAAAGAAGGGCGGCAGCGGCGGGTGGTGGCGGCGGCGGGCGGCGACGGACTGGCGGCGAGTGGCTCTGGTGATTCCTAAGCGCAAGTGAGTGAAGCAGGGCAAGAAGGGCGTGAAGAGCTCACCAAGCCAACAATGGCAGCCGGAGGTGGGCGGTGGGCGAGATCAAGCGCGATGAAGAACTCGGCGAGTCGAGGAAAGAAAGCCAAATCGGAGTCCTGTTGAACCAAACCGAAATTACATTAGGGAAGCGCTCAGCGAGGTCCAAGGCACATGGTGGCCGAAGAGGGGGAAGGAGCTTCAGCGGGCGGGAGGAAGGCCGGCGAGGCGCGGCTCGGCTTGTGGGCTTCTTGGAGCTCGAGGCGGTTTGGTGTGGACTTACCGGGGCTCCAATGGGGGCGGTGTGGGGAGCTCAAGGGGTGTAGGGGAGCTATAAAGGGCTATGGGCAGAGAAGGCCACGGAATGGAGCGGGAGGTCAAGGCGGGGCGAAGGGCGATCTTCGCGTCTGGCGGCTTAGGCGCGTGGAGGTGACCAAGCGGGGCGCAGGGCATGGGCGTCGAAGGATGGTGAGGGCGCGTCTTGCTCTTGCAGTGGTCCTCATGGCGAGCAGTGGATGGCGCGGCGGTGGCCTGAAGCCTGCACCTGCGGCCGGAAGGCAGGACGGAGGCGGGTGACAACCGATGGCGAGGCGGCTCGGTCCACGGATGAGGCGATGGTAGCGCCATTGCGGTGCAGGGCCAGGCTTCAAGGTCGTCATGCGGAGTAAAGCGGCATGCAGGCGGCAGAAGGCGGCGGGAAGCGAGCAGATGGCGCGGCTCGAGGCGGGTGGCGCTGCTGGTGGGTCGGTGGCGTTGCGGCGGGCGTGGGGAGTTAGCGACGCGGCGGCTTGGCGGCCGTTGGCGGTAGCGTCCCCAGGGCTGCTGCGGCAGCGGACGCAGCAGGCGGGCCGGTGCTCAGGGCGGCGAGACGCCGCAGTTGCGCGGTGGACTCCAAGGTCGCCACAGTGCGGTGGCGGGCTATCGGCGGCCATAAGCGAGATGGGGCGCGCGGCGAAGGGTAAGCGACATAAGGGCCAAGGCGCGCGTCTTGAGCAGGCTGAAGCGAGTGTGGAATGGTGGCACTATTCTGAGGGGCAGGATGGCGAGCCTTGCGAGGAGGGAGTTAGCGGTTCTTGTGGTTCTTTGGCGTCACTGAGAAGAAGAACCGTTGCCTTGCTTTGCTCTTCTGATGACCAGGGGAGAGAACGGGAAGGAGAGTGACCTCCGTGGCTGCGACTGCTAGGAGAGAAGGGCGAGGCTGGAGAAAGGGTCGGGCGGTAGCAGAGGGTCAAGGAGGTGGGCCGAGCAGAGAGCGATGGTGAGCTCGAGAAGGAGGAAGATCAAATCGAAATCAGCCCGAGAATTCAAAGCGAGGAGAAAAACTCCAACCAGCGAAATTGAATTTCAAATGTTTCAAATGTTACATTTGAAACCACGAGGCGAGAAAGAACGGAAGTTTTGAAAATAGTTGATACTTGAATTCTGGCGAAGAACTAAGCGAAATTTTATTTACTATTCGTCTGATTCAGCGGATGTTACAAGTATATCCGGGATCTTCTTGATCGTGCCTCTCTCATCGATCGTCAGATCGCTGAGACTCCCATGGAGCTCAATGTTCACCTCTCGACCCTCGATGGTGAGCCTCTTTACGATCCAGACTTCGCTATCGTCATCTTGTTGGGAGTCTTGTCTACCTTCTTGTTACTCGTCCGGATATTACTTATCCGGTCCACATTCGAGTAAGTTAGTCTCTTCCCACTCGGGTCCACTACAACCACCTTCTTGAGTTTTGCGATACCTTCGTGGGACTATCTCTTGCCGTCTCTTCTTTCCACACTCCAGCTCGTTCTGACTTGGGCTTATTTGGATGCTACTTGGGCCAGCGATCCCTCGATCGCGGGTCTATCTCTGCTTCTTGTGTTTTTCTTGGTAGTTCTCTCATTGCACGGAAGATGAAGAAATAGGCTGCAAGTGTCCTGTTCGAAAGTCTGAGAGGTGAGTTGCGAGCTATGACTCTCTTGACAGAGAGATTACTTGGCTCACGGTGGTTACTTGAGGATTTTGGTGTTTCATCACTACAGAGCTCCTCTCTTGTCGAGATAGTACAAGTGCTATCAAGATGTGCCGTGACCTGTGAAACATGAGCTCACCAAGCATATTGGTGTTGATGCTTCCTTCATGAGGTCTTGTGTGCATGATCGGTGATTGCTCTTGAATGTGCCTTTAGAGCTTGGATAGCGGATTTCTTCTGAAGGCCAGACTCAAGCACATGCAGCTTCTACCTCTCCAAACTCGGTGTTGTTGATCCACCATGAGTTTGAGGGGGTGTTAGAGATATATGTATAGTGTGTTATTCCCCATTGTTATGAGGGTTATTTGCATATTCACCTCCTTTACTTTGTGTATATATCTCGCCCTTTGGCCCCTGGTAATACAAGTTGCTATTCATAACACCGACAACCATGACGTTGTAGGTCATGTCTCGACAAATGTGGTGAGTTGCTGATATTTCTCAGGTGAATTGTTCTCTAACTGTAAGTGGCATAATAGTATGGTGGCAATTGTCATTCTCAGGGATGAAAAACCCGGCCGGTTCCCGCCGGTAACTGGATTTACCTGTGGGAACCGGGATTCGAAATACTGGCCGGAAAACTTCAAATTCAAATTCAAATTCAAAATTCCGGCGGAAACATCTCAAATTCAATTTTATTTGGACGAATTTTGATCGAGTTTTTTTCGAAATTCGGTTACCGGCCGCTGGCGAGATTCCCTCGAAGCAGTTTTCGATCCTGGTCATTCTTCCATTATATTCTCATACCCTTACTCAGTCTATGTGTATGTTCATGCTTTTGGCCGGATCACTCGTGGTGCGAGAATGAGGAGGAAGAGATGGGAGTCGGGGGTAGTAGCAGGATCTCAATACCGTTTAGGAGGAATCCCACGGCGGCCGATGCTGATTCATCGCCAAGAACCGAATTCCCAAAAAACTCGGTCAAAATTCGTCCAAATAAATTTGAATTTGAGATGTTTCAACCGGAATACTTGCAAGGATCATATATGGAGATCATGATACTTGCATGAGCTATGGCTTTTTTTAAGGAAAAAAAAAACTGGAGCTTTATTTGGTAGTAGCAAACAGCTCTAGTTACATAGTTATTGTAAAAAGGAGGGGGAGAATATAGCAAGTTCTAGAGGAAATCTGCAAGTGTTGCAAGTAGTCGATGGATTTGTCTGTCTGGGATAGTCTGACGGTAAAAAAAAAAAGGCAAAATAAATTTGTTAAATTGCCTTCTTTTGAGAGCCCTTCTTAATTGCCATATGCCGTGGTCTTTGTATCTCACAGCTGAAAATGCGGTTTCTGTATGGTGGTATCTGAGATCTCCATGCTAGGACCTCAATTCTCCCTCGACAGTTCGCACTTCCAAATAAGACATCCTGAAGTGTTATCTTGGGAACTTCCTCATCATCAAAACTTGTTTGATACTGGTTATGGACCACACAAAAATCGGCATTGGCCATCTGAAGAAATGTAGGCTTATTTTCCCGCAAAAGATCACTCGGATGCTCACCAAACATAGAGAAATTCGTTTGTACATCTAGTCTCACAGATTTAAGAACTACAGACCAAAATTGAGCATTGAGGTTGGATCGTAGCCAGCCAGATATCACATTTGCACTTATGAATGATCCATTCATCTCCTTGCCAATCTCCATGGCGATTGATGCCAGTTTTGGTTGTTCCTCGATCCGCACTTCCAAATGCAAGCACCTTGAAGAAATACCAAAATGCTTCTCGGGGTAGAAAACTCAACACAAGAGGCTGCGTAGTACCAAAGCCTATTATTTTGCTAGATCGACTTGTGATTATTATTTTACTACCTCTTGCAATGTGGCCGGCATAAGCTAAATATAAGTTTTTCCATGTAGCCTCATCAATATCCTTTGGTAATTCAATGATAACTAGCATTGCTTCTTTGCCACTGCAGGCATTGTTTCGATGCTTGATCACACGGCCATCCTTGAAATTTAGACTTTGGTACTCAAGATCGTCTTCATTGACCAACACAATTTGAGAGAACAGATTGCGCACTCTTTCATTGTTGCAGATATGTGAAACTAGGGTGCTCTTTCCAGCACCTGCTGGACCAATAATTGGTAGGACACCTACACTTTTTGTATTAGGAGGCTCCATTTGCATCAAGAAATTCATGATCCTGTCCATTTCCATTTGGCGACCAAACATGCACTTGTCAAGAAGGAGGTGCATGCTGTAAGGTTGCCGGTACAATGGAGGATAGTTCTTAGAAAATGCAACAAACTCACTCGCATCAACAATGATGTTATCCAAGTTGTGAAGCACTTGCTGCAATTCTTTCTCACTTTGTGTATCACCAGTGGAGAGAAAGAGACGCTTGGCAGGATTGAATTTAGATAGGGCAAAGAGTGACTCACTTCGTGATCTTTGGCCTTGTCTTCTCCATTGGCTTGGCTTCTGAAGTTGTCTAGGGTGTAATAACCTCTGTACATCTCCTTTCTCAGTATGTTCAGTTGCTGCATCATCGCTTGGTGATGTGCCGCCCCTCTGCCTCCTCGGCGATGACACACGAACCCAGCAGCAACCGTTGCAAGCTGTGTAGCTTCTCCTCCATGGTCGGGCGCTGTCGGGATCAAATATTTATCAACCAAGAAAGATATGGAGCGATTTGCAAGCTCACCAATAATTGCAGCGAAAACTACCTCCATTGGGAAAACTCTCCTTGCAAGATGGTGGAAGGAATCACGAAGAGTGCAGAGTGTATGCAGTGTGGGAAGGATTGATCTGCTGAGCAGCGTTCTAACAAGAACCGGAGTTTGTAGTCACATTTAAGGATTTGTTTGAATACACTGTGATCCAACTCAATCCATTCAAATTGACTCAAAATTTAAATTAAAATCCTTCTAATCCGGGCGATTGGTTCTGATCTAAACAAACCCTAAGACTGTCAACTACATAGAGAAATACCCCAATAAATTTGGCTTACGTAGTACACACATAGGATTTAACGTCATTTTGAAAAAAATATACCCGAATGATGGAGAACCTTCCAAGTGTCTCTACGCCAATAAATTTGGCTTACGTAGTAATAGGATTTAACGTCATTTTGAAAAAAAATATATATACCCGAATGATGGAGAACCTTCCAAGTGTCGGACCCAGATATTTTCTGAGAATCTAAATCCTCTGTGCAAATACTGTGTTATTCTCTGGATCAGTAGATAGCACTCACGGACACATCGCTGAATTATTTCATACATGACGTAAAATCATACCATTCATTAATTTAACATATCAGAGTTTACATAGACCACATCGGATCAATTTTTACAATAAGGACCGAACATGCCAAACTAATTACATTGCAAAAGTAGTGGAAGCGACAACGTAAGCAAAAGGATAAGAGCACATATCTCCAGAGGCAAGCGACTGGGGAAACCCGTGTGCGTCCGATATTACCCAAAGACTTAGATAATATAGGATGCACGCAAGCACCAACGGAGTCAACTAGACTGAGGCGAGATCTAAACTAAAAGAACTAAACTACTCCTCTTCATCTTCCCGGCCTCCAACTTCTGGATCCTCGTAGTAGTCGTAATTCTTGACATTTCACGCTTCTAAGAGTTTAGGGAAAGAGCGAGAATGAGCATAACTTCGTGCTTTCATGAGCCAATACACAAGATGCAATAATATACATGCAAGACTTAACAAGGATGGCTCGGGTTTTTATTTGCTAGAGCAAGATTTTTAATTATCATAATTACAAATTCCTATCACTTAGCGTTTTAACCAAATTGCATTTTATTAAAGAGAGTAATTGTACAATATTTATTTCAAAGAGAGGTCCCTCCATCGGAACCTATACCGTATGCTTCTTTTGATTTGAGCTACCTCTACTCATTAACACCACTGAGTCTAAAAACTCAGGGAAAATCCAATCTCGGGGCTAGGTGAGCACACCATATTTTTCATACCACCCACAAAGGTTTTTGAAATAGAACTAACTCAAGTAAAGTTCCCATGTCTGCCTTTGACCGTAGGCGCGGCTATTTAAACAATTTAGACTCTGCAGAGGTTGTACACTGTATCCACAAGAGATAGTCCTACTCGTTACCCCACACGATTCCTTAGTCATGTAGTTGAGCGACCATCACAGTAACATTTCAAATTACCTCGCCCCTTCCGTCATCTCACCCATATGGGGTTACGCCCATACGTTGTGTGGGATGTTCGCCTCAGCGATCTGGACTAGTTGAACTACACTTCAATGACAGGCTTACTTCACCTTATACTAGTGTCCCATTCAAGCCAGATGTATCACGTGCTTGCACATTCCCGTTATCCATCCAGCGAGATGACATTCAGGGTTTAATAACTTTATTAAGCCAAGTTGCAGTTTGCAGACTTGTGGTTGTACTTGTTTTACACGGGAGGTCATGACAAGATTAGGTCCTTAGGGGTTATCTAGGCGGTTTATTCCATATACCATTCACAACCAACATTCTTTGGGCTACATTAGCACCCACTAATATACCATTAATCACATCATCCGCCCAGATGGTAACAGCAAGTTATAGGGTTTTTTAGGAGTAAAATACATCAACTCAACCATCTCAGTCATTTGCCCACTATGGCTGCCCAAAATCACTTTCATGTTTAAAAGATGATGATTGGGATATCTAATACCCTGGTACTTAAGCAAGACTAGCATGTCGCTTAAGTACAACCTATAACTAGTAATTACCATATAGTTACTAGGGTGACATAGAATAACGGATTCAATTGTCAAAGGATGGTATAATAATTAATTAATCATCAAATGGTTATTTAATTAACTTAAGATTTAATATATATTTGATTAACAAATTAAAGCATGCCATTTTGGTCATTTAAATGAATATAATTTACATAAAATGTAGGATCAATATGATCAAAGTATTGACTACTTCGGAGTAAAGGTAAGAGAGTCTTGATATTCTTGTGCTTGATCAACTTGGAGATCTCTCGTGTCTTTGAATCCTAATCGGACGAATGTATCGGGAAAAAGACACAAACAAGCAAACAAAACAAATAAATACAAAAGGAAAACAATTGAACTCCAAAATAAACAAGACCTATGCCATTAGCAAGATCTTGAATTTACAAAATTTTAGAAACAAATTTCATAATTTTTGGAGCTATAATGGAGGAGAATGGAGCTTCCGAAGATCGAATTGGAATTAAATTAGAAAATTAAAAAGGAGGAGAGAGAAACTCGTCCACTGACATGTGGGAATACTGAATAGTGCATGGTTCATGTGCACAGTGCATAGACCAGAGGTCAATATGCACTGTGCACTGGTCTACGGTGCACCGGGTGCACACTGTTCATGGGGGCCCACCTGTCATTGATTTAACGAATAAACAAACCAATACATTACTATTTGTGGGCCCCCGCAACGATCCTTGAGGAGGAAATGAACGGGTGATTAAAATAAGTGGCGGTATTCATTCAATGGGCCCGTGGGGTAGTGAGTCCAAGATGCAATAAGACATCACTTAAATTAAGCAAATGATTGTTTAGGCCATAATGACCGTCGGTGATACGGTGTTTAAGAGGCTATAGTGTTGGGTCGGCACTTCGCACCATGAGGCGATAGGGCGACCAAGAGGAGCTCGGCTCGTCCGCCACGTGAGGCGGTGACCAAGAATGTAAACGAGGAGGGCTCAACGAGGGAAGCTAGTGACGGGGTGGCCTTGGTGGGGATGGCTTGAGCGATCTGAGGTGGCGGAGAAGCGGCAGTGGCGTAAGAAACCCGCGGCACCTTGGTGGCTCAAGACCCAAATGGGTGAGAGCATGGGCTAGAGGGGAGCTCTAGGAACTCACCAAGCTAAAGAAGGGGGCGGGAGGTGGCGAAGGAGGAGATCGGCGGTGAAGGTGGCGGCGCTCGGAGGCGGGAAGGAGACCAATTCCCATGACAAGGGCCTAAAACCGAGGGGACTTGAGGGAAAGACTCCTCGGTGATAGGAGCTCACGATGACAGGGAAGGCGTGCCGGAGGCGGGGCCAGAGCATCTTGGTGGCGGTGGAGGCGGCGCCGATTGAAAATGAAAAGGTGGCGTTTCTCGGTGGAGCTTACCAGAGAGCGAATGGGGCGGCGTGGGGAGAACAAGGGCACAAGGGCTCTCTTTATAGGTAGCCAAGGGAGCTTGGAGCCGTTGGGGCTGCGAGGTGGCGTAGTCCCGAGGTGGCGTCGGTCCGTGGCGGTTCTGCGCACGGAGGTGACAGGGCGGGAGCCAGATGGCGGCGTTAAGCGTAGTAAAGGGCGAGACTTGGTGCCAATGCTAACGCTGTGGCAGAGACGGTGCCGTGGGCACGCTTGGGACCGGCGGCTTGGTCATGGCGACAAGATGAGGCAAGTTGGGGTCAAAGTCACAGATGGCAAGGTGGGAGTGGGTGGCGGCACCGAGGAGCACACGGAGTTGGTGGCGTTGCAAAGGGGCTCGTCGGCGTCGCCAGAGCACCGACGATGAGTTGACTAGGGCGTTAGCGTCATAGGAGAGAGAAGCAAGGAGGGGAGCGGTCGGGTGAAGAAGACAAGGTAGGGGGAGAACCAGGCCAAGAAATGGCCGAAGGAAAGAAAGGTTGGGGGCTAGCGGGCCGAGGGGAATGGGCCGGAGAAAAAGGCCGAGGGTGCTGGGCCGGGCCGAGGGGAATGGGTTGGGAGAAAAAGGCCGGGGGTGCTGGGCCGGACCGAGGGCCGGAAGGAGGAGTGGGCCGGCCCAAGAAAAAGGATAGGGCTGAGCCCAAGAAAAGAGAACACAAATTGAGAAAAAGGCCCAAAATGGAAAAGATGAATTCAAAATCCAAATTTTGAATTTGGGAATTACCAAAAGGTTTGAAACACAAACCCGAGCTTAGCGGAAGCTAGAAGGTTTGAAATTATTTGATAATTTGACATAACTTTTGAAAACCAAGAACCGAAAGTAATTACTATTCTCGCTTTGAAAGCAGATGTTACACCAAGAAAGATAGCCGATGCAATCATAGCCTTCGTGATACCGATGATACATTCAAGCATTTGAGTCAATTAGTACTTGTTTTATTTAAATTTCTCTGTTATTTTTGGATTGCTTATTTCGATCACTTGCATTCCAGCGTCCAAACCGTCACACAACACCAACCAACTAAACTGCACCTGCAACAAGACCGGTGAAGACAATGGTAGTGGTTTCGAAACAAGATAAGTTACACATTACAATTGACGACGACATAATAAAAACATAATTAGACAAGTAATAAGAAACAATATTAGCACAACACATTTTTAAGCAAAACGCCATCACATAGTTTTTCGACAATTCACCTCGATGGTACTATACATTTCGACAACGCGTCATCACATCATTTTTCGACAAATCATAATAATGTTGCAAAGACATTCTAGCACGCGTCAACATATAGTTTTTCGATAAATCACAATGGCATTATAAAACATTCAACACAACATATTTCGACAAGACAAATCATTCTAGTGGCTGCTGTAACACTCCGATTTCCAAAATCGGGATGTTAATAGTTAATTTGGTGATTTAATAAATATTTGACTATGTTTTAAAATTTTTCCCGTGTTTAATTAAAAAGATTGCTCTTAAAATCAAATCGAATTAATTAAAAGGTTGCATTTAAAGTTAAATCGAGTTGTTTAAGAAGTTGCATAAAATTAATAATAGTAATAATAAAAATATTGAATCGAATTTTTGAAAGGTCGTATTTAAAAATTTAATTGTATTCATTTCATGTTTTCGCATGCATCACAAAAATCATGTCGTCGGGCTTGCATTAGTATCGATGCCCCATGCCCAGCTTCAACCGACCGCGAGACAAAATGCCCACTACCCATTCCTATTTGTCTCCTCGACATCCATTGATTTCAATCAACCTCCTCATTGCTATTTATTCCTTCTCCCCAATGAGAGCCATTCCACCCACCGCCTCTTTCCTTTTCCTTACTATTTATTTTGTCCATCCTAACCAACCAACTCCCCCAACGCCTTTTTATTCTCCCAACGACCAAAGTCATCACGACCATTTCAACCCCCATTTAGCCTTGTCATTTCTTCTTCTCTCACTACCATTTCTTTCTTTTCTTGCCCAATTAATCATTTCCCATTGCCATTTCCTTCCCCAACCAAAGCAAATCATTACACTACTCTCCCTTCCTCCCCAACCTAATGACCCATACCCCCCATTCTTTGCTCCTACCAAACTCATTTCTTCCCACACCACTTCTCTTTCCCCTCAAACAACACATTGCCCAAAGACCACTTCACCCACACATTTCTCCAACATTTGCTCCCAGTAGAACTAGTCATCTTCATTATTTAATCCAGACTTACAACCCCACCGCCTATTCATTCCAACTCCTAGCCGAACCAACACGTAACCTCCTTTGCCATCATCTTCTTCCACCTTCTTCCTGTGAGCACAACCATTCTTTTTTCTTCATGAGCTCAAGCAAACCATCTCCTTCCCACTTGCCATTTCATTTCTCAAGGAGCACGCACACGACCACTCCATCTCTCCACACCATCTTTCTTCCCCATCGTTCTTCTTCCCATAACATTGCCATTTCTTTTTTCTTCTCGTGAGCTCAAGTTCAATCCATCTTCTCTCCTCCCAATCCCCACCAAAATCACAAATCCCCTAATGCATGTCATACCATGGCCTTCCTCATCACCTAAGCTTTCCATTCATCAAATTTGTTTTCGCATGCATGATCGTTTGAGCGGTTTGAAGAAGAGGAGGAGCAATGGTGGTGGATGCTTGCTGCAGCAAGGAAGGAGCAGTGGCGTGGTGGCCATGACATTATCGGCTGACGTTCGGTCGGCACCGTCGCATGAAGGCCAGCGGCTTGCACGGCGGCATGACGCGGCCGAGGCCCAAGCGACAGCGTGACACCAGGGCACCGAGGCGCGGGGACACCGAGGCAGCACCATGGGGCACGACAGCCGCGAGGTCACCTGATGGCGGCGTGGCCACGAGAGCCTGAGCATCGGCAGCTTGAGGCGCATGCATGTGAGCGGTGGCTCCATACGGTGCCGAGGCGGAGTCGACATGGCGTGTCACGCTAGGGCACGGCGATGGCATGGCGGTGCATGCGGCAGACATAGACGAGTTCAGGGATGATTACGGCGGACGCAGACGAGTGATCGAGAAGATGACGCCCAGTGGTGATTCGCACGCCTAGTGCCGCGGTAAAATTCTTAGTGTTAATCATGTTACTGCGCTATGATAGTAGTTGTGCATGTTGCATAACGATCGAAGCATGGAATATTTTATGCATGTTTAAGTAAAAAATTTGTTTGGTAGCTTAAGACCGTGTAACTCCCGGTTAAGTCTTAATTGTGAGTGGGCGTGATTATATATCGATATATTGGTGAATACTTAATAATTAGATTATTGTGGCGAAATGTGTGCATTGTTGATCGGTGGATGCTAAATTAAATATACATTGGATCCATTGATCGGATGATATTATTTGGAGTTGCATGGAAATTGGTGGTGATATTTGATGATAAATTAATTGGAGGTTTTCCTCGCGTTGGATTAGTAATTTTAGGAATTAGGATGCATAAGGATTTTATAATTTATTACTTAATGGATAGCTAATGTGATTGTCGACGTCTGAGACTCTCGTCATAGAACGGACAAAACAAGAATATAAAGGAAAAATGGAGATTACTATCTATTCGCCAAAGGACTCAAAATGCTGAATGTGTATTGCAAAGGGTATGCTCTGATTACAGGAAAAGTAGCTATGAATACACGTGGATTAGGGCTTGGATGTGAATCTATATTACAAGGGCACATAGGCCGGTCTATTTATAGTTTTATAAGTGTCGGAGCTTATCACAAGGTGCCTCTTCGCCCAAGGGTTGCGTCTCTCCGAGCCAACCACTACTACAAAAAGGCTAATACTAGACGCCATCACGACGGTTGACCAAAACCGTCTATATTACATGCAATCACTGCACGGTTTTGGTTTAGAGATCGCTCGTATTACTTACTAACGCTAAAAACCGCTCGTGAAGAGGTCATATCACGATGGTTCATAGCTAAAATCGTTTATGAATTATCACGCATGCTTATTGTTAATAACCGCGTGATAATATCTGATTAGGGCGCGGCAAGGCTACAATAGCACAAACAAAATTTACCGCGCACCTTAGAACCACCGCTAGAAATAGATCACGAGATTACCACTAGGCAGCGCCGACCAGTAGCGGAAGTAGAGTCGATGTAGCGAGTTGACACAGTAGTAGTCGTACTTGCCACACGCCTAGACCTCCTGCTCCTCAGATCGTCTTGTGGATCGTCCTAGTGCCGATGCTTCGCAACAGGACCTCCAAGGTATCCCACACGCAGGCGGGGATGCCACTCACAGATTGCTAGATCTCGCAACGTGGTTGAGGTGGCGTGGCAATTAGGGTTCGTGAACTCTTCCAAAATCTCTCGATTCACCCTATGCCACCGCCTCTATTTATAGGTATCCATGACGGGTCTCATACTTGAGGCCCGTAGAACTCGTTGCCCATAAGAATTGGATCGCCATCAAAACCAAATCCCAAATTTCTTTAAGTGTGTGACCCTATAGGTGTGTGTGTGATTGGTTGTTATTTGGAAACCCTTTCCAAACACGAGTCGTCAGCGGTACCTAGCAGTACATAATGATTCCCGATCACACATAGAATATATCGGACGAACCTTAATGCAATATGATCAAGACCAGGTCCTTGTCTCTTATGACCAGCTCATTCTTAGTCACGACCTCCCAAGACCTCCCAGGACCTCTCAGGACCTCTTAGGACCTCTCAGGACCTCCCGTAGGCTACCCGAGGACCTCTCCATGGCTACCCGAGGACCCCCCCGTGGCTGCCCGAGGACGTCCCCGAGACTACCTGAGGACCTCTCCGAGGCTGCCCGAGGACCTCTCTGTAGCTGCCCGAGGACCTCCCCGAGATCGCCCGAGGACCTCCCCGAGGCTACCCGAGGACCTCCACGTGGATCCATCAGACCATCCAGACCTCCTAGAGATCCATCAGAGCGCCCAGACCTCCCTAGGAGTATCCGCGCGGATCCATCAGAGCGCCCAGACGCCCCATGAGGACCCAGCGTGGATCCATTAGGAGCATCCAGACCTCCCAAGGATCCATCAGAGCGCCCAGACCTCCCTAGAGTACCAAGACAGATCCATCAGAGCGCCCAGACGCCCCATGAGGACCCGCGTGGATCCATTAGGAGCATCCAAGACCTCTCATGAGGACTCACGGACCTCTTAGGAGGACCTCCTCGAGGAGCTCTTTAGAGGACGGTTGAAAGATATTAGCCTTACTAATATGTCGAACTAAAAGACCTGCTTGTATATTATCCTTTTGCCTCATGACATCTGGTTTGAACTCCAGGTGAGATAGTTTGTCATCCTGAGATTGTTCAATTCTTTCTCGATCAAGTGTTGATTAACTTTATGTGGTCGACACTTCGGCCACTAGTGGCATGGCCATGCACTTTCTTTATTCAATCACAACGAGGGGCCCAGAGACATCTCTCTTGTTATGTTAGGAGGGGCAAATCCCATATCTGATCAGTCACATTCCTCCCCACATTTCATAGCATACCCGAAAGCTACCTTTATAACTACCCAGTAACGGTGTATTGTTTGGCAACCCCTAAGAGTGCTATTAGACATGTAGGAAACCATGCTGATCTCAGGTCTAAGGATTATACATCAACATTGCTTGAGACAACTGATGACACATGAAATCATAACAATCTCAGCAGTGTCTCAAGGTGGGTCTTTCCGACACCATGTTCTCTAACATGTGTCCATATTATTGGTTTGATATCTCCATATCTATGACTTGTGAAACATAGTCATCAACCAATACATATGCTAGTCTATTCATATGTGTTCTCATATGTTTCCGATCAGGGAACGTATAAGAATAATCATCGTTGTAAATAGAGAGTTTCACAATCAAGTCACATACTTGATGATAAATATTAACAATATTATTCTTGGAACAAGATAAAACTTATCCAACATCATGAACATAATGAAATACAATCATCTCTATGATTGCCTCTAGGGCATATTTCCAACAGTCTCCCACTTGCACTAGAGTCAATCATTTAAGTATCTAATACCGATAGCGCTTGTGTGCGCCTCATGCTTTGGTCGTGTGAGAGGCTTTGTCAAATGGATCAGCTACATTTAAGTCCGTGTGAACTTTTCACATTTTAACATCTCCTCTATCCACCAATTCACAAATAAGGTGATAACGCCTGAGTATATGCTTGGACTTCTGATGGGATCTCAGCTCCTTAGCCTGCGTAATGGCTCCGTTGTTGTCACAATAGAGATCCATTGGGCTCGAGGCACTCGGAACCACACCCAATTCAGTAATAAAATTCCTTATCCAAACACCTTCCTTAGCAGCTTCAGAAGCCGCAATGTACTCGGCTTTCGTTGTAGAATCAGCAACCGTCTCTTGCTTGGAGCTTTTCCAACTCACTGCTCCTCCATTCAAAATGAATACAAAACCAGATTGCGAACGATAATCATTTTTATCGGTTTGGAAGCTTGCATCGGTGTAACCATTTACAACGAGCTCTTCATCACCGCCATAAACTAGGAACACATCTTTAGTCCTTCTCAAGTACTTAAGAATATTTTTCACAGTTGTCTAGTGACCTTCACTAGGATCAGCCTGGTATCTACTCGTAACATTTAGAGCATATGATACATCTGGTCTAGTACATATCATGGCGTACATGATATATCCAATAGCCGAAGCATATGGAATACCATTTATGCGGTCTCGCTCATCAGTTGTTGAAGGACACTGACTCTTGCTAAGACTTATGCCATGTGACATAGGCAAGAACCCCTTCTTTGCATCTTTCATGTTGAACCAAATCAACATGTTGTCAATATAAGTACTCTGGCTTAATCCAATTAGCCTTCTTGATCTATCTCTATAGATCTTTATCCCTAAGATGCACCCGACGTCGTGTTGGGTACGCTTCTTGTCAACTCTCAACCTGCTACCGTTTTATTCGATTCTGGAGCTTCTCATTCTTTTATATCAAAGTATTTTGCTACACTTAGTGATCTTCAAATTGTTCCTATGCATGTTCCTTTGATTATTCATTCTCCAAGGTCGAAAATGAGAGCTGAAAATAAATGTCGGGATGTTTCTATTTAGATTGGAGGAGTGGGATTTTTGGCAAATCTTATCCTCCTCAATTCAGCAAGTTTTTATGTGATACTCAGTATGGATTGGCTGTCCCAACACTTGGGACAAATCGATTAATGCCGGAAATTCATCTCCTCACTAGTCCATCCGTGAGCAAGTTGGAATTTCACGAAGTCGCAAGGACCGCATCTTTGTGCACTTTAAGCGAAGCGAAGCCGACTCTGGAAATTCATGAAGTCCCAATGGTATGCGACTTCACTGATGTGTTTTCCAAAGAATTGCCTGGGATGCCTCCAGTCCGAGACATTGAGTTCGTCATCGAGTTGCTGCTCGGTACCGCCCCGATTTCCAAGAGGCCATACCGGATGCCTCCGAACGAATTGGAGGAGTTGAAGAAGCAACTTGGTGAACTTCAAGAGAAGGGTTTCATCCACCCAAGCTCATCACCGTGGGGCTGTCCTGCAATCTTTGTGAAGAAGAAAGACAAGACTCTACGCTTGTGCGTTGATTACCGTCTGTTAAATGCGGTGACGGTGAAGAACAAGTACCGTTGCCTCGGATTGATTTACCTTTTCGATCAATTGACCGAGCTCGGTATTCTCCAAAATTGATCTGAGATTGGGCTACCATCAAGTCTGAATCAGGCCTAAAGATATCCCGAAGACGGCTTTCTCTACTCGCTTCTGGTTATGCGAGTGTACACCATGTCTTTCGGCAGACGAATGCTCTGCTTTCGTTTCATGAATCTTATGAATATGGTATTCATGGAGTATTTGGACAAGTTTGTGGTGGTCTTCATTGATAATATCCTCATCTACTCAAAGAATGATGAAGAGCATCTTTGAACACACGAAGCTAGTGTTGGGAAAAGCTATGCTAACATCAACTCTATCGCGAAGTTCAAGAAGTGCGAGTTTTGGTTGAAGGAAGTGGCATTCTTGGGCCATGTTCTTGCAGTGGAAGGCATAGCTGTGGATCCTAGCAAGGTTAGTGATGTGCTCTCATGGGGTCAGCCCAAGTCAGTGACCGACTTGAGGAGTTTCCTCGGTTTAGTGGGATACTATCGTCGCTTTATTGGGAACTTCTCCAAGATTGCAAAGCCGATGACTTAATTGCTCAAGAAGGACAAGAAGTATGTGTGGTCCACTGATTGTGAGAAGAGTTTTCAAGAACTCAAGAAAAGATTAACCACAGCTCCAGTTCTTGTTCTTCCCGACGTCCACCGAAGGTTCGATATCTATTGCAATGCTTCTCGTCAAGGACTCGGTTGTGTTCTTATGCAAGAGGGCAAGGTAGTGGCTTATGCATAAAGACAATTGAGGCCTCATGAACTCAATTATCCAACCCATGACTTGGAATTAGCTGTAGTGGTTCATGCACTGAAGATTTGGCGACATTACCTCATCGGTAATCGTTGCGAAGTGTATTCGGATCACAAAAGTTTAAAGTATTTGTTCACCCAACCAGATCTGAACCTTAGGCAAAGAAGGTGGTTGGAATTGATCAAAGATTATGATATGGGTCTCCAATACCATCCGGGCAAGGCTAATGTTGTTGCCGATGCTCTCAATCGGAAGGTTTATTGCAACACCGTGATGCTCAAGGAGCAGTAGCCCGACCTTCATGAAGAATTTCAGCGGCTCAACTTGGGAGTGATTGAGCATGGTTTCTTCACTGCCTTGGTTGTGCAACCAACCTTAGAGGATCAGATCAAGGCTGCACAACAAACAAATGAAGGTGTGAATCAGATCAAGCAGAATATCAAGAACGGAACAGCCAAGTGCTTCTCAGAAGATGACAATGGTGTTGTATGGTTCGGAAAGTGCCTTGTTGTTCCTAAGGTCATGGAATTGCGAAATGTCATCCTCCGCGAGGCCCATGATTCTCCTTTGTCCATTCATCCCGGAGCCACAAAGATGTATCAATATCTCCGTTAGAGGTTCTGATGGACCCGAATGAAGCGAGAAATCTCAAAGTTTGTTGCCGAGTGTGACGTATGTCGTCGTGTGAAGGCCGAACATCAATGTCCAGCGGGTTTGCTACAACCCTTGCAAGTGCCTGAATGGAAGTGGGATTCTATCCGCATGGACTTCATCACCAATCTACCCGTGCCTCAAAAGGAAAGATGTCATATGGGTTATCATTGATCGGTTGACTAAAGTAGCCCATTTTACTGCGCCAAGATGGGCTAAGATTTGTGTAGGTACTTTGGCGGACCTCTACATATCCCGCATTGTGAGTTTGCATGGTGTGCCCAAGACGATTGTTTCGGATCGTGGTTCACTCTTTACCTCCCGGTTTTGGCATAGTTTGCAAGAGGCTATGGGAACTCGTCTTTCTTTCAAAGACCACATACCATCCTCAAACCGATGGCCAAGCCGAAAGAGTCAATCAAGTATTAGAAGACATGCTCGTGCTTGTGTTCTCTCCTACGGGAAGAATTGGGAGAAATGCTTGCCGTTCGCCGAATTCTCTTACAACAACAGCTTTCAAGCTAGTCTTGGCATGGCACCATTTGAGGCCTTATATGGGAGGAAGTGTAGAACCCCGTTGAATTGGTCAGAAACTGGTGAAAGACCATTCTTTGGCCCAGACTCGATTAATGAGGCCGAAAGTCAAGTTCGGTTGATTCGAGATCGATTACGCACGGCTCAATCAAGACAAAAGAGCTATGCGGATTGTCATCGTCATGAGTTGAGCTTCGAGCCTAATGACTTTGTTTATCTCAAAGTCTCTCCCCTGAAGGGCCATCAACGATTTGGCATCAAAGGCAAACTAGCTCCTCGATATGTTGGGCCTTATCACATCATTGAGAAGAAAGGAGCGGTTGCCTACAAATTGGAATTGCCCGCTGCACTTGATGGTGTACACAATGTCTTCCATGTGTCCCAATTGAGGAAGTGCCTTCACATTCCAACCGAGGAAGCTCCATTGGAAAGTCTTGATGTACAAGAAGACTTGACCTACAAAGAGCATCCTTTTCGCATCCTTGAAGAAGCTGAACGAAGAACACGGAATCGTGCCATCAAGTTCCTTAAAGTTCAGTGGACAAATCATACCGAGGATGAAGCAACTTGGGAAAGGGAGGATCGCCTGCGTGCGGATTACCCGTCCTTCTTTACTGAGTAGACGGAATCTCAGGATGAGATTCTTGTAAGGGGCGGGGGGGGGGAGGTTTTGTAACATCCCAAACAATGGTGTGTGTTTCAAATGTATGAAAATAAGGATAAATTAAAACTTTTGATGCCTCATGATGTCATTTGAAATTTCCTGGGAATTTTTCCCTAGGGTTTCCTATTTTCTAAGATCAATGTTTCTATTGATGGAAGCTTTAGTCCTTGAAAACTCCATAATAAAATTTTGTGATAATCCCTGAAATATTTTTCCTAGCTTCTAGATCATCCTAGGAACCTCTCTGAAAATTTTCATAATTTTTAGATTTTATTTGCTATTTCTTAGAGGCTAGTCAAATCAATTTGACTCTTGGTCAAAACCCTAGACCAGCAGCTTGTGAATTTTCTAGAGGCAATGAACTATATTAAAATTCATATAAAAATTATACAAGGTTTTCCTCTAATCCAGCAAGCCTCCATAAAAATTTTAGAATTTTTGGAGCTTCAGAGCTACCTCCAAAAATTCCCTATCTTCTCAGCCTTTTAGATAAAAATCAGAAATCACTATTCCTCGGACTTAGACCCGAGTCAGAGTCCGACCCAAGCTGACTTGGCTCGACCCAACCAACTGACCACGCCGATTATGAGCCGTCCGATGGAAACTCAACGGTCCTGATCGTGTACCGCTTCGGCTAGGTCTGAAAGCTCTCGCACGTTGTCAACCGTTTGATCTCGATCCAACAGCCGACCCATTTCACTCAGATCTCTCTCACGGTTGTGTCATTTGCATCATGGACCCACTCGTCGGCCGTTCTTCCTCCTCGTCTTTGGCGCTGCGCGAAGCCTCGCGCCCACGCCCCGCCGCCGCTGCCTTGTCTCGTCTGTGCCTAGCAACAACACAATCCACCACCCCGATCGGCCACTCCTGGGGCTTCGCTAGTTCACGCTACCTCCGCTCCGTCTGCAACCCAAGGATAATACCCCCGCTCTCGCCTGTTGGAAGTCATTCCTCCTCTCGGTGGCTAAGGAGGGAGACGCTTGTTCGAGCTGCTCTCTTGGGTGAGCTTCAATCCTTTATGTCCCTCTCCGACTACCTTCCTCGCCTCACTCATCTGAGCTAATGCGAGCACTTGTCTTCTTGTGTAGCCCGAGGAGACGAGGTGTGCCCCCATCTTCTCTGGAGCGCGTCCAGAGCGTGTACCCAACGCCGCTGTTGTGCCGACTTCGCTCTTATTAGGTATTATCCTCTCTAAAGTGTGTCATATCGTGCCCGTGAGCATGACGACGATTTCCCCTCAACCAATTTTAATTTTCGATACAGGAATCGTCGGAATCGAACTTTTCTCCATTCCCGGCCACAAGAGCTCCTTTCTTCTCCGACGACGGCACGGTGAGTCCTGATTCAATTTCCTGCTTGTACACCCTCTGTGGGCACCACTTATACTCTCCCCTTCCTTTCCTTTCCTCTCGCCTCGGGTTGAGCTCTCCTCGGTGAAGTCACGCCTTGCCTCGGTTTCTCGTCGCCGGCCCAACTCCGGCAACCTCCCCACCTCTGGGTCATCGTAGTAAGTTCCTAGAGCCCCTCTAATGCTCGTGCGTGCTCTAGTTCGCGTGAAGCGTTGTTGTAGCATGGTTGTCGGTTTTCCCATAGCTCCCACTTTGCCTCGCCGCTCCTGCTGCACAGTCAGTCACCTCGACCTCACCGCCGGTGCCTCCGGTCTTGATAAGTGCTAGTTCCATTTTCATCCTGGCCACCGCCGATGAGCTCTACTACGCGGAGGCGCCTGCGAATCTTCGTCGGGAACGACCTGCGTGTGCGTTCCCGACAGCCATCATGCGCCGTCATTAGCTTTAATTGTTGATGATTAGCATTTAAACCTCAATCTTTGTCGGAAAAGCGGGATTAGCTGCGTTAAGTAATGGCAAGCAGTGGATGACAGGTGGGCTCGAGCCACTTAAGTGCGCTGTGCACTGAGCTCATACACCGGTGAACCAAGTTCACGAGTATGAGTCTATGACAAGCGGACCCCACCTGTCAGTTCGGTTAATCCATAGGTTAAGTAGAAAATGGCACTATTTGTTAGGCCCCACTGGTCAGTGACCATGGCTAGGTTAGGCTGAGTACAAAAAGTATTTTATGTTTATATGAAATCTGAAATGCTTTATTTATGAACCTAAAATTGGTTAAACTTCAAAATTGCATAAGTAATTCATTTTGGCTCCAAAATTGATGATTCAAATTTTGTTAGTTTCCTTTTAAATGTACTTTAATATAAAAATGGGTTGAATCATGTTACGGTTCTATAAATCACTTTTGGCAAAATTACTTTAGGTTTAGTATTATTGTTGCACTAAAATTGTTTTAACTTCAAAAATGCATAAGTATTTCTCTGTAACTCCAAATTGAGTAAACTCAATTTTGTTGGATTCCTCTATTACTGTACTTTAGTGTAAAATAGGTTTTGAACATGTTGCTATCACTGAAAATCTGATTCTACATATGTCATTTGCACTACTTTCATAACTTTGAAAAATCATAGAAAATTCATCTTAGCTCCAAATGAGGTGAATCAAATTCCATTGTTCATCTCATGTGGTGCTCTACCTACCATAAAAATTTCAAGTACACCACCTCTTTGGAAATTTTCACCAAAATATTTAATTCGGATGAACAGTAACAGATAACAATTTATTTGAATTTTCTGGAAAGCTGACTTTCAAACTGCCATAACTTTTGCATAGAACATCCAAATCAATTAATTCTTGTTGATAAATTCACATAAAATCATGATCTTACTTATGTGAATTTTTCATGATTTTTGGATGACTTTGAATTTTTGGGTCTTTTCGGTATTATTCGCTCTTATTGTGCTCTCGATTCTTTCGGTAGGTTCCGACGATTCTATTGTATACAAGAGTGATCCTCTACAGCAAGAAAGTCATCCCCAGCAAGGCAAGTAGTTTGATCATAAATATCCCATTACTTTCAAAGTCTAATACTTTGTTTACAAATTGTATGTATGCATGCTTTTGTGTCAAAGTTTATTTTCCCGATTAGAGGTAGTTATTCCTATTGCATGATTGCCCTTAAATTGTTCATCCCCTGCCACTAAACATAAGGTATTAATCTCGCCGGTGAATTAGAGCCCGGTGGTTGAACTATGCTCTTTTATTGTCTTTACGGTGTCATGCTTTGAAATGCTTAGCTACCGGTAGAATTGGGCGGTTATCAACTTAGTCGATAACTTTGATCACACAAAATTATTATTATCATTATGCTCAGCACTTTGTGCTTTGTTACTTTGTAAAGTCAAAAACTGAAACTAAAAATGAAATGCTTGAGACTTGGGCACAATGGTTGATGGTGTGATCTTATGGTGTGACTGGAATGGTGCCCAAGTCAATCAAGGACCGAGTTACTTGCGCCACCGTACCGAGCAATTTGCGTGCTAACCACATGAGAGGGATATGGGACCTCTCTTGACTTAGTACTTTGGCATGTGTTAGCTTTGGGTCGCATGGTGGTTGTGTGTGTTGTGTTGAAAAAGAAACTTGTAGGTGTTTGCGTGAGCAGTGGTGGAGGTTATCCACTGCAAGGAGCATCGTCCTTTATAAAGGCGGTGAGCATTATTGATGACTCCGTATTAACATATGGGCTTCTTTCGTATGGGCGACTCGTAGTTAATACACAATATTGGAAACGTCTCGTAGGACTTAGCTCTGCCGGCATACCTTCGGAAGTGTGCTTTATCGCGTGGCAAAAGGAGCGGTCTGACATGTGGGTACATTGGTACACCCCTGCAGGGTATAATCTATTCGAATAGCCTCGTCCTAGGTTATGGACACACTTGGATACGCCCCGTGAGAACTAGACTATAACATTTAATTAAAACTTGATGTGGGTGGTATGAATGGGGAATTCATACTATTGTTGTGGTGGCTATTGGGTTAGCCACTTCCAGGATGACTTTTATTATTGTTACTTGTATCTCGCTGTTTTTTTCAAATAAAAACATATTGTAAAATTGCTTTAAATCTATTACATTATTGCAAATAAAAACTTGCTTTATGCTGAAAATGAGTCTAGAGCCTCCTCCACTTAAATAAGCTTGCATGTAGCTATGTATAGGCTGTTACACTACACATAAGTCTTGCAGTACATTTTGTACTCATTTGCTTTGCTTAACTAATTGTTGCAGAGGAGGAAGCTGATCCCCAAGGGATCCACTTTTGTGAGATGTGCGGCGGGTTTTACGACTAGGTTGGTGGCTTGGTTGGTTGCCTTGTGGGTTAAAGGCATACTAATTTGCTCTTGTTTATCGCCATCTTATAGCTGTTTGCTTCTGCTATTTATCTAACTCTTTAGTTGTTATTTGGCCAGTCGGCCCCTTTTGTAATAACTCTTTATTGTATGTCTTTTGAATTGCTTAGTTGTGCTTCGGTTCTAAGTGTTGTATGGAATTGATGCATAATTTTTGTATGGGGTATGTGTACTGCAATTCTGGGAAATACATATATGCCGAGAGTCGAGATATTTGATTTGTAATGCTAGAACCATCTTGATGGTTAAGTATTACAAGTTAAATACCTTGGGTTCTCACATAGCATTCTTTGGATCGACAAAACCTTCAGGTTGTGTCATGTACACATCCTCACTTAGGTTTCCATTAAGGAAAGCTGTTTTGACATCCATTTGCCATATCTCATAGTCGAAATATGCAGCAATAGCTAGAATGATCCGTATAGATCTAAGCATCGCTACCGGTGAGAAAGTCTCATCGTAGTCAACCCCTTCAACTTGTCGAAACCCTTTTGTGACTAGTCGAGCCTTATGAATGTGAACATTTCCATCCATATCAATCTTTTTCTTATAGATCTATTTGCAATCAATGGTTTTAACACCATCAAGTGGTTCGACCAGGTTCCAAACCTGATTGTCACTCATGGAGTCTCTCGGATTTCATGGCTCCAAGCCATTTCTCAGAGTCTGGGCCCATCATCGCTTCCTTATAAGTCTTAGGCTCATCATTATTCAACAATAATACGTTATGCCCATACCTTATGGGTAATTATGTTGCCTATGAGATCTACGAGGGGCTGATGTCTCATCTATAGGTTCAACAACATTTTGTTCTTCCTGTAGAGGTTCAGTAGGAGTTGAAACATTTTCTGGCCCTTCCCGAATTTCTTCGAGTTGCACCTTTCTCCCACTGACTCCTTTTGAAAGAAACTCTTTCTCCAAAAAGACACAATTTCGGGCAATAAAAACTTTGCCCTCTTCCCTGTTGTAGAAATAATATCCTTTGGTTTCCCTAGGATATCCTATAAAGAAGCATTTGTCGACTTGGGTGTGAGTTTATCGGGGCGTCAAACGTTTAACATAGACATCACATCGCCAAATCCTTAGAAAAGACAAACTAGGTTTCTTCCCAGTCCACATCTCATATGGTGTCTTATCTACTGATTTAGATGGTACCTTATTTAAAGTGAAAGCGGCAGTTTCTAAAGCGTAACGCCAAAAATACAATGGTAGATCAGATTAGCTCATCATCGATCGAACCATGTCCAACAAAGTCCGATTACGCCGCTCGGACACCCCATTCCATTGTGGAGTGCCCGGTGGTGTAAGCTGTGGAACAAGTCCACATTGCTTCAAATGATCACCGAATTCATGGCTCAAAAATTCACCTCCACGATCAGATTGTAAAGATTTGATTGTCTTGCCAAGTTGATTCTGTACCTCTCTCTGGAACTCTTTGAACTTTTCAAAGGATTCAGACTTGTGCCTCATTAAATAGATATATCCATATCTACTATAGTCATCGGTAAAAGTGATGAAGTACCGAAAACCACCTCTAGCTGTCGTGCTCATTGGTCCACATACATCAGTATGTATGAGTCCCAATAAGTCGAATGCCCTCTCAGCTCGACCATTGAACAAAGTCTTGGTCATCTTTCCGAGTAGGCAAGATTCGCACGTTTCAAATGATTCCAAATCAAATGAGTTTAGAATTCCATCATCATGGAGCTTCTTCATGCGCTTTTCACCTATGTGACCCAAACGACATTGCCAAATAAAAGTAGAGTTCACATCATTATGCCGAAGCCTCTTTGCATTGATATTATAGACGGGTGCATCATCAAGATTTAAAATATACAACCCATTCAAAACAGGTGCATAGCCATAAAACATCTCATTCAAATATATAGAACAACCATTGTTCTCAATAATGAATTTATAACCCTCTGCCATCAAACATGAGGCAGAGATAATGTTTCTACTAATGGCTGGAATGCAATAACAATTATTCAATTCCATAATAAATCTTGTGGGCAAATGTAATGGCAAATTCCCGACGGCTAATGTAGCAACCTTTGCTCTATTCCTGACGCGAAGATCCATCTCGCCTCTTGCAACTTTCATACTCCTTGTTAGACTCTGCATCGAATTACAAATATGAGCAACCAATCCGGTATCAAATACCCATGAGTTAACAGGAGAATCAGCAAGAAAAATATCTATAATATTAATACCTGAAGTGGAAGGATTTGACCTACCATTCCTTTTCTGATCAGCCAGGTATTTCTTGCAGTTCCTCTTCCAATGGCCTGGCTCTTTGTAGTAAAAGCATTCACTCTCTTGAGTCGGGCCAGACTTAGTCTTGGGCTTAGGCTTAGGCTTGTTGGTTTGGATCCCATCCGAAACTTTAGCCTTGCCCTTCCTTTTGACCGAGTCTTACCCTTCTTCTTGAAGCTTGTACTCTTTTGCACCATCATCACATGACCGTGGCTTTTCTTAATGCTGTCCTCTGCAGTCTTGAGCATCATATGCAGTTCGGTGAGATTCTTGTCTAAGCCATTCATATGGAAGTTCAGGATGAACTGCCCATAGCTTGAAGGAAGCAAAGCAAGAATCAAATCTGTAGCCAACTCTTGGCTAAGTGGAAAACCTAGTTTTTCCAAGCTCTGAGTGTAACCAACCATCTTGATTACATGTGGGCTCACCGAACTGCCCTCAGCTAGCCTACACCCAAATAATTTCTTTGAGATCTCATATCTCTCAGTTCTTGCTTGTGTCTCAAACATGCCTTTGAGCGCCACGATCATATCGTAGGCCTCAATGTTCTCAAACTGCTTTTGAAGGTCTGAGTTCATTGCAGCAAGCATGAGACAACTAACATCAAGGGACTCATCACATGCCTTTTTATAGGCGGTTTTAAAATGCAATAGCATTCTCTGCGAGCACATCTCGAATTGGTTCCTCTAGAACATGTTCCTTTTTATCTTGCCTAAGAACAATTCTTAGGTTGTGGGACCAATCCGCAAAGTTTGTTCCATTTAGTTTTTCCTTATCAAGTACCGAACGTAAAGCAAAACTGGATGTTGCTACAACAGTTGGTGCCATGATCTACAACATAAAATATATGCAAAAACTAAGACATATGTTCAAGAAAAGTAACTTCTATTAAACAATTTAATAAAGATGCTCCCACTAAAAACCATATCCCTCTTATGACATTTAGTGATTCAAGATCCACAATCAATAATCTACTAGTGAGCATTGGCATCACTGCTAGAAGATTAGTGAATTTGGTAAGCAACCTTTTGCTAATCATATCTCTATATGACTCTTGTTGTTGGGCAGCATCTCTATGCTTCGGTATCCAACCCTTATGCCCCAAGGTCCATAACTGTTATGATAACCTTGTTAAGTTTAAACCAATGCTCAGCGTGTAAGTGTCTGACACAAACCCATCTAGTCAAGGAGAGTTAATGGCACTCTACTTTGGCAAGACCTACCATTAAAATACATGACTTTGGATGGTGCAGCATATTTGGGAGGGCATCAAATTAGCTTAATATTAAGTGAGGGAAATTTACTTCTATCATGTCAAGAGAAAGCAAAGCAATTAAATCATGAATAGAAATAAATCAACAGGAATTTAAAAGCATTCACATTGCAATCATATTGCATCGTGATATAGTATGACCCTTCTACATGGTGATCTCCATCGCCGTGCTTCCTGTTCATCATGTCTCCATGCGGCCAGTACCTCCAGGATCACTCCCGAGGAGGTCCTCCAGGACCTCTCCTCATGAAGACCTCTCCTACGAGGTCCTCCAGCGAGGAGGTCGTCCAGGCCAGTACCTCTCACTAAGCCATTATTCCTAATAGCATACGAGAAAAATATAAGGAGGACAAAAAGTATCACAAGTTGACACGCAAACCGTTATACAAATATAGACAGCCTTGGGATGCAATAAGCATGACACACAGGTCATGAACATTACACACATACATGCATCTCATACATCAAGGGTCATTTGGGTCATACTATTCACAAAAATCTGCAAAAACAAGTTAGGCATAGAATCATATTCTACCTAATGAAAAACGTGAACTAGCGATACCAAGTTAAGATCCTAGTCCATAGGGTGGCAACCCTCTCTACAAGGGAGTTCCTTCAGACCACCTCCTCCACGACCATATCCCTCAAGGGAGGTCTTGGAAAGGAGGTCCTGGAAAGGATGTCCTCCAGGACCACTCCTCCTCCTCGACCACCCCCTGTAAGGGAGGTCTTGGAGAGGAAGTCCCGATCGCAACTTCCCATGCTTCATGGATTTACGATCACTGTCTGCCCCGATGGCGGAAACCCGACCGGTAGAGGCAAGTCGTGATACAACCATAAAGACACGGTCATGATAACGATCATGAACCCTTCTGGAGACCACCCACCTGGAACGGGCGATCATATCGTCCCTTGCAAAAACCGATCTATCACATAGAATGATCAACAGAAACAAGAATAGATCACATCAATAAGTTCCACATATCACAATATGCATCCAATCCGAATCTAAAACTAGATGGGCTGGCTCTGATACCACTGTTAAGACGCGGCAAGGCTACGATAGCATAAACAAAAAATTTTCGCGCACCTTAGGAACCACTGCTAGAAATAGATCACGAGAATACCACTAGATGTGCTGACCCATAGCGGAAGTAGAGTCAATGTAACGAGTTGACGCAGCAGTAGTCGTACTTGCCGCACGTCTAGACCTCCTGCTCCTCAGATCGTCTTGTGGATCGTCCTAGTGCCGATGCTTTGCAACAACACCTCCAAGGTATCCCACACGTATGGGGCAGGGATGCCACGCACAGGATTGCTAGATCCTGCAACGTGGTTGAGGGTGGCGTGGCAATTAGGGTTTCGGAACTCTTCCAAAACTACGATTCACCCTATGCCACCGCCTCTATTTATAGGTATCCATGACGGGTCTCATACTTGAGGCCGTTAGAACTCGTTGCCCATAAGAATTGGATCGCCATCCAAATCAAATCCCACCCTTTAAGTGTGTGACCCTATAGGTCCGTAGGTGATTGGTTGTGATTTGGAAACCCTTTCCAAACACGAGTTGTCGGCAGACCTAGCGTTACATAACGATTCCGATCACACATAGATTATATCGCATTTAACCTTAATGCAATATGATCAAGACCAGGTCCTTGTCTCTTACGACCAGCTCATTCTTAGTCACGACCTCCCAAGACCTCCCAGGACCTCTCAGGACCTCCCCGAGGACCTTCAATAGGCTGCCCGAGGACCACTCCGTGGCTACCCGAGGACCTCCCCGTGGTTGCCCGAGGACGTCCCCAAGACTGCCTGAGGACCTCCCCAAGGCTGCCCAAGGACCTCTTCGTGGTTGCCCGAGGAAGTCCCTGAGACTGCCCGAGGACCTCCCCGAGGCTGCCCGAGGACCTCCACATGGATCCATCAGGACCATCTAGGACCTCCCAAGCATCCATCAGGAGTGTCCAGGACCTCCCTAGGAGTACCTGCACGGATCCATCAGGAGCGTCTAGGACGTCCCATGAGGACCCGTGTGGATCCATTAGGAGCGTCCAGGACCTCCCATGAGGACCCGCGTGGATCCATCAGGAGCATCCAGGACCTCCCAGGGATCCATCAGGAGCGTCCAGGACCTCCCTAGGAGTACCCGCGCGGATCCATCAGAAGCGTCCAGGATGTCCCATGAGGACCCGCGTGGATCCATCAGGAGCGTCCGGGACCTCTCATGAGGACTCGCTCGGACCTCTTAGGAGGACCTCCTCGAGGAGCTCTTCGGAGGATGGTTGAAAGATATTAGCCTTACTAATATGTCGAACTAAAACACCTGCTTGTATATTATCCTTTTGCCTCACGACATCTGGTTTGAACTCCAGGTGAGATAGTTTGTCATCCTGGGATTGTTCAATTCTTTCTCGATCAAGTGTTGAATAACTTTATGTGGTCGACACTTCGACCACCAGTGGCATGGCCATGCACTTTCTTTATTCAACCACAATGAGGGGCCCAGAGACATCTCTCGTGTTATGTTAGGAGGGGAAAATCCCATATCTGATCAGTCGCATTCCTCCCCACATTGCATAGCGTACCCTAAAGCGACCTTTATAACTACCCAGTTACAGTATAGTGTTTGGCAACCCCTAAGAGTGCTATTAGACATGTAGGAAACCATGCTGATCTCAGGTCTAAGGATTATACATTAACATTGCTTGAGACCAACTGATGACACATGAAATCATAACAATCTCAGCAGTGTCTCAAGGTAGGTCTTTCCAACACCATGTTCTCTAACATGTGTCCATATTATTGGTTTGATATCTCCATATCTATGACTTGTGAAACATAGTCATCAACCAATACATATGCTAGTCTATTCATATGTGTTCTCATATGTTTCCGACCAGGGAACATATAAGAATAATCATCGTTGTAAATAGAGAGTTTCACAATCAAGTCACATACTTGATAAATATTAACGATATTATTCCTGGAACAAGATAACACTTATCCAACATCATGAACATAATGAAATACAATCATCTCTATGATTGTGTCTAGGGCATATTTCCAACAATATCACTACAGCTCTCAGTTGAAGCCCGATGAGTTTCTTCGTCGGCCGTCGTCTCTTAAATCGCATCCGCTTGTCTCCCGATCGTCTCTTCGTCTCACGCTCGAATTTATTCCTTGTTTTATAAAAGGATCATCTACCATCGAAGATGATCATCCCCACATACTTATAAAAAGCAAATGGTTTGCCTCTTCGCTTCCTTGTCGCTTCGGCATTGATGGCCTACTCGCCACACCGTCGCAGCACCTCTCTCATTGTCACGTTGAACCGTCTTTGCAGAAAAATTCTGTTTCAACGGTGTCTTCACTCCTCTATCCGAGAATTTGCGAGAGCAGGTGACGGCCACCATCCGCCGTCTTGACATCCTCCTCCTTGCGCTCTTTCCGGATGATCTCCCACTTTCGGCGAGTTTATCGCGTCATCGACGTGGTCCTCCAAAACGACGTTGCACCTCTCTAGGAGGCTTGCCATCAATTGGACTGCTTAATCGAGACGGCAGGAGACCGAGTCGACCAGGCCAAGTGTAACATCCCAAATGTATAAATAGGTGTGTGTTTCAAATGCAAGAAAATATATAGAAATTAAAAATTTTCTCACATCTTGAAGCTCTTGAATATTTCCATAATTCTTGTCAAGAGTTGTGGAGTTCAAAAACCTAAACCTCATGTTGACTAAAGTCAAACCCTTATTCCACTTGTCACAAATCTTGTGCCAACCTTTGGAAATATTTTTCCTAGGTTCTAGAGATGCTGTGTGACCCCTCTGAATTATTTCATAATTTTTAGAAATTATTTGATAAATTTTGGGGTAAGTCAAACCCTAAAACAGCCTTGATGAATTTTTGGAGAAAAATGCAGTACACAAAAACCTTTGGAAATTTTATGTAAGGTTAATCATGGACAGAGGAAGCTCCAGTTAAAATTTTCGAATTTTTGGAGTTAGTTTGCTACCCCTAAAAATTCCTCCAACCTTAGCCTTCAAATTTAAATTCAAATCTAGCACTGTTCCTTGGGTCCGAGCCACTTTCCAAGTGGGTCGAACCCAACCCACTTCCAGCCGGTGTGTTCTTCAAGACGAGGTCGTGAGCCGTTGGATCAAAATCCAACCGCCACGACCTCCGCCACAACCAACCGCGGTCCAGCCCCTCCCCCGCGCGAGGTCGTGTCCGTTGGATCTGCATCCAACGCCACAACCTCCCCTTTCCATTTGTCGTCGTCAGATGGAGATCTCGTGGCCAAGACCTCCCCTCCCTTTTTGCAGTGTCGCGCCCCACGGCCAGACCTCTCGCGCGAGGTCGTGTCCGTTGGATCCGCATCCAACAACCCACCTCTCTCTCTCTTCGCGTCGCCGTTAGATCAAGATCTCACGGCCATGACCTCCTCAGCATCGTGCGCAACCGCCACAACCTCCCTTCACCGTTGTGTGCCCTTGGATGTAAATCCAATGGCCACGACCTCCCCTCGTTGTTGTGCGCCGTTGGATCAAGATCCAACAGCCACGACCTCCCATCGCATCATGCGCACCAGCCAGACCTCCTACCTGCATAGCCGTCGTTGATTGAAATCCAACCGCCACCTCCTACCTTCTGTTTCGCTGTCTGGATCAAAATCCAACCGCCACGACCTCCCCTCATTGTTGTGCGCCGTTGGATCAGAATCCAACCGCCACGACCTCGCCTTGCGCCGTGCGCAATGGCCATGACCTCCCTCCTCTGTTCAGCTCCTTTGGATGTAAATCCAACGGTCCTGACCTCCTTCTCTATTATGCGCCTTTGGATTAAAATCCAGCAGCCACGACCTCCCATCGTTGTGGTGCGCCCTTGGATGTAAATCCAATGGCCACGACCTCCCCTCAATGTTGTGCACCCTTGGATGTAAATCCAATGGCCACGACCTCCCTTCTATGTTGTGCACCGTTGGATTAAAATCCAACAGCCACGACCTCCCCTCGCTTGTCCGCGTCGCGCGCAGTGGGCAAGACCTCCCCACCTCGATTCTACGCCATTGGATGTAGATCCGATGGTCACGACCTCCTGTCTCCTTTCAAATAAGACGACCTCCCTTTTCTTTTTCATATCGTGCGATGGAGATCTAATGGTTGCGAACTCCCCATTCGAAATCGTGGTCGCGACCTCCCGCTCTTTCTGCACCACCCCGAGTCAGATGCATCCGTCACGACCTCCCCTTTGTTCTTATCCAGCGATCGAGAACATTGTTCTTCTCCTTCCACGGCTGTGGCGCATCATGGCCTATGGCGGGGGAGAGCAAGCGGCGTCACCTCACAATAGCTCTTTCTTGCAAAGCATTTAATGCGGGTCAGCCTTTCCGCCCCCAAAGTCGTGCGTAGACCTGCCCCCATCCCCTGCACGTCCTTGTCCGAGCGATGGACCGAGCCATGGGCTAAGCTCACCATGGAGCTTAACCCTAGCTCATGGCCTCTGCTCCCCGGCTATATGTAACCATTAAGCGCTCCCTTTGCCTTCCTTTAACCACTCTCGAGCTTTGCCTTGCCTCTCTGTGCTTGGCTGAGCTCCTTTCTCCACAAACCTCCTCGGCCACCATTGTTGAGCTTGGAGCTCCTCGGTGGAACCCGTACTCCAGTGGCTCCCTCACTCAACCTCTTGCTCCATTTTGTTCCTCTAATCTCAGTGGACCTTAACCCTAACTTAATTTCGGTTTGCCTCTTCAGGGAGCAGCTGAAATTGGAGCTTCCCCTTTTCAGCCGTGAGCACCCCCCCTTTCTTCCCCATCGCCGGGGAGTGCTCTATTTCTCAATTCCTCGCTCTGGGACCTTTCTGGAGCTTTATGGGAGCCATTGAGATGACCCGGTGCGGTTAATTATGCCCAGGTCCTCCCCTCCTCATTGTCCTTCTCGGCGCCGACAAGGTCCTCCGCCGCTAGAGCTCCCCTGTCCTCCTCGGCACCTCCGCGACCTCCACGTAACCTCCTGGTAGTCCCTAGGAGCTTGGCACTCGCTTGAATGAACCGCTGTAGAGCTCTTTTTTATTTTCGTGTTTTGCCGTGCGTTGCCACGCCGCTTCTCGGCTAGCGCGCCGCTCGTCCACCACCGCAGTGTGGGTGGTACCGATGGCGCGCATCTTGCTATTGCGCACCAGTGGTTGGCTTTAGATGGCGCCGTCGTGCCTTAGCTTCCGCGGCGTTTACGCCCGTGAAGCCGGGCGAAAGCACGTTGTCGGATGTCTTTGCACGGTGTCAACGACGCAGCGACGTGGCTCATCGTGGGCCGTCCATCTTGGACATCTGCGGTCCACAACCTCCGCCTCCGTTTGCGCGCGTGAGCTCCAAACACGCCACGCGCGAATCGACCTGGGCCGTTGGATCCAAGATCAACGGTCCATGTCGCTGATTCCGCACGGGCGTGATTGCGCGGTTGTCCCGTGGGCATGAGCCATCCGATGCAAGATCAACGGTCCACATTCTTCCTCGTCGTTTTGGATTTAGGATTTTCCGATGGATTTATTTGTATACTGAAAAAGGTAATGAACTTCAAAAATGCATAACTATTTCATTTTGGTTCCATTTGAGTTGATTCAAATTTTGGTAGCTCTGGTTTGGACTCAGCTTTAATCTAAAAATGGTTGTAAGCTTAGTTCGGCTCCAGAAAATGGATTTGCAAATTGGTTTAGAAATAGACTTTTAATGTTGCTGTAAAAATTGCAATTAACTTGTAAAATGCATAAGTAATTCTCTAGAGATCCTTTTTGAGTGAATCCAACTTTGTTGGCTTCCTCTATTAGTGTACTAAATGGTAGAATAGGATTTAGGCATGTAACTATTTTCAAAAGAATTGTGGGTGCATTTTATTTGTGCTCTTTTTCATGTCTTTGAAAAATCATAAAACATGCATCATAGCTCTAAATGAGGTGAACTCAATTGTGTTATTCATCTCATGAGGTGCTTTACTTACCATGAAAATCCCAGGTGCAGCACCTCTGTGGAAAATTGTGCTAGGGAATTTAATTCGATGAACAGTAACCAATTTGAATTTCCGGCAATTTCCGTGTGAGCATATTTGTTTTGGCCATATCTTTTGCATTGAGAATCCAAATCAATTGGTTCTTATTGCTAAATTCTTTAAAAAATCTTTCTCTTGCTGCTGTAAAAATGTCAGAGCATTTGGAGAAAGTTTGCTGTGGAGTCCTTTTGGTTTTCCTTGTTCTTATCGGTTCTTTATCGCTTTTTCGTTAGGAGCCGACGAGTGCGTTGATCCTGTGAGCGAACCTTTGCAGCATAGTGAGCATCTCCAGCAAGGCAAGCAGTTTGATCATATCCATTATGTCCCATTACTTTAAAGTCTAATACTTTCTTTAACTTGTATGTATGCATGCTCTATTTTGTTGTTAAATGTTTATCGATTAGTTGATCCTATAGATGCATACTCGTAGGTAAATGTTCATTCTCTACTACTAAGCCTAGGACTACCTTGATGTGATGTAGAGTTAGTTGGATGAGCTCTCATCACTTAGTAGATCACGTGTTGGTATTGCTTAGAAATGCTTAGATTATGGTATAATTGGGCGGTCATCGACTTAGTCGATGATCTTGATCACACAAATCTAATTATTATTCCATTATGTCCAGCACTTGTGTTTTGTTAATTTGTAAAGTCAAAACAAAACTAAAAATGAAAACTATTTGGACTTGGGTACAATGGATGATGGTGTGATTGTTGGTATGTGGAATGGTGCCTAAGTCAACAAGGACCGAACATCTTGTTACACTAAACTAAGCATTTTTTATGCTAACCACACGAGAGGATATGGGACCTCTCTTGACTAAGTACTTTGGCGGTGTTAGCTTGAGTTGCATGGTGGGCTATTGGGTGGCAGTAGTGGGGTTATCCACTACAAGGAGCACCACCCGTATAAGGGGGTGAGCATCTTTGATGACTCCGCATCAATGTATGGGGAGGTTGTATCCCCATATGGGCGACTCGTTGTTGACACTCAATATTGGAAATGTCTCGTTGGACATAGTTGTGCCGACACACCAAAGGAAGTGTGCTAATAGCTTGGCGAAAAGGCGATCCGGCGTGTGGGTACATTGGTACACCCCTGTAGGGTTCAAACTATTCGAATAGCCTCATCCTAGGTTATGGACACGCTTGGGGAAGTCTTTCGAGAGTTAGACTATAACATTTAATTAAAACTTGACATGGGTGGTATGAATGGGCAATTCATGCTATTGTTGTGGTGACTATTGGGTTAGTCACTTCCAGGATTGTTGTTGTCATCTTTCTATTTTTATTATGTTATCGTCTCGTTGTTATTTGCAAAATTAAAAATGAATTGCAAAACTGCTTTGAATCTATTTAATTATTGCAAATGAAAACTTGCTTTATCTTTGAATATAACCTCATGACCTCCACTTAAATGAGCTTGCATGTAGCATATGTATAGGTGCATTACCCTTACGTCGAGTCTTGCGAGTACATTTTGTACTCATTTGCTTTGCTTAATAACTTTGTTGTAGAGGAGGTGGAGCCCCAAGGGCCCTACTTTTGTGAGATGTCTTTGTGGTTGACGACTAGCTTGGCGGCCTTCCGATTGCCTTGTGGGCTTTAGGCAAACCGTATGGCTTTTGTTTATCGCCATCTTATGGCTTTTGCTTCCGCTGTTATTTATCTTTCTTAGTTGTTATTTGGCCGGTCGGCCCCTTTTGTAATAACTCTCTCTATTATGTATGTCTTTCTTTTATCTTGTTCGTGCTTGTGGTTCTATGTCTTGTATGATATTGATGCCTGATTTTGTAAAGGGTGTGTATCTTTGCTCGAAGTATACACATCTCGAAGACATGAGTTATTTTGTTTGTGATGCTAGGGTCAATGGATGACTAAGCATTACAAGCCAAATAAGCCGGGTCCTCACAAAGTTGGTATCGAGCCATCTTGACCGTAGTAACCCTAGCTTGGTTGTCCTTAGGATATTTTGAAAAACTTAGTTCAAATTATCAAATGGTTTACTTAAAGCTTAAGTACATTCTCTAATTTTACTCCTTACCTATCTTAGCTTTCTTATCTCATCTCACTCTAATTTGAGTTTTAAAAGTTGTTTTCCCTCACCTTCCCTCAAAAGTTAGCGTTATCATTTAATTGGGTTTGGGAATCAATGAGATTGGCAAATTGAAGTGTTAGCTGCCCTTTTTCAAGGTTTTGAAGTTTCTAGAGTCGGTGATTTCGGCTAAGAGCTTGGATGCAAAATCTGGACAGCAAGCATCAAATTCCCGAACAGCAATCTCAAGGTTTCTAAACAGGATAGATAATGAGAGGATAATTCAACTAAAACTTGTGGGAATAAAAGGGTAAGATGTGATACTAGTTAGCTAAGTATCTAACGCCTATTTTGTTGGTTTTACCTTGATTTGTAGTAGTGTTAGAACTTGAGTAGTGTGCTGAAATTTTGTCTTCTCAACCGATTACTCGTTCATTCAACACGGGTTTGTCGTGTCGGGAAGTTGAGCTTTAGTCTCGTGTTCTGTTGTTTAAGTTGGCTTTCGGTTAGGGTGATTTTCCATTCCCCTAGTCGATACTTTTCGCTTTCTTTAGCTTCTACTTTTCGGATTTCGTTGCTAACCCTCTTTCTCTCTTGATGGGATGGCCGGAAGAACTTCGCGATGGTCGTGGTCAACCACACGTCCGGGATGAGGAGCTCCCACCTCCTCCGACCATGGCCGGTTCTTGCTCGACGAGCAAAACCGAATGGACGAACCAGATTCGGAGGTTATTGCGCTGCAACACCTCCACCCTTCCGGTGCCTCTCGGATCGGGGAGGAAGTGGGCATCGATTGCGTGGGGGACTTGCGAGTTCGCCGCACCACCGCCCACTTTCTCAGTGTCGAGACCCACCGATCACGGATGGTCGGCCGTCGGGTTGAGCGAAGCTTCAAGATCGCTCGATGCTGAGACGGAGAAGGCACTTTTCGTGATCCCATCACCGGAGGTGCGGCTCTTTCATGGTGGGAGAACTTTCTCGCCATGCAGCCCGTGACACCGCGTCTCTTGGGAGGAGTTCCGTGTTGCCTTCCGCGATCTCACATCCCTACCGGTGTGATGAAGCTGAAGAAGAAGGAGTTTCTTGCGCTCAAGCAAGGCGCGATTCGATCACGGAGTACTTATGCGAGTTCAACCATCGCTCGTTATGCTCGGAGGAGGTGGCCTTGATGAGGCCAAGCGGGAGAAGTTCATGGATGGCTTGCGAGAAGCTTCGGGACAAGCTATCTATCGTTGACTTCCCGACTTCCGGGCCTTGGTCGACAAGGCCATCGTCTCCGAGCACAAGGGAAGGGCAGCGCTTGCGTGACTCCGCATAGCGCAAGTGGGAGACTTCGAAATTCTTCCCAGACCAGCTCTTCTCATGCTCACTTGAGGCGGTCTCGGGGTCCCACCCTTAGGCTTCAGTAGGGTGGCCTCTGCAATGTTGCCGAGGTCACTTGTTTCTTCTGCAACCAGATGGGCCATTATGCAAATAATTGCCCTAAGAAGACTGGAGCGGCCCCTCATCCTAATGGAGGATGCGGGCATGGAGGTGGTCTATCCCAAGATCAGAAGATTGTCCCCGCAGCCCAAGGCGTGGGCAGCGGCCACGTCAACCTCATCTCTGCTGAGGAGGCACATGAGGCACGGCGTGTCGTGTTGGAGTGCAGCTTCTTGTTAACTCCCATCCTGCTACTTGTTTTGTTCGATTCAGGAGCATCTCATTCTTTTGTATCTTAGTCTTTTCTTTGCTGTTAGTGATCTTCTTTTGCTCCTTTGTTGGTCCGTTGCTCATTCGCTCTCTGGTTCGGAGTTGAGGCTGGTCAGTGTCGGGAGGTTCTGTTGAGATTGAGGGAGTAAGATTTTTTGCATATCTTATTCTCCTCAATGCATTGAGCTTAGATGTGATTCGGGCATGGATTGGTTGTCTCGGCACATGGGGCCGTCGATTGCTCCGGAAGCTCATCTACCTCACAAGTCCCTCCGTGACGGGTTAAGCTTTTCACCCAAAGCAAGGTCCGCATCTCTTCGTGCTCGGCGAAGCCAGCTCCGATATTCGTGAAGTTCCAGCGGTATGTGACTTCATGGATATCTTTCGAGATCTTCGGGGATGCCACTGTTCGAGACCTCGAGTTAGTCATCGAGTTGGCTCGATGCTGCCCGATTCAAGAGGCCCTAGGATGCCCCGAATGAGTTGGTGGAGTTGAAGAAGTAACTTGGCAAGCTTCAAGAGAAGGGTTTCATCCGCCGTAGCTCATCTCCGTGGGGTTGTCCGACCATCTTCGTAAAGAAGAAGGGCGGTACTTTCGCATGTCGTTGATTACGTTAAGCAATGAAGTAATGATGAAGAACAAGTATCCTTTGCCCGCATCGGCGATCTCTTTGATCAATTATCTGGAGCTCGAGTTTTCTCCAATATTGATTTGAGAGTGGGATATCATCAAGTTCGGATCCGACCTGAGGATATTCCCAAGACGACTTTCTCTACTCGTTATGGTTTGTACGAGTATACCGTCATGTCGTTCGGCTTAACCAATGCTCCTGCCTTGTTCATGAATCTCATGAATTCGGTGTTCATGAAGTATTTGGATAAGTTCGCCGTGGTCTTCATCGATGATATTCTTATCTACTCCAAGAGCGATGAGGAACACGCCGAGCATCTGAAGCTTGTCTTGGGCAAGCTGCGTGAGCACCATTGTATCACGAAGTTGACAAGTGCACATTACGGTTGAAGGAAGTGGCTTTCTTGGGCCATGTTCTTTCAACGGGAGGCGTAGCCGTTGAGCCTAGCAAGGTCAGCGATGTGCTTTCTGGAGTCGGCCAGTTCGATGGCAAAGTCGCGGAGTTTTCTCGGTTTAGTGAGATATTATCGTCGCTTTATCGAGAACTTCTCCAAGATCATGGCCGATGGTGAGTTGCTCAAGAAGGACAAAAGTTTGTGTGGTCGCGGTTGTGAGGAAAGTTTTCAAGTACTCAAGAAGCGTTTGACCACCTCCGTTCTTGTTCTTCCCGATGTTCATCGAGACTTCGATATCTTTTGCGATGCTTCTCGTCGAGGCCTCGGTTGTGTCCTTATGCAAGAAGGCAAGGTAGTGGCCTATGCATCAAGGCAATTGAGACCTCATAAACTCAACTATCCTACCCATGACTTGGAGCTAGCTGCTTTGTGGTTCATGCACTTAAGATTTGGCGACATTACCTTATCGTGTCGTTGTGAAGTGTATTCGGATCACAAGAGCTTAAAGTATTTGTTCACCCAACAGATCTGAACCTTAGGCAAAGGAGATGGTTGGAGTTGATCAAGGACTATGGCGTGGGTATTCACTACCACGGGCAAGGCTAATGTAGTTCTTGATGCGGCTTAGTCGTAAAGTGCATTGCAACGCATTGTTGCTCAAGGACATCGACCCACCCTTACGGAGGAGTTTCAGGTGTCTCAACTTGGGTTTGGTTGAGTGGGGTTTCCTCGCTACCTTGGTTGTGCAACCAACCTTGGTGGATCGTGTCAAAAGCCGCTCGGCAATCGGATCTTTGGAGTGAACCGTCGGGCAAAATGTCAAGAACGGAACAGCCAAGTGCTTGTCTCAAGATGAGCTTGGTGTTGTGAGGTTCGAACAGCCTTAATGGTTCCAAAGGACATGGAGTTGCGAATTTGATCCTCCATGACATGATTCGCCATTGTCCATTCATCCGGGGCCACAAAGATGTATCAAGATCTCCGCCGAGATTTTGGTGGACCCGAATGAAGAGGAGATTACGAGTTTGTTCTTAGAAGTCGACATGTGTCGTTGTGTCAAGGCCAAGCATCGGTGTCCATGAGCTGCTTGACCCTTGCCAATGCACGAGTGGAAGTGGGATTCGATCGGGATGGATTTTATCCTTTGGTCTACAGGTCTCCCAAAGGAATGATGCCATTTGGGTTGTCATCGATCGATTGACTAAAGTGGCTCATTTCATTCTGTCAAGACTTCAATTGCGTGTGGGTCTCTTAGCGAAAGCTCTATGTTTCCAGAATTGTAAGTTTGCATGGGATACCTAAGACAATCATTTCTGATCGTGGTTCTCTGTTCACTTCTCGATTTTGGCATAGTTTGCAAGAGGCTTTGGGAACTCACCTTTCCTTTAGCACAGCATATCATCCCCAAACTGATGGTCAGACCGAGAGGGTCAACCAAGTTTTGGAAGACATGCTCCTTGCTTGTGTTCTTTCCTATGGGAAGCATTGGGAGAAATACTTGCCATTCATGGAGATTTTCAGACAAAAAGCGACTTTCGAGGCCGATCTCGGCATGGCACCTTCGAGGCCTTATACGAGAGAAAGTCTGAGAACCCCATTGAGCTGATGCGAGGCCGTGCGAAAGACCTTTCTTTGGCTGGACTCGATCAATGAGGCGAAAGGCAAGTCCGGCTTATTAAGTGGCGTCTCGCCTGCAGCTCAATCCGAGCAAAAGAGCTATGCGGATCGCCGTCGTCGTGAGTTGAGTTTTGAGCCTAATGACATTGTTTATCTTAAAGTCTCTCCTTTGAAGGGCCATCAACGTTTCGGCGCCAAGGGCAAGTTAGCTCCTCGATATGTGGATCCCTACCGCATCATCGAGAAGAAAGGAGCTATTGCCTATAAGTTGGAGTTGCCTGCTGCACTTGAGGGGGTACATGATGTGTTCCATGTGTCCCAGTTGAAGAAGTGCCTTCGTGTTCCAACTGAGGAAGCTCCGTTGGAAGCTCTCGATGTCCAAGAAGATTTGACCTATTGTGAGCACCCTGTTCGCATACTCGAGATGCTATGTGACCCCTCTAAATTATTTCATAATTTTTAAAATTATTTGATAAATTTTGGGGTAAGTCAAACCCTAAAACAGCCTTGATGAATTTCTGGAGAAAAATGCACTGCACAAAAACCTCTAGAAATTTTATGTAAGGTTAATCCTGGAGTGAGAAGCTCGAGTTAAAATTTCGGAATTTCTGGAGTTAGTTTGCTACCCTAAAAATTCCTCCAACCTCAGCCTTCAAATTTAAATTCAAATCAGCCTTTGTTCCTTGGGTCGAGCCACTTTCCAAGTGGGTCGAACCCAACCCACTTCCAGCTCAGTAGTGCCCCTTCCCAGCATGAGTTCGTAGCCATTGGATCAAAATCCAACGCCACGACCTCCGCCACAACAACCGCTGCCCGGCCCCCGTCGTGAGTCGTGTCGTTGGATCGCATCCAGCACCCACGACCTCCCCTTTCCATTTGTCGCCGTCATTTGGAGATCTCGCGGCGGGACCTCCCCTCCCTTTGCGATGTCGCCCCACGGCCGAGACCTCCAGCGAGTCGTGTCGGTTGGATCCGCATCCAACGACCCACGACCTCCCTCTCCTTGTGTCGCCGTCAGATCAGGATCTCACGGCCACGACCTCCTCAGTGTCGTGCGCAGCCGCCACAACCTCCCTTCACCGTTGTGCGCCCTTGGATGTAAATCCAATAGCCACGACCTCCCCTCGTTGTTGTGCGCCATTGGATCAAGATCCATGACCACGACCTCCCATCATCATCGCGCGCGCTAGCCGGACCTCCCACCTCTGTTGTGCGTTATTGGATTGAAATCCAACCGCCACAACCTCCTACCTCTGTTCGTTGCCGTTGGATCAAAATCCAACCGCCACGGCCTCCCCTCATTGTTGTGCGTCGTTGGATCAGAATCCAAGCGCCACGACCTCCCCTTGCGCCGTGTGCAATGGCCATGACCTCCCTCCTCTGTTCAGCGCCTTTGGATGTAAATCCAATGGTCCTGACCTCCTTCTCTATTGTGTGCCTTTGGATTAAAATCCAGCGGCCACGACCTCCCTTTGCATCGTGCGCAACGCCCACGACCTCCCATCGTTGTGGTGCGCCCTTGGATGTAAATCCAATGGCCACGACCTCCCCCTCAATGTTGTGCACCCTTGGATGTAAATCCAATGGCAACGACCTCCCTTCTATGTTGTGCGCCGTTGGATTAAAATCCATGACCACGACCTCCCTCGCTTGTCGCGTCGCGCGGTAACAAAGACCTCCCCCTCGGTTCCGCGCCATTGGATGCAGATCCGATGGTCACGACCTCCTGTCTCCTTTCAGCGCGCGACCTCCCTTTTCTTTTCGCAACCGTGCGATGGAGATCTAATGGCTGCGATCTCCCCATTCGAAATCTGTGGTCGCGACCTCCCCATTCTTTTCAGACCACCCCGAGTCAGATCCAACCGTCACGACCTCCCCCTTGTTCTTATCCAACGGTCGAGGGCAGCGCCTGTTCTTCTCCTTCCTTGGGCTAGCGCGTGTGCGCCATGGCAGGGGGAGAGCAGCGCCTGGTCACCTCATAATAGCTCTTTGCTGCAAGCATTTAATGCGGATCAGCCTTTCCGCCCCCAAAGTTGTCTTGCAGACCTGCCCCATCCCTCCACGTCCTTGTCAGGAGCCATGGACCGAGCCATGGGCTAAGCTCACCATGGAGCTTAACCTAGCTCATAGCCTCTGCTCCCCGGGTATATGTAACCATTAGTAGCTCCCTTTGCCTTCCTTTAACCACTCTCGAGCTTTGCCTTGCCTCTACGTGCTTGGTGAGCTCCTTTCTCCTAAACCTCCTCGGCCGCCATTGTTGAGCTTGGGCTCCTCGGTGGAATCCGTGCTCAGTGGCTCCCTCGCTCAACCTCTTGCTCCATTTTGTTCCTCTAATCTCGGTGGACCTTAACCCTAACTTAATTTCGGTTTGCCTCTTGAGGGAGCAAATGAAATGGAGCTTCCACTTTGGCCGTGAGCACCCCTTTCTTCCCCATCGCGGTGAGTGCTCTATTTCTCAATTCCTCGCTCTGGGACCTTTACGGAGCTTTATGGGAGACATTGAGATGACCGGTCTTGATTAATTATGCCAGTCCTCCCTCCTCGTTGTCCTCCTCGTGGCAAGCAAGGTCCTCCATGCCAGAGCTCCCCCATCCTCCTCGGCACCTCCGCGACCTCGGGTAACCTCTTGGTAGTCCCTAGGAGCTTGGCACTCACTTGAATGAACATTGCGAGCTCTTTTTCATTTTCGCATTTTGTCGTGCGTTGCCGCGTCGCCCCTCTCCGGCTAGCCGCCGCTCTGGTCCACCACCACAGGTGTGGGTGGTACTAGTGGGTGCACACTGCTATTGCGCACCCGTAGTTGGCTTTAGATGGCGCCGCCGTGCCTTAGGTCGCCGGCGTTTCGCCGTTGAAGCCGGCGAGCACGTTGTCGGACGCGCCGGCACAGTGTCAGCGCGTTCGCGACGTGGCTCATCGTGGGCCGTCCAAAGAATTTGATTTATTTATTCTGGCCAAAATATCAATCTCATGTGTTTTCATCTTGGAATAAAGATCATTTAATGTGAGTGTTTTCATATTAACAGAGTGATTGATTGTAGTGACTAGGACCTCCCAAGCAGACATATCCAAAGCATTCAAAATCTGTCTAGCATTGTTAGAATCGGAATAAATCACATCAGCAGTTGCAAATCACTAATGATTTTATTAGGCGATCAAAAGTGCATCTCTGATTCTCCGGTTTCATCTCAAACTTAGAATACTCCTTTTGAATTGATTTTGATGAACACCTTTATGATTTTGAACCTTCATGATAGTCAGCAAGTGTTGTCCAAATTTTGTTTGCAAATTTAATGTTGGCAATTCTAACAAATTCGTTTCTACTTAAACCTTGCAACAAGATATTTCTAGCCTTAGCATTAGCTTCAATATCGGCGGTGTTATTGTTGGTGATAGCGGCGAGGAACTTCATAAGGATTCTCAACCTTTTGCGGATGACATTACCTTGAGCTTGAAGAAAAACTTCCATCTGAGTCTTCCAATAGATGTAGTCTGATCCATCGAAGTATGGAGGCTTACCCGAGAAGCGATCTCGATCTGATGCCATTGCAACCTTGCTCTGATACCACTTGTAGGATCGTAATAGCAATCAGAAGAGGGGGGGGGTTGAATGATTGTAGCGAATTGACCCCATAATTCCAACTTCTTCTTGTGTGCAAGAATTTCAGCAACTTCTTTGTTGACACTTGAAGAGCTTTACAACCGAGACCATCTCAATTGCACGGAAGAACACCAAATCAAGAATCAAAGTAGAACGAATCTGAACTTTATATATCAAACTTGATTTGTGTCTACAAAGTGCTCAGCAAGCACCCCTCAAAGCTCCAATTCGAAGGACCTCACAAACGCAGCCGAAACACCGAGAAGGCTACGACGAAAGCCTTACCAAAAGCTCGTAACACCCCAAAAACCATATGCAAGCCGCACCCTACTGCCTTCTTTTATAGCCTAGAGTCCTATCCATGTCCAACACGACACCAATAGGGACTCTAACTCAAAACAACCAGTTTGGAAATCCTTCAAAACTATCTTTCGAAATACACGCCAGTAAGCCTCGGGACTTCATCCCATAGCTTTAGCGCCAATTCACCTTGACCTCCGTGCTCGGCGTGATCCAAATCACCTCTTGACATCCACGACTTCCAAGACCTCGGATTCCCCATCCTAGTCCGAGTCAATCCCGTCACCGACCGTGATTCGTCCTCACGTACAACATGCATATGCAAAGATCAAAGAACCCTATTCTTGGCACAAGTTATCCAACTTGACCATCCATTAGCTCAAACCCATAAACACTATCATGCATCCTGCAACAAGATAAACCTTACGAATTTAACAAATCCTCAGTAAAAACCCCAAAACGACAATTTCACAGAGCACAATCGGAACTACCGCCATTATACGTCCGGTACTACCGCACATGCGGTCGTACCGCTCAAAGCACTGCGGAACTACCGCTCCTTGGAAAAACTCAAGATCTTCCAAAAATATGCTCTCTGGAATTTCCATACCGCAACCTTGCGGTCATACCTTTGTCTTGATACTATCGCCATTCAAAGCTAACGATATTATCAATCTGCGATCGTCACATGCTTTCACAGCTACTGGTACTACCGATTTTGACTTAATATACTGCAGAACCTTTCTCTCTCTCAAGAACAAGCGGTACTACGTTGTTTTCCTGCGGTACTACGGACAACCACGGTACTACGCGTTTATCGGCAGTATGAATGTTTGGCAAAACATCTCATGAACCTCAAAAAAAGCGAAACGGCCCAGATGGGTTGGCGATCGGACCCGTGCTTCACAACCGTCGAGATCTTAAAATCTTGTAGCAAGTCAAGATGATTTCATTAAATCGGATCTCAAATCAGCGGTTCACAATGCTTTCATCTCGGATGGTCGAGCGTTACATCAATAACGGTAGTCGATTTCAGATCAAAGGCTCACATTCTGAGGAGTTTAGGCGGTCGACGTTCATCTCAATATCGGCCGTTAGATCAAGATCTAACGAATCAAACAAAGCAGCGGTACTATAAGTAAACTACTCGCGGTTCTCTAGTAAACTACTCGCGGTACTACCGCCAAAGCGATAGTTCCGCGGAAACTATATTGGTATTACCGCTTAACCACGAAAAAGCTCAAAAACTTGAACAAAGCCTTTTTGCCGTGGGCGCTCCGGATGACACGGCCGTCGGACCACGCTTCTGGCCGTCCGATTTAGAAAACATGTAGTAGCTCGAGCGTTCACTTCAATATTAGCCGTCGATCAAGATCTAACGGTTCGAGCAAAACACCGATTCGGACTTCATTGACTTGCGGTACTACCGTTGCACACCATGGTCATCTTGCACTCCGGTAGTTCCGCACAAACAAAGCGGTACTACCGATAATCTGACAAAACGATTTTCGACGAATTCAACGAGTTTAAAAGCAAATCGACAAGCTGAGATCCAAAACATGTTCGAGAGACAATGTATTCAACTTTAAGCACCAAGACTAAGTCTTTATTAATGGCAATGTATTCATCATCAAATATCATGACCAAAAACCTCTTGGTCTTACAATCTCCCCTTGATGAATACATTGACAACACTTCAAAAAATCAGAAATGAGTGTGAGCAATCGAAAAGTGTCAAAGTTGCAAGCAACGAGAGAGTTTCAAAAACAGCGAGAAAAACTTCCATTAGCACAGGAAAAACAAAGTTTTGCAAGTTCCGCTCATTTTCTCCCCCTTTGGCAATGTGATCATCGAGAGCTTCAAATTTCGAGAAAGAAGAGCATGAAGTGTAAAAGTCCAGAAGCTGTATGTAGTTTAATTTATTGAATGAACCAAGCCAATTTGGTTGAACAGAGCTAACAAGATCATATAAATACATATACCACAAAGCAATATCTAGACAAGTATTTCAAAGTGATAAGTAAATTTAGAGTCATGACAGGCATATCGCACAATGACTAAAAAGATTACAAGATCACAATTAGAAGTCACCAAAAAGTGAAAAGCCAAACAGTGAGACAAACTTTAAATCTGGATGAGCCACAATCTCATATAACATCCTTTTGCTTCACGTTCAATTTTTATTTGCATGTGGCATGCTTAAAGCATACTTCTTTTCGGTGGCATGCTTGAAGCATACTTCTTTTGATTAAGGCACTTTTGTGCATTTTTTATATTTCAAAAACACATAGTTTGGGTATGGCATGCTTGAAGCACACTTCTTGTCATTTGAGCAACATTATGTACCCTTTTTTTTTTGATACACACTATGCATGGCATGCTTGAAGCACACATCTTTTCATATTCATTTTCTCAACCCTTTTATATTTTAAAACATGCCAAATTGAGTGAGCAACACAGGACTGAAAAGAAGGACCTTTTTGCTTCAAATCCAAGACTTAAAATAGGACTCACAGATCAGCTTATCCTTTTCAATAAACAACACAAAGTGATTCCAATAATCAAACTAGTCAAAGATTTCACCATGTCATGCTTTAGTTATTTATGTAGCAAGTTTATTAGACCGGTCCGGATCAAGGCTACATAGCACATGAATAAATATGATAAAGATAGCTCAATTCCTCTAATCAAAGGCTTGACTTAAATAAAAAGCTTACGAAATTTCACATGGCTCCCCTCAAAATAAGCCCATAGGATGAACAACACCCAATTCACTCATAAGCGAACAAAGCGAAGTATCAAGCGGCTTAGTGAAAATATCGACAAATTGGAAATCGGTCTCAACAAAGTGGAGAACAATATGACCTTTTTCCACATGATCTACGAGAAAGTGAAATCGATATCAATGTGTTTTGTTAGAGAATGTTGCACTAGATTTTTAGCAATGTTAATAGCACTAGTGTTATCACAATAAAGAACTTGAGAGCAACTAGCGGCAGCGACAACATACTCAACTTCAAAGCGATGGATTGAGCAACGAAGATTGTTTTCGAGAGGACCAAGACACTAAGAAAGTGCCTAAAAAGTGACATGTGCTAGATGTGCTTTTTCTATCAATCCTACACCCTGCAAAATCACTATCGGAGTATGCACTCAAAGTAAGACAGGATGAAGATGAATAGAAAAGCCCAAATTCTAAAGTGGATTGAAGATACGAGAATTCTTTTTCTGACTGTCGATGAGAAGCACGAGGTGAAGCTTGAAATCGGCGCATAAGCATCTGACAAAGTGTATATCCGGCCTTGAAGCGATCAAGTAGAGTAGAGAACCAATCATACTCTGTATTCTTTTGATCCACTACCTCACCTTCTTCATCGGGTCAAGAACGATTGTAGACCCTATTGGTGTAGAGATGGGTTTGCAAGTTGCCATGTCAAAACGCCTAAGCAAGTCTTTAGTATACTTGGTTTGATGAGCGAAATTGCCTTGCTTGGTGCATTTTTACTTGCAACCCTAAAAGTAAGTTAACTCCCCATCATACTCATCTCAAACTCCTGCTCATAGTATCTGAAAACTTGGAAACCAAAGCGTGAGAGGAGCCCCCAAAGATGATATCATCCACATAAATCTAAACAAGTAATAGATCATTGCCATGTTTAAAAGTGAAAAGAGTTTTATCTCTGCCTTGCCCATTTGAAAGTCATTTTTAGTAAAACTTGACTTAAGCCTCTCATACCAAGCTCGAGGAGCTTGCTTCAAACTCATACAAAGCTTTTGAGAGTTTGTAGACATGATTAGGAAACTTAGGATTTTCAAAACCGGTGGTTGCTTAACATATACTTCTTCCTCAATGTAGCCATTTAGAAAAGCACTTTTAACATCCATTTGAAACAATTTGAATCCTTTAGATGCAGCAAAGGCTAAAAGAATTCTAATTGCTTCAAGTCTGGCTACAGCTCTGAGGGCAAAAGTTTCACCAAAATCAAGACCCTCCACCTGAGAAAATCCTTGAGCAACAAGTCTAGCCTTATTTCTAACAACAACACCATCCTCACTTTGTTTATTTTTAAAAACCCATTTAGTTCCAATTACATTATGTCCATGAGGAGGTTCAACTAAGGTCCAGACTTTGTTTCGCTCAAAGTTTTCTAATTCTTCATGCATGGCATTGATCCAAGACTCATCAGATAAAGCGTGACTTACATCATTAGGCTCAAAAGAGGCAACAAAAGCAGAATGAGCATGTGAGTCAGGAGAAGTAAACTTAGAACATGTTACCCTTTCATGAATGTCACCAATCATCAATTTTGGAGGATGAACTCGCTGAATTCTCAATGGTGCAGAAGGTTCTGAACTGTCTTCAATATTTTGAACATCCACTTGTGGTGGCGCAGCAGCAGTAGTAGGATCTTGATCTTCAGCAGTTGATGGCATGGGAGAAAAGTCATTACCAAGATCAAGATCATTTTCTTCATTAAGGAATATGCTTTCAGACTCCCCCTGAACTTGTGTACCTGAAATGTCAGTTCTAGAACAAGTACTGACCTCATCAAAAGTAACTTCACAAGTTTCAATAATTTTGATAGTTTCAAGATTAAGCACTTTCGATAGCCACGAGAGTGAAGAGGATATCAAGAAATATGCCATCAGTTGATCTAGCTTCAAATTTATCCAGTTACCATGCTTAAGAATAAAACATTTGCAACCAAAAACTCTGAAGTGAGAGACCTTTGGGCCTTTTGCCAAATTTCGACTCATAAGAAGTCTTGTGCAAAGAGGCTCTCAAAATACTCTATTAGAAACATGACAAGCAGTTGAAATAGCCTCTGCCCAATACTTCCTAGGAGTGGCATGTTCATCAAGCATGGTTCTTGCCATCTCAACCAAGGTTCTATTTTTCCTCTCAACTACACCATTCTGTTGAGGAACACGTGGAGAGGAAAATTGATGTTCCAAACCTTGTTCAGAGCAAAAGGAAGCAAATAAGGAATTCTTAAACTCAGTACCATTATCACTTCTTATTACTTTCACAGCACCATTTAATTTATTATTCAATCTGAGAAATAGATCCTTGAAATAACCAAAAGCTTCATCCTTAGACACCATAAAATACACCCAAGAGTACCTAGAGTAATCATCAACAATCACAAGAATATACCACTTGCCACCAACAGATTGAACTCTTGAGGGACCTATAGTGTCCATATGCAGCAATTGTCCGGGGCTATCTGTGATGATTACAGAAATAGGAAAATGTGGAGTAGCAACCATCTTACCATGTCGACAGGGAGAACAAACCAAGTCTTTCTCACTTTTCAATTTGGCAACCCCTAATGAGATCAGTTCCACTAATTGAACAAGATGATCAAAACCAATATGTCCTAGTCTCACGATTGCCAAAAGAAAAGATCTCGGATTGAAGCTACCAAACATCTAACATTAGGTGAAAGAGAATGATTGAAATCAGCTTTAAAAACTTTCCCTAATCGAGAGATATTAAACACAAGATCCCCGAAGCATCTAAAACCTGCGGAGCATGTTTCTTAAAGCTTACCTCAAGATTTTCTTCTATCAATTGTGAAACCGAAAGCAAATTGTATTTCAATTTACTTACCAAAGCAACATCTTTTAGAATGAACTTGTCATTAACTTCTTACAAGTACCTTTTGCCATCACAATTCCAGTTGAAGCATCCCCAAAAGTAATCAATTCATCTTTGGATGCCTTAGTGAGGAAGAGAACCATTTTGAATCACATCATGTGTCTTGAACATCACGAATCAACTAGCCAAATGTTCCCTTCCTCAACTACTATATCTACATTAAGCAAGTATTGGTCTCACAGATCTTGGGGTTAGTAAGACATGATTTAGGAACCCAATCTTTGTGACACCACGATGAGTAGGAGCAACAAAAGCATTTACATTTTCTACATCTTTGTCGGTCGACCATTGATTAGGTGCCATTTTGACTAATTGTGCAGCGGTTTGTTTAGTGAAGACAAAAGGAACATGAAAATTCTTTCTCAGCCTATCTCTCTTTTCTTTCTTTGCTTTTGAAAGCAAAACTGAACAAATGACCTTCTTTACCACGATAAGTGCTGCGATACTTTTCTTGATAAGAAATTTCAGTTTTTCTTTTTCTGATGCTTACTTTGGTAATAAGATCCTTTGCAAAACCAATGATTTAAACACAACATGTTTAGGTTCATATTCAATTTCAAATTTTCGAGTTCAAGAAGCTTAAGAACTTTGGAGGATGATTCTTTGCATGAACAATGAGAATTAAAACCTAGACCTTGTTTTTAGAACTCACTCTTGATCATCGAGAATCATGTTGATTTTTCTTGCCAAAAACCTCTCCAAAGTGTCTTTAAGATATTGATTCTCTTTAGCCAATTCAGGACAAGTTGTGCACTTAACAAAACTATTCACGATTTTCTTAGAAATGTGATGAGCTATTTTTTCTTTTTAGCAAACTCACTTAATTGTCTAGTCAAAGCATCAATTTTAGTTGTGAGTTTAGGACAATTTGTGCAAGAAAGTGTCTCATGGTAAAGCATTTGTTGTATAGAATTTTGAGATGACTTTAATCTAGCTTCTAGCAGTTCACAATTAGAGCAAGTCTTAATTTGAGCATTCACAGTACTTATCTCTAAACAAGATGAACTAGACTTCAATTTTTCAATCTCAACAGAGGCATGTTTCAGCTTATCATCACATGAGTTATGTGCCATTTTAACTCTTCAAATTCAGCATGAATTGATCTAGCAAGTTTTAATTGAATGCAAAACTTAGCATGATTCACATGATTCATCATCGGGAATAGCGACCTTAAGTCTATCAATTTCAAATTCAAGCTATCAACAACAAGGTCATGTTTCTTTGCTTTCTTTTTGTATTTTTTAAGCTCATTTGTCAATTTCAAAGACAACCGCGTGATAAATCGAGCAAAGAGGGCTTTACCTCATTAGGGTCCTTTGTAGAGATCATCATCATCATTAGTTTCTTCACAACTTGCCATAAAGCACATCCTGTGAAATCGGCCTCTTTTGCCTTCTTGTGATCATCCTCGTTGTCATTTATGCGAATCAACATCACTTAGCCCAATCTCCTCAAGAGCTGAAAGCACCTTGTTGTGACTTCACGATAATTTTGCCTTTTGCTTGAATCAAATTTGAATTTTGAGCGCCGATTTGGTGCTTTGTCCTCCTTGGCTTCTTTTCCTCTCGGCTCGGGACAATTTACTTTTATGTGGTTTGGCTCACCACATTCAAAGCATCTGATTGGACCTCCTCTTCTCCTTGCTCGACATTATTGATTGCTTTAGTCACCCTATTTGAGAAGAGTACAAAATTTGTTCTTCTAGGATCTCCTCCAATTGTTCATCTGAAATAGCACTCAAGGAGAAAGTAGAAGGACTTGATGAGCTGTCGGTTTGGTTAGTCACTAAACCCAAAGAATTTGATTTATTTATTACGGCCAAAATATCAATCTCATGTGTTTTCATCTTGGAATAAAGATCATTTAATGTGAGTGTTTTCATATTATGAGTGATTGATTGTAGTGACTAGGACCTCCCAAGCAGACATATCCAAAGCATTCAAAATCATCTAGCATTGTCGAGATCGGAATAAATCACATCAACAGTTGCAAATCACTAATGATTTTATTGAGGCGATCAAAAGTGCATCTCTGATTCTCCGGTTTCATCTCAAACTTAGAATACTCCTTTTGAATTGATTTTGATGAACACCTTTAACAGATTTTGAACCTTCATGATAGTCGACAAGTGTTGTCCAAATTTTGTTTGCAAATTTAATGTTGGAAATTCTAACAAATTCGTTTCTACTTAAACCTTGCAACAAGATATTTCTAGCCTTAGCATTAGCTTCAATATCAGCGGTGTTATTGTTGGTGATAGCGGCGAGGAACTTCATAAGGATTCTCAACCTTTTGCGGATGACATTACCTTGAGCTTGAAGAAAAACTTCCATCTGAGTCTTCCAATAGATGTAGTCGATCCATCGAAGTATGGAGGCTTACAGAAGCGATCTCGATCCGATGCCATTGCAACCTTGCTCGATACCACTTGTAGGATCGTAATGGCAATCGAGAAGAGGCGGGTTGAATGATTGCGTGAATTGACCCCTAATTCCAACTTCTTCTTGTGTGCAAGAATTTCAAACTTCTCTGTTGACACTTGAAGAGCTTTACAACAGAGACCATCTCGATTACAGGGAAGAACACCAAATCAAGAATCAAAGTAGAGCGAATCTGAACTTGATATATCAAACTTGATTTGTGTCTACAAAGTGCTCGACAAGCACCCTCAAAGCCCGATTTCAAGGACCTCCAAGCGCTTGTAAAACAGAGAAGGCTACGACCAAAACCTTACCAAAAGCTCATAACACCCCAAAAACCATATGCAAGCCGCACCCTACTGCCTTTTTTTATAGCCTAGAGTCCTATCCATGTCCAACACAACACCAATAGGGACTCTAACTCAAAACAACCAGTTTTGGAAATCCTTCCAAAACTATCTTTCCAGAAATACACGCCGTAAGCCTCCAGGACTTCATCCCATAGCTTTAGCGCAATTCACCTTTGACCTCCACGTGCTCCAGCGTGATCCAAATCACCTCTTGACATCCACGACTTCCAAGACCTCGGATTCCCCATCCTAGTCCGAGTCAATCCCGTCACCGACCGTGATTCGTCCTCACGTACAACATGCATATGCAAAGATCAAAGAACCCTATTCTTGGCACAAGTTATCCAACTTGACCATCCATTAGCTCAAACCCATAAACACTATCATGCATCCTGCAACAAGATAAACCTTACGAATTTAACAAATCCTCGGTAAAAACCCCAAAGCGACAATTTCACGAGCACAATCGGAACTACGCCATTATATGTCGGTACTAACGCTGCTGCGATCGTGCAGCTCAAAGCACTTCTTGAACTACGCTCCTTGGAAAAACTCAAGATCTTCCAAAAACATGCTCTCTGGAATTTCCATACTACAACCTTGCGGTCATACCTTTGTGCGGTACTACCGCCATTCAAGCTAGCTTGATATTGCAGTCTGCGATCGTCTTAGTTTCACGGTAATGGTACTACCGATTTTGACTTAACAGTACCTGTCAAAACATTTCTCTCTCTCTCAATAACAAGCACGGTACTACCGTTGTTTCCTGCAGTACTCCGGACAACCACATACTATCGCGTTCATCGGGTATGAATGTTTGGCAAAACATCTCATGAACCTCAAAAAAGCACGAGCGGCCGGATGGGTTGGCGATCGGACCGTGCTTCCGGCCGTCGAGATCTTAAAATCTTGTAGCAAGTCGAGATGATTTCATTAAATCGAGATCTCAAATCAACGGCTCACAATGCTTTCATCTCGGGCGGTCGAGCGTTACATCAATAACGATCATCGATTTGGATCAAAGGCTCACATTCACGAGGAGTTGAGGGCGATGCGAGCGTTCATCTCAATATCATTTGTTAGATCAAGATCTAACGAATCGAACAAAACGCACGCGGAGAAAATGACTTGCGGTACTACAGTAAACTACTCATGGTACTACCGCCAGCGATAGTTCCGTGAAAACTCGCCGGTATTACCGCATAACGAAAAAGTTCAAAAACTTCAAAACAAAGCCTTTTTGCCCGTGGGCGCTCCGGATGACCTGTGCCGATCGGACCACGCTTCACAACCGTCCGATTTAGAAAACAACATGGCAGTCGACGTTCACTTCAATATTAGCCATCGGATCAAGATCTAGCGGTTCGAGCAAAACAGATTCGGACTTCGGTGACTGCGGTACTACCGCTGCACACCGTGGTCATCTTGCACTCGGTAGTTCGCACAAACAAAGCGGTACTACGATAATCCCGACAAGACTGATTTTCAGCGAAATTCAATAGAGTTTAAAAGCAAGTCAACAGCGAGATCAAAACATGTTCGAGACAATGTATTCAACTTTAAGCACCAAGACTAAGTCTTTATTAGCGGCAATGTATTCATCATGAAATATCATGACCAAAAACCTCTTGGTCTTACAGATTCAAATTTTGGTAGCTCTGGTTTGGACTCAGCTTTAATCTAAAAATGGTTGTAAGCTTAGTTCGGCTCCAGAAAATGGATTTGCAAATTGGTTTAGAAATAGACTTTTAATGTTGCTCTAAAAATTGCAATTAACTTGTAAAATGCATAAGTAATTCTGTACATCCTTTTTGAGTGAATCCAACTTTGTTGGCTTCCTCTATTAGTGTACTAAATGGTAGAATAGGATTTAGGCATGTCACTGTTTTCAAAAGAATTGTGGGTGCATTTTATTTGTGCTCTTTTGCATGTCTTTGAAAAATCATAAAACATGCATCATAGCTCCAAATGAGGTGAACTCAATTGTGTTATTCATCTCACGAGGTGCGTTACTTACCATGAAAATCCCAGGTGCAGCACCTCTGTGGAAAATTGTGCTAGGGAATTTACTTCGGATGAACAGTAATCGATTTGAATTTCCCAGCAATTTCAAGGCTGAGCAGATTTGTTTTGGCCATATCTTTTGCATTGAGAATCCAAATCAATTGGTTCTTGTTGCTAAATTCTTTAAAAATCTTTCTCTTACTGCTGTAAAAATTTCAGAGCATTTAGATGAAGTTTGCTATGGAGTCCTTCTGGTTTTCCTCGTTCTTATCAGTTCTTTTTCTTTTTTTCGTTAGGTGCCGACGAGTGCGTTGATCCCGTGAGCGAACCTTTGCAGCATAGTGAGCATCTCCAGCAAGGCAAGCAGTTTGATCATATCCATTATGTCCCATTACTTTAAAGTCTAATACTTTGTTTAACTTGTATGTATGCATGCTCTATTTTGTTGTTAAATGTTTATCGATTAGTTGATCCTATAGATGCATACTCTGTAGGTAAATGTTCATTCTCTACTACTAAGCCTAGGACTACCTTGCTGTGATGTACAGTTCATTGGATGAGCTCTCATCACTTAGTAGATCACGTGTTGGTATTGCTTAGAAATGCTTAGATTGCGGTAGAATTGGGCGGTCATCGACTTAGTCGATGATCTTGATCACACAAATCTAATTATTATTCCATTATGTCCAGCACTTGTGTTTTGTTAATTTGTAAAGTCAAAACAAAACTAAAAATGAAAACTATTTGGACTTGGGCACAATGGATGATGGTGTGATTGTTGGTATGTGGAATGGTGCCTAAGTCAACAAGGACCGAACATCTTGTTACACTAAACCAAGCATTTTTGCGTGCTAACCACACGAGAGGGATATGGGACCTCTCTTGACTAAGTACTTTGGCGGGTGTTAGCTTTGAGTTGCATGGTGGGCTATTGGGTGGCGATGAGTGGGGTTATCCACTGCAAGGAGCACCACCCGTATAAGGGGATGAGCATCTTTGATGACTCCGCATCAACGTATGGGGAGGTTGTATCCCCATATGGGCGACTCGTTGTTGACACTCAATATTGGAAATGTCTTGTTGGACTTAGTGTCTTGGCACACCAAAGGAAGTGTGCTAATAGCTTGGCGAAAAGGCGATCGATGTGTGGGTACATTGGTACACCTGCAGGGGTTCAAACTATTGAATAGCCTCGTTCTAGGTTATGGACACGCGTGGGGAAGTCTTTGAGAGTTAGACTATAACCTTTAATTAAAACTTGACATGGGTGGTATGAATGGGTAATTCATGCTATTGTTGTGGTGACTATTGGGTTAGTCACTTCGGGATTGTTGTTGTCATCTTTCTATTGTTATTATGTTGTCGTCTCGTTGTTATTTGCAAAATTAAAATGAATTGCAAAAGCTGCTTTGAATCTATTTAATTATTGCAAATGAAAACTTGCTTTATCTTTGAAAATAACCTCTGACCTCCACTTAAATGAGCTTGCATGTAGCATATGTATAGGTGCATTACCCTTACGTCGATCTTGCAGTACATTTTGTACTCATTTGCTTTATAATAACTTTGTTGTAGAGGAGGTGAAGCCCCAAGGGCCCTACTTTTGTGAGATGTCTTTGTGGTTTGGGACGACTAGCTTGGCGGCCCGATCGGTTGCTTTGTGAGCTTTAGGCAAACCGTATGGTTTTGTTTATCGCCATCTTATGGCTTTTGCTTCGTTGTTATTTATCTTTCTTAGTTGTTATTTGGCGGTCGGCCTTTTATAATAACTCTCTCTATTATGTATGTCTTTCTTTTATCTTGTTAGTGCTTGTGGATCTATGTCTTGTATGATATTGATGCGATTTTGTAAAGGGTGTGTATCTTGCTTTTAGGAAGTATACACATCTCGAAGACACAGGTTATTTTGTTTGTGATGCTAGGGTCAATGGATGACTAAGCATCACAAGCCATCATGGGAATCTCTGCAAGACCCTCAAGCAAGGGAAGAGAGCCTATGGGCTCAATTCTTCTAGGTTCAATAGTTCGAGGGTCTTGGGAGACACTTTCGAATAGTAGCGTCGTGAGTGGGCCTTATTCGAGGCTTCGTTCGATCACAAACCGCCGTCCTGTTGGCGCCGCTTCTGAAGTATTGAAGGCGGAGATAGCGACCTACCTCATACGGAAAAAACTTTGTTATATGTTGAAAATTCAAAAATGTAAAAAAAATCTAGTTTGGAGGTGAAGTTACAATATTAATTATATGTTGAATTATTACTATCTCTCTCTCTCTTTCTCTCTCTCTCTCTCTCTCTCTATATATATATATTTATATATATATATTTATATATATATATTTATATATATATATAGTTAAAACAAATTTTCAGCGATATTTAAATGACAAAATTGACATATAAACATGTAATTTCTTCATGTCATGTAAGTGTATATACAAGATAAATATACTTGAGAAAAAACCATTTCATAGGCGGGAGAAAAAACCATTTCATAGACAATTCCATAATGGGCTATGCGTGATATAGGACATATCAGCGGTTCTATTATGGAACCGTCGATGATATGGGACATATCACAGACGGTTCTATTATGGAACCGTCTGTGATAATTATAAGTGACAGTTCCATAATAGAACCATCTGTGATAAGTCTCATTATTAGTAGGAACTGGCGCTAGGGTTTGTGCCGCCCTAACTTCGTCACTCCTAAGCGCACTTACTCTTGTCGTGGCATTTTGCTAGGGTTTCGCCCAGCCCTAACTCGTCACTCCCAGCACTTCTCTCGTCATTCCCCTCCCCACCTCGGCCTTGCGCCCTTGAAACCCCTTGCCCGTCGCCACGGTTGTGACACCACTCTGCCTTTGCACAAGACACTTTCGTCACGATAGTAGTGTCTTGTGCAATTTCAAATAGATGCCACAACTCGGTGTGTTGCCACCAAACCAGCTTGGGCTTGTACGTGTGTCGCTTACACGCCATGGTTTGGTTCTCTGCTTTCGGCCTCCTGCGCTCTCGGGCCACGGCCTGGCTTTGCTTTCCCCATCCTCCCTCTATTCTACTCTAGATCTGTTAGCTTAATGTCTTTTGTTAAGTTTGATTTTTATGCTTGAGCCTTAAGTTGTGTCACGATGTTTGTGTGATTTATGCAAGGTGAAGGAGATGGATGAGGTTGTCTTTGGTGGTGGGGTTTGCCGCGTGGTTCTTGTTTATCTTGATGTATCACCCTACCTTACTCCCTCTCTATCTCTACCCCTTGCTCTGTGATGAAACTAGTGCTCTGCGATGGATCTGAGGGCTACTCTTTGGTGTGGTGGTGGGTTTGGACACCCTTGGTCTTCTTTGTTGAGCGCTCAATGATGTTAATAGTCTTATGCTGAAATTGAATTGATAATTAGTTCATATTAATAGTCCCTTGCTCTGTGATGTAATGATGTTAATAGCCTTATGCTGAAATTGAATTGATAATTAGTTCATATTAATAGTCTTATGCTGAAATTGAATTGATAATTAGTTCATATTAATAGTCCTTGCTCTGTGATGTAATGATGTTAATGGTGGGTTTGGTTAATGCTCTCGATGGATCTTGAGGGTTATTGATGCGGTTCTAGCTTTGTGCTTGGTTGGCTTACATTGGATGTGGTTGGGATGGGGCTTGGTTGCAATTAACTTTTCAGATTTGTAAAGGTTTAGGCTTGGTGTGTATTATATTGAAAACAAGACCAAATGAGTCAAAAACTACTACAACACCTCTTCACTGTCTCTGCCATTCATTTCACCTTTATGCGTGTAATTGTGTTCATCTGGGTCAAGTTCTCCTACCTTAGTCGGGTATGTCCTACCATTCCATTCATAATCTCTTCTCTATAAAGTCTCCAGCGGTGGTACTTGTGCCATTAAACCGGCATCATATATACATATATACATATATACATATATATATATATATATATATATATATATATATATATATATATATATATATATATATATATATATATATATATATATATATATATATATATATATATTGTAGTCTGACCACTTTAGGAAGTAGATCACCTTGACATGAGAAGGATGAGGCAGTAGCCACGGGCAACCTCATTGAGCCCATGCGAGGTTTAAAGTATGGATGCAAGGAGGCGTCGGGACATCCAATTACGGATATTGTCGATAGGTAATTGGACATCATAATCTCATAAAGTGGCGTGGGCCTACAGGTACTCATTAGGGAAGTGGCATCATCTATCGACAACCAACAATTCTTGAGCATGTAATTGTCTTTAAACCCAACAAGAACACCAAGCAACGGTGCTTGGTGTTCTTGATTAGACTTTAAACATTATGCTCAGAATGATTAGTGGCGATACATGATGCGATTTCGCGTCGTCGTGAACATAGCGGCGTCCAGTACCTATCGACAATGCGACATATATATCCCGATTTAATGGCTGCAGCGTACTACTGGCTTTATAGAAAAAATCATCACGAGCGGTTTGGCTACAAACCGTGCGTGATATATACTATCACAGATGGTTTCAGCCTGGCAAACCGTGCGTGATAGGTTCTATCATAAGCGGTTCTCGATTAATAACAAATGCAGCGAAAGTATGCATCACGAGCGGTTTGAAAACCGTGCATGATGACTCATGTCATCAGCGACTCATAAACTCGAGCGGCTCACGAAACGTGATGACATTACGAACCGTGCAGTGAATATCTTTTACGTAGTAGTGAACAATGGCGTCTCTTACGTGATGGTATTATCACCGATACTCTCGTGTAGGTATTTATTAACTTCTGCGTGGGCAACGCTTTCTAGGACCTCCTCTATGGGGAGAGGTCTGGAGGAACCATAGAGGAGGTCAACTAGGCATCGAAAGAGGTTTTGAGGCTATCGGTGTTTTAGAACCGATCTTCGTAAAGGTGTTTGATTAAGGGGTCTCCTATAATAGAATCACGCGAGAGAGATTGTACGGGTATTTTTATACAGGTTAGGGCCTTCTCGGAGAGAGAATAACAACCCTACTCATGTGTGTGTATGGTATTGAGTGTATTCTGAACAATCAGGAGAAAAACTAAGACTATTACAGATGATAGCACTTGTCTTCCTGATAGCCCTCGATAGCGTGTGTGTACACCTCGATTGCCCTCTCTCCCTTTCCCTCTCTGACCGTTGCCTTTATATAGTCGTGAAGGAATAACCGTTTTCCCTATTTGAAGAGCGCCTTATTCAATCGATGTGGACGCACATTTGCGATAATTATCGGGATGGTAACTCCTTTATGCCTTTGGCGATTACTTGTCGAGATGATGAGGTATTATTTAAGCATAATAACGGTATGTTGACTATTTGGATTCCTTAATCAATTGGACCCACTACTTTGTAGGTTTTATTGATCATAAGGTGGTCGTGGTGACTGGTCATAGAAGAACTTACAACCATAAGGTAGTCGTAGCAAGACTTACGACTATGAGGTGAGTAAATAGAATAACTACTGATAGGGTAGTGATCGTAGAAGAACTTACGACCATAAGGTAGTCGTAGCAAGACTTACGACTATGGGGGTGGTCGTAGAAGAACTTCACGATCACCTAGTAAACTTCTCCTTGTAAATTTAAGGGGTATACCGGGGACCACATGACGTTATATTTACTTATAATAAAATTATAGATAAAATATAAAATTAGGATTATTAGATCCTCGTCGAAACGATCAAAAAAAATACTTTTAGGCCCACCTTCTAAGCGCTTAATTGATGCGAGGCCGGAAAAACTAACTTTCGAGACCTAGTAAAAATTTGGCTTATCTATAGTTAAGCAAATAAAGATATACTGAGGCTAATTAACTAGTCAACAATCCTCATCGGCTAGCCCCTCAACTTCAAGTGAAAATAACTTACTTGAAGAGGTTTTTGACCAGAACTAGATTTGGTCAAGAAGATAGTTTTACTTGAGTTGTAATTAACTATTTCCCTTAAGAAGCAGGAGCGTCAGCCATATATTGATGAAAGCAATTCGAAGGAACAAATACATTTAGTATTCCCGATTTATTAGCAACAAACTCTAATAAAATCTCATCATTAAACATCAAAATGCGGTTTATTTAATTTTACCGTAGGTTACTGGTCTTATAAATAACCACCAAAAGAAACATTCCTTTAGAGACTTCCATCAAATCTCTATCACCAAAGCTTCCCATGGGTAAGAACTCATATTGCTTTGGCATTTCTCTTCCTATGATTGGAACATACAATAGACAACACCCACAGACCAAATCGACTTTTCGACCACCTTTGTTTAAGGTGCTCGGACAGTCAATTTGCTTTATGGATTAAAGTCTTTAAGGGATTGGTAGAAGGAAATCCCGATGATCAGGTGATCTTCTTTGAGATATACATTGAGTAACTTCTATGTTAAGCGGTTTTGTACCTTTCCACCCACGATGGATACGGGATGAAGATAACTTTGAAAAAAAAAAAACTTTGCAACTACTTTTTCTTACACATCTCTAACGTGCAAAACAACCTCCTGACCCGAGCGAGTTGTCATGTCACCGCTAATCGAGGTGTAGTTGTTACACCCTTGAGGTAGTGGGTTTTAAATGCACCAAGGGTATATATTTGGATCTTTTACCCCCCCTAGGAAAATTTTTACTCTAGTTGTTTTCACTTTCCCATTTCACCGAGTGCCTTTCATCCTCCACGAATGTGACACCACTGAATTTATTTTAGAATCTTTTTGGAATTTTTGAAATAAAAAGAACCATTTTGTTTTGATGAGAATTCAAAGCTTAACCTGAAATTTCATAATGGATTTAAGTTGACTAACTCAAACTACAACTAATGATCCTTTATGGTTTGTTGAGTTATTGGAGCTTTGTTGGTCTTTCCTTCTCTGTCCGTCCTTTACCCATCTCTGGTCTGGACCTCCCCATGTCCTCTAGGACCTCCCCATGTCCTCTAGGACCTCCTCGTGTCCTTCAGGACCTCCCCTTACCTTTATTGACCTCCCCGTGTCCTTCAGGACCTCCCCATGTCCTCTAGGACCTCCCCTTACCATTATTTGACCTCCCCGGGTCCTCCAGGACCCCCTCCTTGCCTATTTACATCTCTGTTGATTGTGAGTCGTCCGATTTGCAATGGACGGCTTGATCCTGGTGAGACGTTCGGATGGTCCAAACGTCCCACCTCCTCTGAGCCCTTAGATCTCCATTGGATGGTCCGATTTGTTGTGGCGTTAAGGCGGTCGAGCGTCCCAACCATTGTGGCGGTCCGATTGAAATCCAGCGGTTCGAGACCTCCTCCTTGTACATCTGGGTGTTAAGACCTCCCTTGGAGATCTTAACGTTCGAGACCTCCTCCTCCTTTGTCCCGGACCGTTAAGACCTCCCCCCTTTGGAGATCTTAGCTGTCCAAACCTCCTCCTTGTAGATCTGGTAGTCAAGACCTCCCTTGAAATCTTGGCCGTCAGACCTCCCCCTTTAGGCGAGATCCGTCGTTAGGACCTCCCTTGGAGATCCTAACAGTTCGAACCTCTCCTAGATTTGATCCTACGGTTCTAGACCTCCCTTGCGGGTGAGGTTCTCCTTTGACCCTTGCAGACCTCCCTATTTATAATCGATCTTGACCGTTGGACCTCCCCTTTAGAGATCCAACCGTCAAGACCTTCCCTGCGGGTGGGGACCTCCTCCTTGCCCTTGCGGACCTCCTCTAAAGCACTTGATCTTGACCGTTTGGACCTCCCCTTGGGAGATCCAACCGTCAGGACCTCCCCGGTAGGTGAGGACCTCCCCTTGTTCACTACGAGACCTCCTCGAGGTCCTTGCAGGACCTCCTCTGCGGGTTTTGGCTACCCCACTTGGCAGTCACACTCCCAGTTTCTTTACCTTTGACTGAGTCTGTGGGCAAGGAAGTCTCCAAGCATTTAATGCACGTTGTGTCGCATTAAATGCCCTCACTTTTTCAGTACTCCTGTCATACCAATGGTCACATTCCTTGCCTACTCCACTGTTTTGTTTACCAACTCTTGTTGACCCTGTCATGGGTCATGTGCCTTAGCATTCCCCTATAAATAGCCAGAGAAGCCTTCCTTTTTCACTTTCTTCCCCATTTCCCCTCTGTCTCAACCGAGCAAGCTCCTTGGACCTCCCTCCTAGTTCTGGGACCTTCTCTCTCAAGCCCAGAACCTCTTCAGCGAGCTCCTTGGACCTCCTCTTGACCTCCCAGCTTCTCTGTTGGTTTTGTCTTTAAGTTTATTTGGAGTTCTTTGGATTCTTGTTTGAGCTTCATTTGAGTATTTGGTTTTCACATGTAGATTGCCCGCATGTAGGGAGCTGAGTTGATGAGGGAGAGGAAGCGGCTCGAGATCTTGAGCAAGGCAAGTTACACTCTTGAACATGTTGCACCCGATATTTCAAATTATTTATGCTGTTTTCAAAGATGTATGCATGCCTACTTTACTAAGTATTTCAATGCCTATCTTTCAATCCCTAGTTAAACCTACTGCTTGGTATGACCCCCCATCCATGTTGAATCAACCACATTGTCACACTAGGTAAATCTGGTTCTTGCATTAGTAAGGACCCGAAGCTTTAAAGAAAATGAAATGCTGAGTGATGCTTAGACCAAAGTCTTGATTTGGGGAGCTTGACCAAAAATATCAATTAATCAAAAGATTTGAGCTGTGGCATTGGTGTGCCATGGGAGTTTAAGCCATGACATTGGTGTGTCATGGGTGTTTTGTTTGGCCTTAGCATTGGTGTGCTAGGGAGGACCGAAAAGTAAAATAAATGACAAATGGTTTAGACGTGGGCGAAACAGGTTGCTTGGTTGGTGCATGTCTATGCATGGGGGGTCGTGTGATCCGACACCCCAGGGTTGAGGTTTGTCGCCCATGTCGGTTAAGGATCGGTCTTTGAGACACCACTTGCTAAGCCTATAATGGGCTATGCCAAACTTGTGCAACCACATGTCTCGAGTATGGGGCGTAGGACCTGGCTAATTAATTTGCAAAGCTCTATCATGGTTTGCTCTGTGAACGTGATGGGTTTGTCATGTTATGACTAGTTGTAGTCCCACGGCTCAAGAGGGGCTTAAACCGGCGGATGGTAAGTCCAATGGGAAGCGAAACCTTAGAGTGGGTAGGCGTGGTGGAGCAATGCATTGTAAAGGCCTTGTCATGTGCTCTAGACCTCTCACCAAAGGAAGTGTGAGGTGGCATTGGCGGATGCCAAGCAAACTAGAGAATTAATGTCATGTGGGTAAAGTGTGCAACCTCTGCCAGTGTAAATCTATTGAATAGCCGTGTCCACGGTCATGGACATCTTGGCAATGTCACTCAAAAGTTAGCTTTTGGTTTTGGTTTTCAAAAGGTTATGAAAATGGTTTTGGTGGTTTAACCAAAAATTGGGTTTAGGCGGGAAGCCTTGTGCGAGAGGTATCCTTCACCATTTCAATGATGAATATATCCAACTGAAAATGGATTTGTAAAACCAAAATTTTAATTATTGTAACCTGCCTTGAAACTTAATACTTGTATTTGAAATAAAATTGGCTTTATGCAAATCAACCTAATATCTTTGTCTTTTGATATATCCCTATGCATGTCATTACATTAATTGTGGGTGTAACTTGCGAGCACGGTTGTTGTGCTCACTCTTGCTGATTCATATATTGAGCGAGATGAAGACTCCTATGATGATGAAGATGACCCGGCTCAATTAGGCGCGCCCTCCGGCCGATCCACTGTGGTGTAATGGGTGGACATTGTCTTTGTTCTCCATTGCGTTTGTGTGCTCCTGTTCTTTGGAGTTGTAAGCAACCCTTGTAATCAAACCTCCTTTTGCTGTTAATAAAGTCTTGTGGATGTTTATGTTATCACTTGTTTCTTTGTGAGAACCAATCGATGATCTCTGAGGGCTGGTTTGGATCACGAGAGACTTTAGGCTTGCCCTAAGCCCCACGACCTCCTCGGGGTGGTTCCCATCGGACCTCCCTCGAGTGGAGCGTGGAGTTTTGGGAGGTCGAGGTCCGGCGACCTCTGCGGGTCGGGACCTCCCAAACCTCCAGAGTGGTCCTCTCGGACCTCTCGGGAGGTCTGTCTTGATCCTATCGGGATGTCCTCTCGGGGCGTCTGGGAAGTCCTTCCGGACCTCCTAGGAGGTCTGAGGACCTCTCGGGATGTCTGGGGGTTCCTTCTTGAACCTCGGGAGGTCTGAGGACCTCCGGGTGTGCCTTAGGCCGGGTCATTACTATGAACCTTCAAAGAAAAGGATCCCTTAGTCCGCCATTGAACTGAAGCAATGGCGGGATGGAAATCGTCAATGCTATCCCTGGAGGAGCTCAAAGGACTGGAGCAAGACAGGCATCTATCGAAGAAGGCTCTCATCGAGTGGCGTGCACCGAGGAGGGAGATTAAACCAAACCCTCTAGCCGGTTTCACAGTACTTTTTGTGCCCTACCTCCGGGCAGGTCTCTGCTTGCCCGAGAGTGATTTCCTAATCTTCTTAATCATTATAGAATTGAGTTGGTTCATCTTGTACCGAATTCAATTCTAGTACTTAACATTTTCGCCCACATGTTTGAGGCATTTTTAGGGATAGCCCCTAGTCTGCGATTGTTTAGGTATTATGTCGGACCCGGGAGTAACACCCCCGAATCCTCTGTGTATTTCTGAACTAGTCCCATGATCAGTAGCTAATTCATACGATGCTTGATTATGGTAACATCCATATATAAATCGCACAATTTTATTAATAATCAATAGAGTTTATTACAAGAAAGGCTTACAAGCCAACAATAAAGAATCTGTGAAAACGCAGCGAAGATGTAGTAGAGTCTAGTGATCTGCCCCGAACAATCGGCGGGGGTAGTGGCCTAATCGTCATAATCCACACCGACAATGAAGTCCTTCTTCTCTGAAATTTATTTGCATTAAGCAAGGATGAGCACAACTTCCGTGCTCGCAAGTTACACCCAATAACAGAGTTTAATGCATGCAAGGATATATCAAAGGAAGGCTTATTGGTTAATTTTGCATAAAGCAATATTTTCTTTAAATACTTGTACTAAGTTCCAAAGCAGTTATTCTATAACTAAAATTCATTTTTAGAAATTCTCAATTTTATAGTCAAATAACATTCACACAAGAATAGTGAAGGATATCCTCCTATCACATGGCTTCCTGCCCAATTTCCCATTTGGATAAACCAGTTGATAAAGTCTTTTAAAAACAAAATCCAAATATCTAACTTGGAGCAGCTTTGCTAGGCATGTCCATGACCGTGGACACGGCTATTCGAATAGTTTTACACTCTGCAGAGGTTGTACAACTTTACCCACAAGAGATAATCAACTTGTACTGTCCGCTCACACACTTCCGTAGGTGTGCGACTAAGAGATTATCACAAGGCCTTTACAATGCGCCATCCCAACGTAGTTATGCCTCGCTAAGATTTCGCCCCCTTTGGATAGAAACCCGCCGGGTTCTGGCCCCCTCTTGCGCTAGGTGGGAATACATAAAAGTAGGTCATAAGAGACACCCACGCAACCGGATGGCACGACCACGATGGAATGTTGCAAATTAGTTTGCCAAGTCCGCCCCACTCTGGATTTGTGGTAGTACAGTATGGCTTAGCAAAATACACTCGAAGATCGGTCCTTAATTGACTTGAGCGCCTTTCAAAACAACCCCTGGGCCTCAATCTTACCCAGATTGAGCCCGTGCATAAACATGCACCATCCAAACATCCATTTCACCCAAGTACAAACCATCATTTTATTTGATTTTTCAAAGTTATTTCTGAACTTCCATGACACACCAATGCCATGGATACAATTTAAACAATATTTGATTTTTGGCTGAAATTCCCCAAATCAAACATTTTTGGTCTAAGCATGTCTTTGCATAATATTTTCAAATGGCCCTAGTTCATACTATCGTATGAACTAGGTTTTATCTAGGGTGACAATATATTAGATTCAAATGTCAATATTGCCCATACAAAGGATTTAGGCATATCTATAAATTTAAAAGCAATTTAAATTCTTGAATATAAATAAGCATGCATTAATAATTTAAAATAAATTTAAATAATTTCAAATAATACGGTCAAACATGATCAAAGATGTAACTTGCCTTGCTCAATTAGTTGTTCTCAAGCGGTCGAAATCGACTCTCAAATTAAATTAAAATCTATCTGTGAAAATAAGCCAAATTCAAACAAAATTCAAATGAACTCCAAATTAAATAATTTTGGTTTAGTTAGCTAGATCTTGAATTTATATGAATTTAGAAATTTGAATCGATGAAATTGGAGTTAAATATGAAGAAGAACGAGCTCCGAGAAGTTTAGAAATCACATGAAATGATGAAATTAGAATTTTCAGATTTGAAGGAAATATTTTTATAAACGAAAATCAGATTATTGAGTCATGCACACGTCAGCACGTGGGAAATAGATTTTCGGTCGAATTATTTCTTAAAAAGAAATGATTTGTGTCAATGACATGTGGGCCCAAAGTCTATAGACTTGGTCCACGATCAGTCAACAGTCTACGGTAGACCCGAGCCACGGAACAGTGACGGACATTACACCCGCTGGCTCAAGTTGCCATGTTAGCACTAACTAGGCCGATAGGGCTGATGTGGCAATGACGTGGCTGCCTAGATGGCATTGACGTGGTCTGCCACATCATGCTGGTGGTGGTGGCGCTCAGGAGCTACGCTCACCGGCGTTAGGGTCTCCGACGAGGGATGTGGGTGGTACCAAACGAGAGAGGGGGCTTCACCGAATCGGGTGCTCACCTCAGATGCAGGGAGACGCGATGAAATGGCCGGCGGTGAGGTCGAATGGCGGTGGCGAGCCAACGGCAAGCAGTGCGACGAGGCTTCATCAGTCTTTGGGCCGGGATAACGTGCGCATGAGGTTGAACACCACATCGCGGTTTCGAAGCCGAGGTCGTTGTCGCCGATGAGGCCTTGGCGTTGAAATGAAGAAATACCAAGCTTGATGACGACGGGAGAACTCAAAATCAGTAGCTAGAGGGTGATGGGCGAAGGTGAGGCGTTGGGATGGGCGAGATCTCTGAGCTAGGCGCTCCTTTATAGAGGCGAGGCGAGGAGGAGGTCAATTGTGGCGGGGTGCTTGGCGGTGATGGCACGATCCGGCGAATACGTGCGTGATGAAAGGGAAGATGGCTGAAATAGGGGCGGTGGAAGATGGGGGAGTTAATGCGCACATTCGCGCAAGGAATGGAGGCGGAAATCGCGGCGGCGAGGGAGCTTGATGGAGCGCTAACGGCGGCTCGGGCGCAAGGAAGAAAACAGGAGGAGGAAGAAAGGAGGTGGGGCGCTGACGAGCAGGCCCCACACGTAAGAGAAAGGAAGGGGAGGGACAGCATGTGAGCGGGCTTGGCGGTGAGGTGGCCCGCAGTGTTGGGCCACGCGCGGGAGGAGATGAGTTGGGCCAAAGGAGGTTTTGGCCCAAAGAGTTTTTCCGAATTTTTGAATGGTTCGACATTTTAACAAATCGGTTAATTCAAATTAGGATTTAGAAAATAGCAAATAAAATCCAAAATTATGGAAAAGTTCACATAAATTTCCTTATTTATTTTGGACTTAATAAAAATATTTCCACCTTATAAATGGTAATTAATTTTGCACATAATTTATTTTGGCTTTAAAAAAATTAGGGAAAAGCTTTTAAAAATTCTAGAAAATTTCTAGAAATTAAATTAAATTTTATGTTTAAAACCAAGAAAACTTCAAAAACTTCAATAAATTTTATTTTTGACTTTTTAAAACTTAAGAAATTCAAGAAAAGCAACAAAACTCTTTCAAATTTTTGAAAATCAATAAAATAATAACTTTATTAATTTTTATTTGGGTAACGGAACTTTGGGATGTTACATATTACTACCAAATCATCTGCAACAAGAAAGGTGTTGGTGCTTTGGGCTCATTTTATTTCAAATTTCAAGATGCCAGCAAGAGGGTGTTTCCCTTCTTGGCTACCAAAGATGTCAGCCAGACATGGAGCGAGGAATGGTTTTATTCCAAAGTTCCGAAAGAGAGTAGAATTACTTACAATTGTAATGCACCACCAGAGTGGTCCTCAAAAAGTCGAGCTGCTAACAAGGAGATCAAGCTTGTCGGTGTTTTAGAACCGAACTTACGTAAAGATTGTTTGATTCGGGGGTTCCCCTAGGCTCAAATCACGCAGAGAGAGGCGACACAGGGATTTTTATACAGGTTTGGGCCTTCTCCTAGGGAGAATAACAACTCTACTCCTGTGTATATGTATTGAGTATGCTGGATTACAAGATCAAGAGAAAGACTAGAATAAGGCATCTTGTGCTCCTGATTCCTCTCTCCTTCCCTCCCTGATGATTCTGCCTTTTATCTGATACTCGAGCATCTTCTGTTCCTCCAGTCCAAAGGGCGCCTTAATGCTTCAGATAATGGAGCCGTTAATGGAGATTATTGTGGGAGTAGTAACGTTCCCACGTCGCAAGGAAGTTATCACCATGATCGGGGGTTGATTCGTGCCATTATTCTAGAGAATAACAGTGTAGTTTACTACCCATATCTTTAAATATGGTTTGGAAGATTCCCTGGTCGATTAGGCCCACATGTCTGTAAGCCACATCGACTAGAGACTAGTCGTAGAAGAGCTTACGACCAGGTGGTGGTCGTAGAATAGCTTACGACCATAAGCTGATCATAGGAGAGCTTACGATCAAGGCATAGACGTAGAAAGACGTACGACTATGGGGTAGTCGTAGAAGGACTTACGACTCTGGGGTGGTTGTAGAAGAACTTACGACCTCCAGCTTCTCCCTTATGAATATTAAGGGGTATACTCAAGAACCATATGACGTCATTGTTATCCATGATATGAATTACAGATAAATGATTAAATGAGGACTATTATATCCTCGTCAAAGCTCTTAGATGATGAGTAGAGAGTGGTCCTGGTGATCAGCAACCTGGTAGAGGGAGGTCTTACTGGACGAAAGGTTATCCATGACTTCCTCAAAAACAAGATCTTTCCTTTCCAGAAGAGGGAAATATTATCCTGTAATTATGATGTCCCTGAAAATGGTAACATCTTACTCATCTTTTTACTCAAATTGAATTTTCATAGTTAAAGTAAAGTAAATTTTCATTATACTGCAGCTCTACAAATGATGAGGTCTAGCTAGGACCTCGGTCTGATAAAGGATCGAGTCCCGAAAAGGAATCGTCGATATAGAGGCGCAGCCCCCAAGCTTGATTGGGGCGACTTTATCACTTAGGAAAGATCGCACAGTGGTAAGTATTCATAGAAATTAACTAGACATAAGAATTAAATTTACTCATGCCTAATTTGTATGTTTACGACGACGCGACATCAAAGAAACGTCACATCTCAGATGTTAGTGCGAGCTCTTTTCCTTCTTTGGCAAAGAGTGCAAGGATTAGTTCCAAACCTCCTGTTGCGCCAAAGAAGATTAAACTCACGCCGGTTTTAGCTTCAGTTTCCCCAAGACCTCTTGCTTCAATCCCAACTTCTTCGAGACCTTCTACCCGTGAGGTATTGAAAACAAAATTTAAGACTTCCATTTCCCAATATGTCTCTAGCCCCCAGCCAATGTCTTCTATATCAACTTTCTTGGCTAGGGTGAACCAAGATGAAGGATCGTTAGAAGAGTCTGAAGAGGAGATCCCTCTTCAGAGGGTTCTAAGGCCAAGGACCTCCCTGGCCTTGGTTCCCTCCTCGTTAGAGCAAAGGAAAGAACCTACTTTCACGGTGAATGAGGACTTTATGTCGCTTTTTAGCGAAAGTAGCTTCGAGATCGACTAAGTTCTTCGATTATAATTATATAATTTTGGCTTAAAATGAGTAATCCTCTCTTTTCTCTTTAGCCTTTCTTTGCCGTCAGACTCGAAAAGGGGACAACTGACTACTCAAGAACAATTTTCGCCACCAATTGTATTGGCAATAGAGGAATCCCTAGCAGAGGAAATTCCGCCAATGGAAGGACCTCCTAGGACCACTAAGGAAGTGGTCCAAAACGTCCAGTCAATGGCTACCGGGACGTCCAAATGTACACCACTGGACATGGAGGTCCAAACAGAGAGGACCTCCCTAGAGGATCAGATGGAAAAGGTGGTCCATGAGACCACCCGTTCGGAGGAGGTGGTCCATGAGACCATTGAAACTCATGATGAAGATGATCATACCTTGGTAAGCTTTTTATCTTGATAATTTTATTTTGAATTTATCAGTATAAATCTGACTCATAGGATTTATTAGGAGATGCAAAATACCAGTACTGATCCAACTAGAGGAGTTTTTCATCTGGTTCAATTGGATCAACCTAAAGATGAAATTCCTCTGGGAAATTCTCCTTCTAGAACCGAAAAGAAGGACCTCCAAGACCTCATGATATCTGTCAAAAGGTGCTAGAGAGTCAACATTGACATGGTAGAGAAGAAAGAGAAGTAAGTACAGGAAGTTATTATTCAATCGTAAGATTCTAACTAAATAATTAATTTATGCCTCTGTTTACTTCAAAGGGAGTGCTTACTGGCGAAAGCTAGACAAGAAAGTGATGAATCTGCACTTCATGCTCTTAGATTGAAATTATCTGAGGCGGAGAAAAGATCTGAGACAAGTGCGGTGGTCATGGCAGAGAAGACCGAAGAGATCGCCTCTTGACTCAGAAGAATAAAAAGTTACAAGAGATCCTGAGCAGACAATTTAAAGAAAGTCATGATCTCTTTGAACAAGACAATATGCTCATTAAGGAGAAAGAAAGTGAAGAACCCCTCTTTATTTCTTACAGAGCATTTGACCTATTATTTGTAATGCATAAATTTTATTCTCTCTTTTTGTTCTTTCTTAGAACTAGAAAAGACAAGAGATGATCTTCAGAAGACCTCTTCTAACAAAGATCTTCAGATTCAAGACTTGAAGGAAGTGGAGAAACGGAGCCATACTGCCATACAAGAACTTGAAAAGAAGGTAGATACCTTGATGAAGACTGGCAAGGAAATTACTACGGTTACGGGAAATAGCTTTTCTCGGATCTCGGCTTCTCCACGAGAAATCGCAGAGCAATTGAAGGCTCTAGTAACTCCTCTCGCAACCAAGGTAGTTAGGATCGCGATCCAACTCTTAGAGTCTTACGATTCTACGAACCCACGACAGCCCGTCGATCCAAATCGCGATGTCGATCCAATCCTACTCAAGGTAGTTAGGATCGCGATCCTACTCTTAGAGTGTTAGGATTCTACGAACCCACGACAGCCTGTCGATCCAAATCGCACTGTCGATCCTACTCGTAGAGACTTAGGGCAAATTTTTTCTTTGCAATTTTTTTAGAGGCCAGGCTTTGCGATATTTTGTTTTAGAGCAAAAATTTTTGATATTAATTTCTGAGAATGAAACTATAAATAAACAAGGAGCATGCAAAATATTGTATCGATTAATGGTAATGCTAGTACAAATATCTATATTATGGCATGAGCAATCTTGAGCTTGATAATGATAAGCTATTTTTATTCTGGAGTATGTCTAGTCGCTTTTAAGGAACATGCAAGTGGTAAACCATATAAGAATCATACAAACTTATAGTATAGATGTTAAATATGTGTATTTTTACAATTCCGTAGAATCGCCGATCCTACGATTTCGATCCTACCGAAGGCAAATTGATCCAACTTAGGATCTCGACTCTAACTACCTTGCTCGCAACCAAGATGACCTTAGGAATGACATTTATACTCAAATTACATATATTCAAAAACACATACCTACTATGAAGACTACCATATATCAATCTTTGACGAGAGCAATGAGTCAAGCTTTAAACCGAGTCTTGTTGAAGATAGATCCTCTTTATGGGGATTCTGTTGATCTTCAGAAGCTTGTCCCTGCGCCCAAGTTCAAGACAAAAGAAGCAGGTATTGCAGCCCAAGCCAAGATTACACCAGTGGTGGCGGAGATCATCAGGAATATTGAAGCTAGTGCTCTTGCCCTTGCCTCAAATGTTCCTGGCTCAAATGTTCAAAAATGACATTGTAATGATACAGATGTTTTGTTTTAAATTATATGGGATAATGAAAAATTTTGGTGTATGATAATTATCATTATTTGTCGAAAGTTGACTGACTATATCTTGCAAATTAAATTTTTACAAGTTGAAAGTCGTATATTTTGCTATGTGTAGCCCTTTGGAACAACGTGGTTCGGCAATGGGAGAAGTGTTTGGTAAAAACTATGCTAGGATCGAGATATCTATTACAAAACCAATGATCCGGACCAGTGTGTATTCAAGAAGATGAAGTCAGACTGTTGGGCTCGTATGCAATGAGAATTGGCTTATATAAGAGGTCCCAAACAGTTGTTATTTCCCAAATGTATACCGATGGCCATTTGATAAGTAAAGACACTATGACCCATGAGCGAAATTGATCCACCGTAGGCACTTACGAAAGATGGTAATCATGTATGCGAAAACAATATAATCCTCGATAATAAAATAACAACCTAACTTATATAGTATAGAAAAAAGATACTTACACATAGAATTTTCGAAGATCTTCAATGTTCCATGTGTTAGATAAAACACGACCATCCTCCATAGCTAATCTAACTAATCCTGGCCTAGTGACAGAAACTACAGTATATGGACCCTCCCATCTGGAGGACAACTTATTCAAGTTGGCTTGGTTCTGGATGCATCTCAGGACCAGGTCACCCACATGAAGTGTTCTTGGATGAACCCTTCTATTATAGTAGCGTCTCAGCCCTTACAGATAGGTAGCCGATTTTAATAGAGCACGATCACGTCTTTCTTCTAGCATATTGACATCATCTTTGTACAAATACCCCTGATTTATTTGATCTAGGAGGTCTATACGTGTGGAACCTAGCTGAATCTCACTAGGTAGCATTGCTTCTGCACCGTAGACTATTGCAAATGGTGTTTCATCAGTTTCTCTTCTGGTAGTAGTACGCAATGCCCATAGGACAGAAAAAAAGCTCTTCCATCCAACTCTTGAGCATGCCTTAAGGCGATTAAAAACTCTCTTTTTAATACCTTGCATAATGTGACCATTGGCCCTTTCTACTGCTCCATTGCTCTATGGATGTGCCACAGAAGCAAAGCATATTTTAGTGCTAATTTTATCGCAATAATCTTGAAACACGTCACTAATAAATTGGCTCCTATTGTCTGTGATAAGGTGACTGGGTATTCCCAATCTTGTAACAATGTTTCGCACAAGGAATTTCTTTCTTTAAATTGCGTATTATCTGAATGACTAGCTCACTTCTATCCACTTAGTGAATGTATCGATGGCCACAAACAATAATTTATACCCATTGGGTGCTTGCGTAGTGGTCCAACTATATCAATGCTCTAAGTCGAAAAAGGCCATGACAAGGGAATGGTTTGTAATTGATAAGATGGTTGATGCACTTGCTTGGCATGGAACTGACACTGCTCACAGATCTTAACAAGGTGCATGGCATCTTATAGAGTAATAGGCCAGTAATAGCCTTGCCGAAAAGCTTTGCAAACCAATGTTCTATAGGATGCATGTGTACCACACAAGCCCCTATGGATTTTTTTTAGTAATTTCATCCCAGAGTCTTGGGATATGCAACGCATAAGAACACCATGTGCTCCCTTTCTATACAATGATCCCTCGACCAGCTTGTACATGCGTGCTCTTCGAATTAACCTATCCTTTTGTTGAGGATCATCGGGCAATGCCCTTGATGCAAGATAAGTGGTCAATGGTTTTATCCACTCCGCATCTTACTCAACAACCCCAACCTCTGAGGTGGTTGAACCCATTTCTATTGAAGGTTTTGTAAGGTATTCAAGAAAAACACCTATTGGAACAAGTGTTCGTAAGGAACCCAATTTTGATAACCGATCCGCTAAGGAGTTTTCCTTGCGTAGTATATGTTAGACTTTGAAGTCCTTGAAGTGTTTTTCCAACTTCCTCACTTCACCCAGTTATTGAGCCATTATCTCATCGGAACAGCCGTATTTCTTTGATACCTGGTTTACAACTAATTGCAAATCTCCCTTCGCTAAAAGCCGACAGACTCTGTGTGAGACCCCGGGGTATTTAGTGTTGGAAATATGCCCTAGAGGCAATCATAGAGATGATGATATTTCGTTGTATCCATGATTTAATAAATGTTCCTTGAATATTGCCTTTGTGTTGATTAACAAGTATGTGACTTGTTTGTGAAACTCTTCACTTGTATGGTTATTCTAAAGTTGTCCCTAGTCGGAGTTCATGTGAGGACACATGTGAATGATGGATTAGCACATGTATCGGTTGATGACCATGTTTCACGGTCATAGACATGGAGATGTCAAACCAATAATGTGGACACATGTTTAGAACATGGGGTTGGACCGACCCAACATGAGACATAACAATTATACTTATGGTTCTCTCTACACAATGTATGCGCCTTTGTCCTTAGACACGAGATTGTCGCATGTACTTGAGATGTGAATTGACCTACTTAGGGGCTATCAAACGCTACTCATGAATCGGGTAGTTATAAAGGTAGCTTCGGGTTTGTCATGAAGCATCTTTGCGAGGCATGGTCGGTCGAGATGGGATTTGCCCCTCTCTACCTGAGAGAGATATCTCTGGGCCCCTCGAGTGATCGGATCCAGAAATGCATGGCCATGCTACTTAAGGTTAAGAGTTAACCTAGTAAGGGATTCCAATCACAGGATCGAGAAAGAGTGGTCAGCTTGGAGCTCGACCGAATATCGTGAGGCAAAGGGATTGGCATGTACATAACGTTGTGATGGTTCGTCCGATATGATCTTTGTGTACGTTTAGGAGTTGGCACGTCTTGCTAGAGGCCGCTACCAACTATTGACCAAGTATGTATACTCGTCATGTCTAAACATACGTGAACCTATAGGGTCACACACTTAAGAAATGAAGCCTAATTCGGATTGGATCCGAATTAGGCTGGGCATTGAGTCCTAATGGGCCTCTATTAGTAGAAGCCCATTGTAAGGACGTCTATAAAAGGAGGGCAAGGCGCCTGAGTGTTTGATGATGAGTTTTCGTGACACCATCAAACCACGCCGCCACCCTCCCACGCCCTAGTCGCTCATGCGGATCTAGTAGTCGGCGTGCGGCGCTTCCTCCCGCACGTGTGGATACCTTTGGGCGCCAGATCAGAAGCGTTTAGGCGAACCGCAAGAGAGGAGCAGACATGGGGCTTGTGACGAGGACGAGGAAGTAGTACGACTACTCTGCCGACGTCTTTGCATCAACTTGTACGACTACTCGCCTCGACGTGTTGCATCAATTTCCGCACCTGCGCGTCTAGTGGTAAGACCGTGATCTATACCTACAGTGATCTTGGTTTACTGGTAGAATTTTTTTAAATTTGCGCTAGTGTAGCCTACCCGTGGCCCTTCATTTAGCTTGTAATGCTTAGTCTTCCAATTGACCCTAGCATCACAAACAAAATATCCCATGCCTCGGGACAATGTGTACCTCCCAGAATTGTTGTACACACACCCTTTTACAAAATCATGCATCAATTCCATACAAGCACAGAACCGAAGCAAGAACTAAACAAAGCAAAAGACATACATAATAGAGTTATTACAAAAGGGGCCGACCGGCCAAATAACAAGCTAAAGAGCTAAATAAATAGCGGAAGCAAAAGCCATAAGATGGCGATAAACAAAAGCCACGGTTTGCCATTACACCACAAGGCAACCGACCGGGCCGCCAACCTAGTCATCAAAGTCAAAGTCTGTCTCACGACAGTCGATCCCTTGGGGATCAACCTCCTCTGCAACAATTAAGCAATGCAAATGAGTACAAAAATGTACTCGCAAGACTTATGAGTAACAAGCCTATACATAGCTACATGCAAGCTTAATCAAAGGAGAAGGCTCTAGGTTTATTTTCAGCATAAAGCAAGTTTTCATTTGCAATAATGTAATAGATTTAAAGCAGTTTGACAATCTGTTTTTAATTGTTCAAATAACAGCGAGACAATAAATAATAACAATAAGACAACCTAGAAGTGACTAACCCAATAGCCACCACAACAATAGCACGAATTCCCCATTCGTACCAACCCAACAAGTTTTAATTAAAGGTTATAGTCTAACTCTTGAAAGACCTCCCCAAGCGTGTCTATAACCTAGGACGAGGCTATTCGAATAGATTTAACCCTGCAGGGGTGTACCAATGTACCCACACGTTAGACCACCTTTTCGCCACATGATTTAGCACACTTCCTTTGGTATGCCGGCACGGCTAAATCCTATGAGACGCTTTCCAATGGATTGTACTAATTAAGAGTCGCACGTATGGAGGTTAGCCTTAGTGAACCGCCCACCCAAGGGCTCCCACTAAGAACCCATACGAAGAGTAGGATGCACCAGCCCAGCCTAAGCAACTACGGGTGCTCCCCCCTTTCCCAACAACAAACATTTTTCTTACCACCAGCGACTCATTAATTAATACCGCCCAGAGTACTTAGTCAAGAGGGGTTCCCAATACCCTCGTGTGGTTAGCACGCAAGAATGCTCGGTTTAGTGTAATAAGATGTTCGGTCCTTGTTGACTTAGGCACCATTCCAACACACCACAAGATCACACCATCAGCCATTGTGCCCAAGTCCAAACAGTTTATTTTCAGTTTTATACTTTACAAAGTAACAAAGCACAACGTGCTGGACATAATGTAATAATAAGTTTTGTGTGATCAAAGTTATCGACTAAGTCGATAACCGCCCAATTCTACTGGTAACTAAGCATTTCTAAGCATGACACCGAAAGGACAATAAAAGAGCATAATTCAACCACCGGGCTCTAATTCACCAGCGAGATTAATAACTTAAGGCTAGTGGCAGGGGATGAACAATTTAAGGAAACCATGCAATAGGATTAGCTACCTCTAATCGGCAAAATTAACTTTGACACAAAAGCATGCATACAGACACTTTGCAAACAAGATATTAGACTTTTAAAAGTAATGGGATCAATATGATCAAATAGAAACAACTGCTTGCCTTGCTGGTAGCTTTCTTGCTGCATAGGATCACTCTCAAACTCAGCGAACTCGTCGGAACCTAACGAAAGAAACGAAAAGAACCGATAAGAACGAAGAACACCGAACGGACTCAAAAACCAACTTCAACCAAAAGCCATGAAACGTACACAGAAGGAAGAGCATGAATTTTAAGGAATTTAGCAACAAGAACCAATTGATTTGGATGCTCAATGCTAAAGTTATGGCCAAAACAAGTTCAACCGGTTGGAAAAAGGCTGAAAAATTTATTTCGGTTACTGTTCATCCAAATTAATTCTTTGGCACAATTTTCCAGAGAGGTGTCACACCTGAAATTTTTATGGTAAACAAAGCACCTCATGCGATGAACAACACAATTTGATTCACCTCATTTGGAGCTAGGATTCATTTTCTATGATTTTTCAAAGACATGAAAAAGAGCACAAACAAAATGCAAACACAAAAATTTTAGAAATAGTGGCATGCCTAAAACCTATTCTACAATTAAGCACACTAATAGAGGAACCCAACAAACTTGGTTTCACTCAAAAAGGATCTACAGAGAATTAATTATGCATTTTTCAAGTTAAATGAGTTGTTAGAACAACAAATAAAGCCTAAACCAAAATAAATCCACTAAAACTTTTTATGGAATAGAACCAAGCTTCCAACCATTTTTAGATTAAATCTTAGTTAAAACCAAAGCTAACAAAATTTGAATCAACTAAAACGGAGCTAAAACAAATTAGTTAAGCAATTTTGAAGTTTAACACAATTAACAGTTCACAAATAAAAGGTTTCGGGATTTTCGTTTTATTAACCCACGGCGGAAAACCTGGGCCGTTGATCATGAATCACACGGCCCACGCTCGCAGTTGCGCCTGGAGGTCCGAAGGGCTCCGTCAACTAGAGTCATTGATTTGAAGATGGACGGCTCACAGCGAAGGAACGTTCGGACGGTCCGAACGTTCACGCGATTAGAGCCGTTCATCAAGCAATGGACGGTCCACAATGAAGGAACGTTCGGACGGTCCGAACATTCACGAACATCTGGACCGTTGATCACAAATTGAATGGTCCATAGATCACGAAGTGCAGTGCACGCACCCGAGGTGGTTTATAGGCGCAGGCCCACTTGTAAGTGACAGTTAATGCCACGCACAGGGTTTTAAACGCACGGGGCCCACTATCAGTGACTTTTAAAGATGGTTTAGGACATCCATTAAGTGTTAAGCAATGATTAACAATTAATGAGCAAATCTTTGCCCTAATCGACAACGCACAGTGCGGTTCTCGTCCGACAAAAACCCGAGCGCAGGGCAAAGCTCACCGCTGGCGACTCCGGTCACGGCGGTGCGAGCTAAAGGCAGGAATGGGTTCGTAGTAGCCTTGCGCACCCAATGGAGGCACTCTCGACGGCGGAGCTGGCCAAGAACGGTGGCGAGCCGGAGAGGAGTGGCGGTGCAAAGCATGGCCAAGACGAAAACAGCGATAAGCTCCGCAGCAGTTCAAGGAAGCAGGTGCCCAAGCATCTAGGGACTATACAGGGGCTACCTGAGCACTGGGGAGGCAAGGAGGTGACCGGAGACGCTCCGGCCACGAAGCACAACACCGGCGCTGAGGAAGATGAAGTGGAGGAGATGGCCTGAGCAAAAATAACAGAACCGGGTGGTTTGGTTAGCTTCATAATAGCTCAGATAAGGTCCATGAGCAATTAATTGAAGAGAGGAGGAGCTTACCGGTGACGAGGAAGAAAAGAGTTGAACTCGGCCGAAGAAGAACAAAACCCAAATTTAGGCGATTCCTGTGAATACAAACCCAAATTAAGTTAGGGGAAATGCTCAAGATGCTGAGGGGCGCGAAGTGAGGCGAAAGGATTTGAAAAGGAACCACTGAAGCGTCGGGACGATGAAGAGCTTGCTCTGGCCGTCAATGGCGGTTTGAGGTTTTCTGCAATTTGGAGCTCACTTGAGCAGAGGGGAAGCAAGGCAAGGCTACGGTGGTGCTAAAAAGAACACCAGGAGGAGCTCAAGGGCTTTATTCTAACACCACAGCCAAACAAAGGCCTGGAATGCTACTAAATTAAGTAAATCTAAACATTTTGAAACTAAAACATCTTACAAAAATTTGGCAGAACCCCTTTGTATAACTAAGTATACCGGAGGTTCCAACAGATGCATATATTAATAGCAATTTCTCCACATCCAAAGTTCATCAAAGCGTTCATAAGCAGTCATCTCGGCTAAATTATAAGCAAGCATAAACAAAATTTACCGCTCTCTTTATTACAAATAAACCAATGCATTCAAGCATAGCCAAGATTAATCCTTAAGCAGTTTACTTATTATTAAGGTATGAACTAAATGGTAATCATCTTTAAAAGAATGTGTGGTAATGAGTGCATCCTTAGCAATCCTACTCCCTCCCATGCATGACGTTCTTGCAAGTGGTACCTAAAAAAAAACAACAAACACAAGAAGTGAGCCCCAAAGACTCAAAGAAATATAATAAATGGCGTCTAGCGCACAAACATGCAAATCAGCAGTTAAACCTCTCAAATCCATATATCAACCATCATACACACGCATGCTATGCAATATGCTCAAAAGATAATCCTTCCTTCTCTTTCCTTTTGCATTTTACGGTAATGCAAAGTGTGCATCCGTCGATGCACACCATGCTATACCATTTGGTGCAGGGACCATTGCCCATACCCGTGTATGGGGACCTAAGCCCATGCTCTTCAAGCATGGGGACCTTTAACCCGTCATTAACATGGCGGGGACCTCAAGTTGCTTGGTCACCACATGACCAAGTCTTCAATAAGCAACATGATGCATAGGTATGAATTTCTCAAATTAACAAACATGCATCCGCAGCATTATTGCATATAAAAAAAATCCTTTTCATACTACACACTAATAAACAAAGTCATCACAACTAATGAACAACCAAATTTAACACATAACTCATATCTCTAGCAATAATGCACAATAGTGGCTATGCCATCATCGCATCTCACGAGCACACAATTTCTCATAACATATACCCAGCATTGCCATTCAACCATAAATATTATAACCATCATTATACTTGCCTTAACCGCGAGAGAGTGAGGGACGCGCCGAAGATGCCGCCCCCGGGACCGGTCCACCACCTGAGTAATTATTATAACGCACACTAAGATGGCAGTAACGGACCAAACCAAAATATACAACAACAATCACTAACTTGTAAGAGAGTCTAACTCGATCCCAACCCCAAATCCTACACGTCGATCTGTCCCCTCGGTGGACAGTCAACTTCTAAAATTCATATCTATTGCTACAGAAGTCCAATTAAGGTTTTATTAGACTTTCTGGAAAGGTAATTAAATTACCTAAATAAACTTATTTGGGGAGTCCTTCTGATTCTGCCATCTACTGCCCCTACCAAGCCAATCTACAGAACATCAATTATCACGTCGGGTTCTCTGGACAGTACACTAAAATTATCATAACTTTCAGTACGTGTATCCAAATCTTGAGTTCTTAAGCTTTCTGAAAAGCTGAGACATTGATCTACAACTTTGATTATACTGAGCTTCTCTTATTTCCCATTTAACTAATCGTTTCAACCAGATTACTAAAACCTGTCAGATCACCAATGATTCTGCAGAATAGTCCCACTAATAAAATCATAACTTCTGCTACAGGGGTCCAAATTACGTGTTCTAGCCCTTCACGGAAAGATGGCGACGTCCTATACAATACTCTAGGAGACGTCCAGAACTGAATCCACACTTAACTATGTCAAAACATCTGTCTAACACAATCTGTCTTGAGCAGACCATAATACCGACATTGATTAACTATTCGATTTAGCATCTAATCAAAGGGAAAAGAAGGTACCCTTGAAGAACCGCTGAAGAACACGTACCGAGCCCGCATTCTCTCCCTTCCCTCTCTTCTCCTTCTCTCCTTCTTCCTCTTCCTTTCTCTTCCCTTCTTCCTTGGCGGCAAACAACCCGGCGTTCTTCGCGGCGGTGGGAGGATGGCGCTGGGAGAGGAGGAGGAGCAGGGGGGCGATGCACTGTAGCACCGCATCTACTGTAGCACGGCGGTGGTACTGTATCATGGGTTGGTACTGTAGAAAAAATTAGGGTTTCCACCCTTTTGGACCTTGGTGCTATGGGCCAAAAGCCCATGGCCCAGGTTTTGATGAAATTTCAGAAAAATCCTTTTAACTATTTTTTTTTCCTCTCTAACACATTTCGGAGTATTACACCCCCCTCTAAACTTCTGTTAAATCTATTTTCTAATTGGTTCTTCTCCCTAAATTATTTCTTCTCACTTAAATAAATTTGGAGTATTACATTCTACCCCCCTTAAACTGAATTCGTCCCCGAATTCTAATCACGCTTACGCTAGAGAATAAGCACGGCTGAAACTTACTAACATAACCATGTATCTGCTGTGAATAATTCGGATATTCCTCGCTTGCTAGACTGCAATTCCCAGATGGTCTCTCTCTCGGTCTGCTGCGACCCTCGTACCTTGACGTAACGGACGTGTTACGCCTTATTACTCGTCCCTACCTTTCAAGAGTCACTGAACGGACGTGGCTCGAAGGCACGGTCTTACTCGTTGGTAAACAGCGCTAACAAAATCTCAAGCCCGGACCTCTCATGTACTCTCTCGGCACGAATATACAAGACATTGCGTACTCACGTAAGAACTCGAGACGGTCCTAGGATACACCAATCTACAAATCCACGTGACTAAGGAACCTATCCAACACACCTTTGGTTAAACTTCCTTTTGGTACAAAGTACACCGTCTCAGCACAAAACACACGGAACTCTTGTTCCAAATCTCGATCGATCACTTTACCTATGCAAGTAGCATCTCCTTTAACAAGGGACGTACAAAGAACTCCGCCTACCAAGTCACTTATCCGAAGAAATCAACTGAAAACAAAGGAGTCATAATGCATCCAACTCAAAACCATCTTCCCTTAGAAGAGCCCAATCCAAAATCAATGGATTCACCATGAAAACTTTTCCACTTTTCAAGTAGGCAGTTTGGAAATAAATGACACACAAGCCAAAAGCGAAATCACTCGAAAAACCAGATTAACCATTTTTTTTTCTTAACTGGAAGGAATCACACATATCGACAAGAACCAACTCATTTTGTAATTGACATCCATCATAAACACATATTTCAAGTAAGAACTAAGAGAATATCTCACTTTCCAAGATCACACCCTTTTCCACCATTTTTCTTTTAAGAATTTAACTTTCTCTTAAACCATAGGATCCCAAATCATCGCATAACACATTAACTCATTTCTCTTAAATTGACAACCTCAAAGCTATGTTCAACCGAACACAAAATCCACACTTATGCAGGGAGACTCTTCCAATCCACAATATCACACTCTAGCCAACTTCTCTACCGGATGAATTACTTTGTGAAATAATTCCCAACACAACTCAATATAGATTTCACACACCATCACATCCCTCAATCCGTTAAGGATAATCAATTTGAAATTCACATCACACACTCTCATTTACTACCCCAAAGGATACTATCAATGATCATCCGGCACTGGAATCCACTCTTACTCTACTACTTTTACATATAATCATTGGCAACCAAGGTTCTAGCATAAAATGCAAAGCCCAAATTCAACCTCCAAAACTCCTACAACAAACTTCTCGTATAAAAGATTGAAAATCCTCGAGATCCATTCACTGAAATTCCCACACTCTAAACATACTCAATCATTTTCATCCACATGTAAATATTTTCTCGACCAAATTATCTTTTAGAAGAATTCTATCTCCCGAAGGTTATTCACTAAAGCCGGGCATACCCGCGACAACTCAACCCTACCTACTATCCCATCAATTGACATTACGATTAGATTACTTCGCTAATCCTACTCTCATTAAACTACACCGTCATAGATCACCTACCCAACCTTGCAAAATTATCCAATCGCGATACTCTAACACATTGATCGAGCTTCGGACTTTCGATAATCCCAACATTCCAACATGAATGAAAGTTCTTGGATTATAATTCGCTATGGGTTCCACTAGCTCTAACACTAACTGCTTTTATTTCAACGACAAGTATTCCATTTAAATCTGAAGGACCTAAAAGGCGACTAGAGGGGGGGTGAATAGGAGCACCGAATCTTTTTCGCAAAGAATGGATTCAACTTATAAATCACTCCAATAGCTATGAGAGCTATGAAGATCAATGATTAAGCCAGAGAAAGTCTTATGTTGAATCCACTCCTCACCCCCAAAGCTCAAAGAAACAAAAATGAGGAAGAGCCGAACAAATCGGGACAATCGGTACAACCCGCGAGCAAGCGGCGGTTGTACCGCAGATCCGGCTAACCATGAGCAAATGACGGTTGTACCGCAGATCCGTACAACCGCAGTGTTAAGCCGGTTCATCCGATTGTCTGGAACAGGCAAAATCCGCCGGTTTCAAAACGAAAATCAACGTAACTTTTGATCTACGCGCCAAACTTGACCAAAATTGAACCACACCTTCCGAAGATATTAGGAACCTATTCCAAGCAACGATTTCAGAGATCCATGCCAAGGTTCCTATCCTTTTGCATTTGAGCGAAGGTGGGTTCAAAACCGCAAAAAAAAAAACTTGATCTAACGACTTGCTCGTGGGTGGATGATGATCTAGATGACCTTAGATAGGTTCCCACATGTCCCAGCAAGCAAGATCAAGAGGAAGAACCAAGCAAAAACTCCGGATTGAAGAAAACCCCAAAAATCACAAAAAGAAGAGCGAAGAGCAGAGAGCACGAAAGAAGAAAACTTGATTTCCATTCATTGAATCAAGAGCGAAATACAAAGAGATACATCCCCATACGCATGGACATTAGAACCAGAGGGATGATTACATGTAAGCTCAATCCATCTCCTCACTCTCACAACTCAAGAACAAACACTCATCCATTCTTGAGGGAGATGAACACAAAACCAAGAAGGGCACAAGCAGGAGCACACCTCTGCCTACACCTCCACTCTCAACAACTAAAGAGCAAAAGAGAAACACCCACAAAGCCTCTTTTGACTCTAAAACCCTAATTCCACCCAAGTGCTCAAGAGGGCATGCAGCCCTCCAATCCTTTATATAGCCTTGGCTAACGGGTCTCCTCCCGTTCGCCCGCTAAGTCCAACGGAGCCGCTCCGCTTGTGCGGCTTTGCGAATTTCGATTCGCCTTCACGCACCTTCCGGAAGCTTCGCGCTCCTTGTCTCGACGCCTCGCAACCACCTCGAGTCCACGTCGTCTTGACACATCCCGACCGTTCGACCTCGGCGCCACTGCGCTTAGTCCGATCCACCGTGTCTCGCCACGACTCCGCTCGGCGTCCCGCAGCCACCACGCACAAGAACACGAAACCGGAACAAGTTCTTCACAACTTGACCTAACGTTAGCTCAAACATGCAATATGCAACACATATGCATGAACACACTGGATATGACCTATCCCAAAACTCAAATCACCAAAATGGCGAAACTCACAATACAATCGGTACAACCGCCATGTTACCACGGATCAACCGCACTCGGTCGTATCGCTCAATACTGCGGTCGTTCGATTTCCAATGAAGACCGAACACGAAAAACAACTTCTCCGAATTCTTCAACCGCCATTTACCAATCGGTACAACCGCCTGTGATCGTATCGCCCATAACTTCGCCGATCGTTCGATTATCCCGACAATACGATTGACTTCACGAAAACCGTGAACTGCAAGAACGACAAGGTCCGACCACACAAACCAAACTCGATCGACCTAAAACCTTTGTCAATTACCCATCACTCACACGGACGACCTCCACATGGTCTCTCAATCTCCCCTTGATGAGTATATTGACAAACTCGAAAAAAAGCAAAGTTGAGTTTGAGTTTGAAGAAACCAACATGGTCCAAAGAAGAAGAGTGAAACTAATGACCATGTCGATGTAAGAACACTAGAGCAACAAGCTGAAAGAGCAAATTGATCTCCAAAGCTCTAAACTGCTCCCCAACAGACTTTTCCTCTCTATTCTCCCCTTTTGGCAATAAACGCATCAAGATGCAATAGAGAGAATATGACATGTTAATGGATGAAAATGGTCAAGTTTGTTTATTTAAGCATTTTGAGCCATGAGAATTATCCATAATGACCAACAAGTAATACACCAAGCCATAACTTAATAAAAAGGCTATCTAGATCATGACAAGATATGTATAAGCTAGCTAGAACACATAGATGACAATCTGAAAATGAGGTACATTATGTGAGCAAGTCAAGTCATCAATGAGCAAAGTCTCGCTAGAGATATCCAAGGATGATGCAGGCCATGTCAATAAGCTAAGCGGAACTAAGAAGCTTAAATTGAGACCATATAGAGTGCTATGCTCAAGATTGAAACATTGGTTAAAGTACTTGATTCTTTTGATAGCTTTAAGCAAATTTGAGCACAAATGATATATTATCTTTGAAATTCAAGGTTGTTGACAACCAGATTTTTGTTTTATCATGTGCTAGACCTCAAGCCTTATGCGACTACTTCAAGCGAGAAGCTTAAGAAGGTAGTCTAGGTCATCCAAAACTCCCCCTAAGTTCATGTCAAGTGCAATGACAAGCCGTCTCATAGGGAAGAATTGGTGAGATCAGTTTTTTCGCACAAAAGAGATCTTTTTGCCTTTTAACAAGTTGTACTAACTCATGCATCATCAAGAGACTAAAACAGCTCAATCTAAGGCTCAATATAGATTCATCACTCTACCCAAATATTTGACATGGCATGAATCATAAAAGGATAGCTCAAGAAAGACTAATCTCGAAAAGTGCTAACATGACAAGTTTTAGTTTAAGTTGAGCAATTTTAATTAACTTATCATGGCAAAAGCTAGGCTACACATATGAAGTCATGATAAATCTAGCAAATAAGCACAAGTCATGGCAAGGTGTAAAGCATTGTAAACATGTCACAGCGGGATAATAATCAAGGCTCAATGTAGTTATATTACAATGCGAGAATGCTAGAAATGCGTAAGATCCACTCCTCAACATTAGATGCAACTTTTAGTTCAAGTTGAGTTAAGTCAATATTAAGCTCGAAGCTCCCAAATGAACTCCTTGAACCAAAACAATAAATCGAGAAGTCGGCAAAGAAAACATAAAACAATGGTCCTTAAAGCATAGATAAGATATAGAGAATACTATGGCTCAGATCGACTCTTATCTACCCCATATGACTCTAGGACTATCAACCGCCCACTTAACACACCTAGGAGCAAACACGTTGCCTGTCTGCAGGGTGGCCCAACCTCGCTAGAACCTACAAGAAGTGAGTGAGCTCAACCTAGTGAGATAAGTAATGACTAATAAGCAACATCCTAGAATCACAAGATAAGAGCGAAATCTAAACAACTAGACAAAAGAAGCACTCTAATCTATGCTAGGAGGACTAATCCCAAATGCACCCAAAATGCAATGCAACAAAGAAGGAGCAAGAGCATAAATAATATAGAAGAACAAGAAACCCAAAGCTCCCTCACTACAAATCCATAAGGACAAACCACCCCAAGCTCTCCCAGAGTGAAAACCTCGAACTATCCAATGGCTTGGTGAAAATGTCACCAACTGGTGGTCACTCTCCTGGCTGGAGCACTATATCGCCCTTCTCTACATGGTCTCTAAGGAAGTGGAAGCGGATATCGATGTGCTTGGTCCGGAATCTTTGCTGGGGTTCTTGGCAATGTTAATCGCAGTGTTATCACAAAAGAGTGGAACAACATGTCGATAACTAACCCAAAGTCCCGCAGGTCGAAGTCATCGAGCACTTGACTACTGACAATCGGGCTGCAACAGAACGCTCGGCCTCTGCGGTGGATATGCAACACTGCATCGCTTCCTTGAAGACCAGAAACAAGAGAAGTGCCAAGAAATTGGCAGGTGCGCAGTGCTCTTCCTATCTATCCTCTGACCAAATAAGTGCGCATCCGAGAAGGCTCTCAAGAAAAGACAGGATGAGGAAGAGTACCAGATACCATAGTCAATGGTAGCTCGCAGTACGAAGATGCGCTTCACCGCTGGCGGTGAGAAGCGCGAGGAGAAGCTCAAAACGAGCACACAAGCACACGTAAAAATGTATGTCCGGTCTCGAGGCGTTGAGGTACAAGAGGGAGCCAATCATCTTTGCGAAACTCCTTTTGATCAATCGGCTCGCCATCCTCATCTCGGGTCAAGATAGGTCAGAGAAGCCATGGGAGTCGACCGCGAGCTTACCATCACTCATGTCGAGCGTCTCAGAGATCACGAGTGTACTTGCCTCGATGAAGAAAAGTACCCTCCGAGTCCGCTTGATTTGGAAGCCAAGAAAGAATGTCAACTCACCCATCATACTCATCTCAAACTCGGTGCTCATGACATCCGAGAACCGGGAAACCAGAGTATGGGAAGAGCCGCCAAAGATAATGTCATCGACATAGATCTGGACGAGCGAGAAGGTCGGTGCCATGCTTGGCGGATGAACAAGGTCTTGTCAACTTTACCCATCTCAAAACCATGACTTATCAAGTAGGACTTAAGCCTCTCATACCAAGCTCGGGAGCACTGCTAAGTCCATCTGGCTTTTGGAAAGCTTGAAGACATGGTTAGGGTATTTGGGGTTCTCGAAACACGGAGGTCATCGGACGAGACTTCCTCCTCAATAAGGCCATTGAGGAAGGCACTCTTCACGTCCATCTGTAAAGCTTGAAACCCTTAGAAGCTGCAAAGGCAAGCGAGATTCTAATGGCTTCAAGTCGAGCTCTGAGGGCAAAGGTCTCCTCAAAGTCTAGACCCTCAACACAGGAAAACCCCGAGCTACCAATCTCGCCTTGTTTGGGATGACTACCCCATCCTCACTCTGCTTGTTCTTGAACACCCACTTGGTTCCAATGATATTGTGGCCTCGTGGGGCTCAACAAGCGACTGCACCTTGTTTCTCTCAAAGTTCTCTAATTCCTCATGCATGGCATTGACCCAGACTCATCGGATAAAGCATGAGAAACATCTTTGGGCTCAAAAGAGGCAATAAAGGCGTAATGGAGCAGAATTGAGATAAGCAGATTTTGAGCGGTAACACGCTCGAAAAGGTCTCCAATGATCTGCTCTCAAGGATGAACTTTCTGGAGGTGTCTAGGAGGTCTGGGAGAGATGAAGAAGTGGCCTCTACCTCATGAGTGACGAGGTAGGAACAGAGCCACTAGCTCGGAGGAAGCGAAGGCAAGGTCGATCACCTCGAGGTGCGGTGGAAGACGGCACCTCAAGGAGTGGATGAGGGACGGGATCGTAGACAACCGTCATCTCCATCGTCCTCATCATCCACAAAGATGGTCTCGGGATCGCTCTAAAGAACACGAGATATCTGGCCTAGTCCGGGACCGCCTCGTCAAAAGTCACCTCGCAGTCTCTACCATTTTGCTAGTCTCGCAGCCTCAGCACCCTATAAGCCCGCCAAGAAGTCGAGTAGCCTAGAAAGATACCGTCACAGAACGTGACTCGAACTTGTCTAGGTTCCCGGACTTCAAGATAAAGCACTTGCAACCAAACACACGAAAATGAGAGCGCTGGCTTTCGCCAGTATCTCACTCATAAGAAGTGCGGTGTAGGAGTGCCCAAGAAAAACTCGATTCAAACATGGCACGCGTGATCGCAATGGCCTCACCCAAAACTTCCTCGGTGTAGAGTACTCATCAAGCATCGTCCCGCCATCTCGACCAAGGTGCGGTTCTTCCTCTCCACAACGCCATTTTGCCGAGGGACGTATGGAGAAGAGAACGGTGCTCTACACTGCCTCACCACAGAAACTCTCAAAGTAGGAATTCTTGAACTCCGTGCCATTGTCATCATGGATCGCTCGTAAGGCACCCGGGAGCTCAACAGAAAGCCTACTAAAAGACCTCGGAAATGTGAAAACGTCTCATCCTTCGAGGCTAAGAAAACACCCAAGAATACCTCGAGAAGTCATCGACCACAACAAGCACATACCACTTCCCTCTGTTTGATCTTTTCGAGGTCCCATCAGTATCCATGTGGAGCAATTGTCCAGTGCATCGGTCATAGTAATCGTGGACCGGAGGATGAGAAGCGACAAACATCTTGCCGTGTTGGCATGGAGTGCAAACAAGATCTTTGACCATCTTGAGTTTGGCGGACCACGAATGAGATCATGGTCGCTAACTCGGGTCAAATGGTCAAATCCAATATGACCAAGTCTCCTATGCCGAAAAGAGAGTCGCGGGACTCGAAGCAACTAAACACCGAGAGGATCGCGGAAGACTCGGAAAAATCAGCACGAAAGATCCTCCCATAACGAGAAATCCATAAACCGGACTACCCAAGAGTCAAGAATTTTGCAAGCGTTTTCTTGAAGCTCACCTCGAAACCGTCATCGGTGGTGAGAAACGGAAAGCAAATTGTACTGCAGCCTTACTAACCAAGGCAACATCCTTAAGAATAAAAGAAGCATTAATACGCGACAGTACCTTTGGCGATGACGCGTCGGACGAAGCGTCTCCGAAGGTGATCGACTCATCACCGGAGCGCGGGCTAGGAGGAGAACCAACGGAGTCTCCGGTCATATAGCGAGAACAACCGAGTCTACAAGCCAAACCTTCTCCTTCCCTACCCGCGAACTGAGTCAAGCAGAGTAAAGTCTCAAGATCTTGGGATAAATCAACAATGATTTTGGCACCTAATATCTTGAGTAACACGTCGGCGGATGAAGTAGTCAAGCACGATCGACCTCTATCTACCCTCGCTCTCAGTAACTCAAAGCGAAGGTCTAAGAGTAGACCGAAGTCATTCTGGGTTCGATCGCTCTGAAGGAGCGAGTCGAACACACAACATCTTGAACACGCCATGGTAGCTATCTCGATAGGAAAACGAGATCTACCCTCGGGGCGGCGGAAGTCACGATCGAAAGCAACATGAGGACGAAAACGAGCTTCTCGAAAAACCAAGTCCTCGATCTTGCATAAACCCATCGAAGAAACAAGCCTAGACCTCGTGTTGGTCTTAGGTGCACTCAAGGTCCGGGGCCGACCACAATGCGCCTAAGAGACTCAACATGGTCTCTACGCGATCTTGGCGCTGAAGCATCGATCGATTGTGTGTCCATCCTTGACGATGAAGGTGCGGTGATACTTCACCTTCCGAGAGGTAGAAGCGAGATGTGAAATTACCTTCTTGTCGAAATCCTGGACATAGCCCGCCGACTTGAAATGGACTTTCTCGGTCTGGGCTCGATCTCGATCACACACAGTGCTATGGGTGCGAGCACGGCGGTGGATGCTTCCTCATGTCCTCAAAGAAGTCATATCCTAGACCACGATTAAATCTGCAAATCTTAGATTGGTCTAGAATAAGATTGAGCTTCTTCTTGCCTCCTACAAATCTCTCGAGAGTGTTCATAAGGTCTTGACACTCCCGAAGAGAGAGGTGCAAGAAGAGCAGGGGGAAGAAGAGACAGCAGAAGGTAAGGGAGCAAAAGAAGAACCAGCAGCAGAGGGAAGAATGGCTTGTGCAAGCACAGCCGACTCTGAAGGGACAGTCCTACTGCTAGCCAGTTGGTTCACGTTGCTAAGCGTCTTATCCTTACCCTGAGGCTTCTCCCCCTTCTCCACAATCATATTGCAAGCACAATGTGGCTTCTCTAGAAGGTCCTTAGTTAGCTTCACACATTTCTCATCCAAAGCAATCAAGTCAGATTTTAGTTTGTTACACTTAATGCATGGTGAGCTAACAGGGTCCTTAGAAGCAAACTGAGCCAACTTCCTTTCATGATCAATCATATCTTGAAACTGTTTGGAGACAGCCTCAAGTTCAGCAGTTAACTTAGGACAGTTCAAGCATGAAACAATCGGCTCAAGTAAAGAAGCTTGTAGTTCAAGAATTTTATGATCCGCCTGCTTTAAGTTCATCTTCAAGTTATTGCAATTTTCACAAGACTCGGGCAGATCAAGGAGCATGGCATAAGATCCTCTAGCAGCAATGTCCTTACCCTCACATGAGGTGGGAGAAGTAGTCTCATCAGTAATAAGTAGGGTAACAGCCATCCTACTCAACTCTAACTCAAAGAAGGACTAACATTCTCCACCTTAACACTATCAAGTTCGGAGGACATACTATCATGTGAGGTCCTTAACTTCTCCATATCAACCAAACAAAGCGAGCATGTATCACAATCATCACTAGAAGGAGCGGATGTAAGAGCAATAATCTCTAGTGACACTATCTATTTCCTTCTCTAACTCAAAGACACCTAGCCTTAGCTTTAGCATGAAAACCTCCTAGCTTAAGAAAAGCATGATTGAGCTGTTCAGAGGTGGGATCTACCTCGTCCGAAGTCGAGAGTCTGTTCATTGTCACCGAGTTCGCCCTCGAGGGCCATGAAGCACATGCCGGGAGAAGTCGTCGCCGCTATGCTTGGGCTCTTGGTCACCCGTCCCGTCATCATCGCTCCATCCCTCCACCTCGCCGAGGTCGAGGTCGTCGGGCGTGAGGACGCGGTGGAAGAGCTTCTTGGCTTTGCCGGTTGCGGAACTTCTTCTTCTTTGGGCGTCTGAGCTGGAGGCTTCTTGTTGCAGTTCTTGTCGGTGTAGTCGTTCTTGCCCGAACCGCCAGTAGTCGTTCTTGCCCTTCTCGGCTTGGGGCGGTTTGCCGAATGTGGTTGGGGCCACCACACTCGAAGCAAATCACGGGTCCTCCTCTCTTCTCGTCCCTCCTCCTTTGTAAGCGTGGGAGAATCTCTGAGCAAGGAGGGCAAGTGCTCATCCATAGTCGCTCTAGCGATCATCGCTTATGTCACGAGAGCAACAAGGAGAAATTGCAAGAGGACTCGGAATCGATCGGTGACCAAGGCCATCGATCGTGACTTCGACCTCGAGACAACGTCAATCTCGTGAGTCTTGAGGCGTGAGTCTGGTAGCATCAAGAGTCAAGGTCGAGAGGTCTGTCGTGTCTTTGATGGTGGTCACTTTCATCTCCCAAACACGCAGACGAGTGCCGTGAGCATCGGCGAGCATTGTCCGAAGTCGGGTATGTGAGACCGACCGCTCGGAGGTTGCTCAAGATCTTGTGAAAGCGTCTGGCACTCATCTAGGGACTCACCAAAAGCATCTCAAATTTGTTGTATTCTCGTTTGAACCGGTCTGTCGAACCGTCTTGATCTGGTGGTGCCCTCATGGTATCGTCGAGGGTCACCCGGATATCGTAAGCGGACGACAGTGAGATATGCGGTCAAACTCACTACGACTCAAACCACGGATGATGATGTTCCTTGCCTTTGCATTCGCCTCAACATCAACCATGTTCCGGCATTGATGTTCTCATCGGCAGAACAAATAATCGAACCTTGACCTTTCGCCAGATGGCATACCCACAGGCTCGGATGTATGTCTCCATTCGGCTCTTCGAGAAGGGTAATCGATGCCATCAAAAGCAGTGGCTTGGTCGAGTACTTGTCCATCGCCACGGCTCTTGAGACCGGTTAAGATCTATTGAAAAGAGCTAACCGGCTCTGATACCAATTGAAGGACCGGAAAGGCGACTAGAGGGGGGGTGAATAGGAGCACCGAATCTTTTTCGCAAAGAATGGATTCAACTTATAAATCACTCCAATAGCTATGAGAGCTATGAAGATCAATGATTAAGCCAGAGAAAGTCTTATGTTGAATCCACCTCACCCCCAAAGCTCGAAGAAACAAAAATGAGGAAGAGCCGAACAAATCAGACAATCGGTACAACCGCTAGAACAAGCGGCGGTTGTACGCGCAGTGATCGGACACAACCGCTAGTAAATGACCGGTTGTACCGCATCCGCACAACCGCAGATGTTAAGCCAGTTCATCCGATTGTCCCGAACAGCAAAATCCGCTTCGGGTTTCAAAACGAAAATCAACGTAACTTTTGATCTACGCGCCAAACTTGACCAAAATTGAACCACACCTTCCTGAAGATATTAGGAACCTATTCCAAGCAACGATTTCAGAGATCCATGCCAAGGTTCCTATCCTTTTGCATTTGAACGAAGGTGGGTTCAAAACCGGGCAAAAAGCAAAACTTGATCTAACGACTTGCTCGTAGGTGGATGATGATCTAGATGACCTTAGATAGGTTCCCACATGTCCCAGCAAGCAAGATCAAGAGGAAGAACCAAGCAAAAACTCCCGGATTGAAGAAAACCCCAAAAATCACAAAAAGAAGAACGAAGAACAGAGAGCACGAAAGAAGAAAACTTCAGATTTCCATTCATTGAATCAAGAGCGAAATACAAAGAGATACATCCCCATACGCATGGACATTAGAACCAGAGGATGATTACATGTAAGCTCAATCCATCTCCTCACTCTCACAACTCAAGAACAAACACTCATCCATTCTTGAGGGAGATGAACACAAAACCAAGAAGGGCACAAGCAGGAGCACACCTCTGCCTACACCTCCACTCTCAACAACTAAAGAGCAAAAGAGAAACACCCACAAAGCCTCTTTTGACTCTAAAACCCTAATTCCACCCAAGTGCTCAAGAGGGCATGCAGCCCTCCAATCCTTTATATAGCCTTGGCTAACGGGTCTCCTCCCGTTCGCCCGCTAAGTCCAACGGAGCCCGCTCCCGCTTGTGCGACTTTGCGACTTTCGATTCGCCTTTCGCACCTTCCCGAAGCTTCGCGCTCCTTGTCTCGCCGCCTCGCAACCACCTCGAGTCCACGTCGTCTTGACACATCGACTGTTCGACCTCGGCGCCACTGCGCTTAGTCCATCCACCGTGTCTCGCCACGACTCCGCTCGACGTCCTGCAGCCCACACGCACAAGAAACACGAAACCGGGAACAAGTTCTTCACAACTTGACCTAACGTTAGCTCAAACATGCAATATGCAACACATATGCATGAACACACTGGATATGACCTATCCCAAAACTCAAATCACCAAAATGGCGAAACTCACAATACAATCGGTACAACCGCCATGTTACCAGCGGATCAACCGCACTCGGCCGTCTGGCTCAATACTGCGATGGTTCGATTTCCAATGAAGACCGAACACGAAAAACAACTTCTCTCGAATTCTTCAACCGCCATTTACCAATCGGTACAACCGCCTGCGGTCGTCACCGCCCATAACACACCGGTCGTTCGATTATCCCGACAACTCGATTGACTTCTAAAACGCAGCGTGAACGGCAGAACGACAAGGTCCGACCACACAAACCAAACTCGACCGACCTAAAACCTTTGTCAATTACCCATCACTCACACGGACGACCTCCACATGGTCTCTCAAAATCCAACTCTTTCCAAGAGTTATAGGTCAAAACCAAATCACTTTCTACTATTCTTCAAATAGCTTGGCCCCCAAAATTCTCATTGCGATCATTTACTTGACCACCACCAACCAATCGCCACATTACACTTTATAAGACCTTGCAACCCAAGTCGGTTAATCTTTTCTCAAAAAGGAAAGAGCAAACAAATACAAGTTTTAACACATGAGGAAACACTACCCCTCACAGTGAGCACGAGACCAAAAGAAATAGTCAAATAGCATTGATCTCAAAAAACAAAAGACGAGACCACAATTGAGGGCACACGTTTTCCGTTAACAAAGAAAGCAATTTTCTTTGATTACAACATTACTTGTCATTCAAAACAAGAATACCTTTAAAACCAAATCAAATTAATCACTTAGGAACCAAACGGAACCTTCCCATACGTCACATTCTCTTATCGACAATCTTACTAATATCAAGAATAATTCACCCTTAAGAAGATTCATTATTGTCAACTCTTCCTTTATAAAGCCCCCAACGGCTTACCAAAGTATTACATACCACTTTATCATCTCATCCTCAATTGAAACTATACCAACTTCTTACAATCTCATTACAACAACCACTTAATTTTAGAGGGAACCTACTACTCAATTTAAGAGGTTATTTCAAAACCCTCTCATCAAAGTCATACTATTATCCGACAATTTCACCATCATGCAAACATAGGTCATCCTCATGAAACACACATGAGTAAATCACTTTTGACTTTCAACCTTTCACCTATTAGGAAGGCTTACACTAATTTAGTACACTCTAATTCTAATCTGGAGGTTATCATAAACATTGATGATTATTCAATCATGGACTAATTGATGGTCATTTCTCTATTTGTATTCCTACGAGCATAAATAAGATCATCAAATAGTCAAATAAAGATAATCTCATATTATTACCTACTAAGACCACAATCGAACATATCCTCATCGCTCACTCACATCCTTAACATAATCATCTCTAATGGGTAGACAAATCCATTGCGATACTTCACTCCAATTATCCATAAATCTATCGAATTCCACCATCTTAATAGGTCTTGGATTCCGAGTATGAATGGTCATACCACTTAACAAGTTCATCATGTAATTACTCCATGACAACGTCAAATCTATTAACTTCACTTCCAAAGATCTTGGTTAAGATCGATTCGCACAAACTACAGACTCAATTTGATAACTCATATATTATCAAATTATCTTTTATACTTTAAACCTCTCTCATATTACAACAAGATATTTCAAAATAGTTTTGATCTTGTCTTTCTCAAAGAAGATGCACTAAACTTCGATATTCCAACTACTCCAAAAGAAGTGCGTAAAAGACGAAACGCATTTCAATGAAGTTTGTATATGATACTTTCCATTATCTAAAACACCCAAATAATAAATGGGTCAAGCTTGCCAACAAGAAGGTAGATCTCTCATGAAGAGGCACAAAATTGCCAAAGACAACATTTACAAGTTGCAAGAATAGCTCAAGAGTCAGAAAAGACAATATTTGCTCTGTAAAACAAATACAAACCAATTAAAACCCATCAACTGCATTGTAACCACTATCCAAAGAAGGTTCATCAACCGCAAGCGGCTCAACAGTTGGAAAACAATGATCGCTTAAAGGGTCAAATTAAATCAATGGAAACACATCGACTGGGATAAAACTACTAACCCAAGGGAAATTCATCATGCACAACTAAACCAGAGTTGACCAAATCAAATTTAGGGAAGAGAACACCCTCTCCAAAGATACTCACTATTCTCATATCATGAACGGTGGTGTAGCTCGGTAAAGCCAGGCCACAACCACGACCTCAACCTCTCAACATGGGTTATGCCCACACATAATATACAATACAATAATTTATAAGTATACAAGATTATTTCATAACATTAAGCACATCGATCAACTAGCAACACTTTCACAAGAATAACTATAAAAATTCAAGGAAGCGTATATGCAATGCAATGCAAATAAACCCAACCCACCTCTGTGCATAGTGTGTCAAGATTAAAATTTTCAATACAACGGACCTCTGACAGCTCGATACCAATCTGTAACACCCGGCCAAACAAAGGCACTCGAATGCTACTAAATTAAGTAAATCTAAACATTTTGAAACTAAAACATCTTACAAAATTCAGCAGAACCCCTTTGTATAACTAAGTATACTGGAGGTTCCAACAGATGCATATATTAATAGCAATTTCTCCACATCCAAAGTTCATCAAAGCGTTCATAAACAATCATCTCAAATAAATTATAAGCAAGCATAAACAAAATTTACCGCTCTCTTTATTACAAATAAACCAATGCATTCAAGCATAGCCAAGATTAATCCTTAAGCGGTTTACTTATTATTAAGGTATGAACTAAATGGTAATCATCTTTAAAAGAATGTGTGGTAATGAGTGCATCCTTAGCAATCCTACTCCCTCCCATGCATGACGTTCTTACAAGTGGTACCTAAAAAAACAACAAACACAAGAAGTGAGCCCCAAAGACTCAAAGAAATATAATAAATGGCGTCTACGCACAAACATGCAAATCAGCGCTTAAACCTCTCAAATCCATATATCAACCATCATACACACACATGCTATGCAATATGCTCAAAAGATAATCCTCTTCCTTCTCTTTCCTTTTGCATTTTACCGGTAATGCAAAGTGTGCATCCGTCGATGCACACTCCATGCTCGTACCATCTGATGCAGGACCATTGCCCATACCCACGTATGGGGACCTAAGCCCATGCTCTTCAAGCATGGGGACCTTTAGCCGTCATTAACATGACGGGGACCTCAAGAGTTGCTTGGTCACCACATGACCAAGTCTTCAATAAGCAACATGATGCATAGGTATGAATTTCTCAAATTAACAAACATGCATCCATGACATTATTGCATATAAAAAAATCCTTTTCATACTACATGCTAATAAACAAAGTCATCACAACTAATGAACAACCAAATTTAACACATAACTCATATATCTAGCAATAATGCACAATAGTGGCTATGCCATCATCACATCTCACGAGCACACAATTTCTCATAACATATACCCAGCATTGCCATTCAACCATAAATATTATAACCATCATTATACTTGCCTTAACATGAGAGAGTGAGGGACGCGCCCAAGATGCCGCCCGGGACCGGTCCACCACCTGAGTAATTATTATAACGCACACTAAGATGGCAGTAGCGGACCAAACCAAAATATACAACAACTATCACTAACTTGTAAGAGCGTCTAACTCGATCCCAACCCCAAATCCTACACGTCGATCTGTCCCCTCGGTGGACAGTCAACTTCTAAAATTCATATCTATTGCTACAGAAGTCCAATTAAGGTTTTCTTAGACTTTCTGGAAAGGTAATTAAATTACCTAAATAAACTTATTTGGGGAGCCCTTCTGATTCTGCCATCTACTGCCCCTACCAAGCCAATCTACAAAACATCAATTATCACGTCGGGTTCTCTGGATAGTACACTAAAATTATCATAACTTTCAGTACGTGTATCCAAATCTTGAGTTCTTGAGCTTTCTGAAAATCTGAGACATTGATCTACAACTTTTATTATACTGAGCTTCTCTGATTTCCAACTTTAACTAATCGTTTCAACCAGATTACTAAAACCTGTCAGATCACCAACGATTCTGCAGAACAGTCCCACTAATAAAATCATAACTTCTGCTACAGGGGTCCAAATTACGTGTTCTAGCCCTTCACGGAAAGATGGCGACGTCCTCTACAATACCCTAGGAGACGTCCAGAACTGAATCCGCACTTAACTATGTCAAAACATCTGTCTAACGCAATCTGTCCTGAGCAGACCATAATACCGACATTGATTAACTATTCGATTTCGCATCTAATCAAAGGGGGAAAAGAAGGTACCCTTGAAGAACCGCTAAAGAACACGTACCGAGCCCGCATTCTCTCCCTTTCCCTCTCTTCTCCCTTCTCTCCTTCTTCCTCTTCCTTTCTCTTCCCTTCTTCCTTGGCCGCTGACAACCCGCGTTCTTCGCCAAAGAAAGGGAGGATGGTGCCTGGGAGAGGAGGAGCAGCAGGGGGGTGATGCACTGTAGCACCGCATCTACTGTAGCACGGTGGCGGCTACTGTAGCGCGGGTTGGTACTGTAGCAAAAATTAGGGTTTCCACCCTTTTGGACCTTGGTGCTATGGGCCAAAAGCCCATGGCCCCGGTTTTGATGAAATTTCAGAAAAATCCTTTTAACTATTTTTTTTCCTCTCTAACACGTTTCAGAGTATTACATCCCCCTCTAAACTTCTGTTAAATCCATTTTCTAATTGGTTCTGCTCCCTAAATTATTTCTTCTCACTTAAATAAATTTGGAGTATTACATTTATATAGCCGGAGAGCTAGGGTTTTGAGCAAAGGCAGAGCTCAACAATGGGCTCGGTTCATGGCGCTGCCATGGACAAGATGAGCGACGGGAGCAGGTGAAGACCAGGACTTTGAGGGCGAGGCTCTGACCCGCATTAAATGAGGGCTTAAGAGCCATTGACAAGGACACAAAGGAAGGGACAAGGCGCTCCCCCATGCCCTGGCACTCTGGCGCGTGCACGAGCGAGGCGAAGAAGATGACCAGGAATGGCGAGGGCCCCACAAGTCAGCGAAAGAAAGCAGAGGCGGCTCGAGCCGGAACAGAAACGAGTGCGTTGAGCCAAACCAACAGGCACGGGCCCAACTCTCCGACGGTTGGATCAAGATCCAACGGCGGAAAAGCGTTGGCGCGATCGGGGGTCCGAACGGCTCCACGCAAACGAGGGCCGCCCGATGAAGACCCAACGGTCCAAAACGCACACGCCAACAGGAACAGACCCGAGTGCAACTAGGCGGATGGGTCGAACCGAGGGACTCGAGTCTGACTCAGACCCAGACAGGAACTTTGACTAGGGTTTGAATTTAAAGCTGAAAGCTTGGAAGAATTTTTAGAGGTAGCAAACTAACTCCAAAAATTCAAAAATTTTGACTAGAGGTTCCTCACTCCAGGATAAAATCTTGCATAAAATTTCCAGAGGTTTTTATGCACAGCATTTTTCTCCAAAAATTCCTCAAGGTTTGCTCTAGGGTTTGACCAAGAATCAAACTAATTTGACTTGCCTCCAAAAATTCTCAAATAATTTCTAAAAATTATGAAATATTTCAGAGGAGTCACACAACAGCCCTAGAACCAAGAAAAAATATTTCTAGAGGTTCAACACAAGATTCTCAACAAATATTTAAAAAGAGGGGTCATGACTTTAGTCAATTGGAGATTTGCGTTTTTGAATTCTACAATTCCTTTACAAGAATTACAGAAAAGTTCAAAAACAACAAGATGCAAGAAAAGTTTTAATTTCTTCTCATTTTCTTACATTTGAAACACATCCCCAGATTTGGGATGTTACAAAACCTCCTCCCCTTACAAAAATCTCGTCCCGAGATTTGGCTCACTCGAAAAAGAAAGATGGGTAGTCAGCACGCAGACGATCTTCCCGTTCCCAAGTTGCTTCATCCTCGAAATGATTTGACCATTGAACTTTAAGGAACTTGAGGACACGATTCCTTGTTCTTCGTTCAGCTTCTTCAAGGATACGAACAGGGTGCTTGCGGTAGGTCAAATCTTCTTGAACATCGAGATTTTTCAATGGAGCTTCCTCGGTTGGAACACGAAGGCACTTCTTCAACTGGGACACATGGAACACATCATGTACCCCCTCAATTGCAGCAGTCAAATCCAACTTATAAGCAATAGCTCCTTCTCAATGATGTGGTAAGGCCCAACATTTCGAGGAGCTAACTTGCCCTTGACGCCGAAACGTTGATGGCCCTTCAAAGGAGAGACTTTGAGATAAACAAAGTCATTGGGCTCAAAGCTCAACTCAAGGCGACGATGATCCGCATAGCTCTTTTGCCTTGACTGAGCCGTGCGCAAACGATCACGAATAAGCTGAACTTGACTTTCAGCCTCATTGATCGAGTCTAGGCCGAAAAATGGTCTTTTGCTGGTCTCAGACCAATTCAATGGGATTCTACACTTTCTCCCCTACAAGGCCTCAAAAGGTGCCATGCCGAGACTGGTTTGAAAGTTGTTGTTGTGCGAAAACTCGGCGAATGGCAAGCATTTCTCCCAATGCTTCCCATAGGAAAGAACACAAGCACGAAGCATGTCTTCCAAAACTTGATTGACTCTTTCAGTTTGACCATCAGTTTGGGGATGATATGCTATGCTGAAAGAAAGGCGAGTTTCCATAGCCTCTGGAAAACTATGCCAAAACCGAGAAGTGAATAAAGAACCACTCTGAAACAATCGTCTTTGGTATCCCATGCAAACTCACAATTCGGGAAACATAGAGTTCGGCTAAGAGACCCAAGCGAAGCTGAGTCTTGACAGGGAGAAAATGTGCCACCTTAGTCAAACGATCAATGACAACCCAAATGGCATCAATCCCCTTGGGAGAGCGGGGTAGACCGGTGATAAAATCCATCCCGATCGAATCCCACTTCCACTCAGGCACTGGCAAAGGCTAAAGCAGACCGGCAGGATGCTGATGTTCGGCCTTAACACGACGGCACACGTCGCACTTGGCAACAAACTTCGCAATCTCACGCTTCATTCGGGTCCACCAAAATCTCTGCCGGAGATCTTGATACATCATTGTGGCCCCGAGATGAATGGACAAAGGAGAATCATGGGCTTCGCGGAGGATCAAATTCCGCAATTCCATGTCCTTTGGAACCACCAGGCGTTGTCTGAACCTCACAACACCAAGATCATCTTCTGAGAAACACTTGGCTGTTCCGTTCTTGACATTCTGCTTGATTCAGTTCACTACAACGTCCGATTGTTGAGCGGCCTTGATCCGATCCACCAAGGTTGGTTGCACAACCAAGGTAGCGAGGAATCCATGATCAACCACTTCCAAGTTGAGACACTGGAATTCTTCAAGAAGGGAGGGCTGCTGCTCCTTGAGCAATAAGGCATTGCAATACACCTTTCGACTAAGTGCATCGGCAACAACATTAGCCTTGCCTGGATGATAGTGAATACCCATGTCGTAGTCTTTGATCAACTCCAATCACCTTCTTTGCCTAAGGTTCAGATTGGGTTGGGTGAACAAATACTTCAAGCTTTTGTGATCTGAATACACTTCACAACGATTACCGATCAGGTAATGTCGCCAAATCTTTAGTGCATGAATCACTGCAGCTAGCTCCAAATCATGGGTTGGATAGTTGAGTTCATGATGTCTCAATTGCCTTGATGCATAGGCCACTACCTTGCCTTCTTGCATAAGAACACACCCGAGTCCTCGACGAGAAGCATCGCAAAAGATATCGAAGCTTTGGTGGACATCAGGAAGAACGAGAACGGGAGCTGAGGGCAAACGCTTCTTGAGTTCTTAGAAACTCTCCTCGCAAGCAGCGGACCATGCAAACTTATTGACCTTTTTGAGCAACTCAGTCATCGGCTTCATGATCTTGGAGAAGTTCTCGATAAAGTGACGGTAGTAACCTGCTAAACCGAGAAAACTCCGCACCTCGGTTACCCAACTGGGCTGACTCCAAGAGAGCACATCGCTGACTTTGCTAGGATCCATGGCTACACCTCCTACTGAAAGAACATGGCCCAAGAATGCCACTTCCTTCAACCAGAACTTGCACTTGCTGAACTTCACATACAGCTGGTGCTCACGCAGCTTTCCCAACACAAGCTTCAGGTGCTCGACGTGTTCTTCATCATTCTTGGAATAGATAAGAATATCATCGATGAAGACCACCATAAACTTATCCAAATACCCCATGAACACCGAATTCATAAGATTCATGAACAGGGCCGGAGCATTTGTCAAGCCGAAAGACATGACGGTGTACTCGTGCAGACCGTAACGAGTAGAGAAAGCCATCTTTGGAATATCTTCAGGTCTGATCCGGACTTGATGATATCCCACTCTCAAGTCAATCTTGGAGAAGACTCGAGCTCCGGTCAACTGATCGAAGAGATCGTCGATGCGGGGCAACGGATACTTGTTCTTTACCGTTACTTCATTAAGCGGACGGTAATCAATGCACATGCGCAAAGTATGGTCCTTCTTCTTCACAAAGATTGCTGGACAGTCCCAAGGAGATCAGCTAGGGTGGATGAAACCCTTCTCTTGCAGCTCACCAAGTTGCTTCTTCAACTCCACCAACTCATTCGGAGGCATCCGGTAAGGCCTTTTTGAAATCAGGACAGTACCGGGCACCAACTCGATGACAAACTTGAGGTCTCGAACTAGTGGCATCCCAGGCAGATCTTCGGGGAAGACATCGATGAAGTCACACACCGCTGGGACTTCACGAATATCCAAAGCCGGCTTCAACCAAAAGCCATTAAACTTACACAGCAGGAAGAGCATGATTTTTAAGGAATTTAGCAACAAGAACCAATTGATTTGGATGCTCAATGTTAAAGTTATGGCCAAAACAAGTTCAGCCGGTTGGAAAAAGGCTGAAAAATTCATTTCGGTTACTGTTCATCCGAAATTAATTTTTTGGCACAATTTTCCAGAGAGGTGTTGCACCTGAAATTTTTATGGTAAACAAAGCATCTTATGAGATGAACAACACAATTTGATTCACCTCATTTGGAGCTAGGATGCATTTTCTATGATTTTTTAAAGACATAAAAAAGAGCACAAACAAAATGCAAACACAGAAATTTTAGAAATAGTGGCATGCCTAAAACCTATTCTACAATTAAGCACACTAACAGAGAAACCCAACAAACTTGGTTTCACTCAAAAAGGATCTACAGAGAATTACTTATGCATTTTTCAAGTTAAATGAGTTTTTAGAGCAACAAATAAAGCCTAAACCTAAATAAATCCACTAACACTTTTTCTGGAATAGAACCAAGCTTCCAACCATTTTTAGCTTAAAGCTTAGTTAAAACTAGAGCTAACAAAATTTGAATCAACTAAAACGGAGCTAAAACGAATTAGTTAAGCAATTTTGAAGTTTAACACAATTAACAGTTCACAAATAAAAGGTTTCGGGTTTTTCGTTTTATTAACCCATGGCGAAAAACCTGGGCCGTTGATCATGAATCACACGGCCCACGCTCGCAGTTGTGCCCAGAGGTCCGAAGGGCTCCGTCAACCAGAGCCGTTGATTTGAAGATGGACGGCTCACAGCAAAGGAACGTTCGGACGGTCCGAACGTTCACGCGATCAAAGCCGTTCATCAAGCAACGGACGGTCCACAATGAAGGAACGTTCGGATGGTCCGAACGTTCACGCGCATCTGGACCGTTGATCACAAATTGAACGGTCCACAGATCACGAAGTGTAGCGCACGCACCCGGGTTGGTTTATAGGCGTAGGCCCACTTGTAAGTGACAGTTAATGCCACGCACAGGGTTTTAAAAGCACGGGGCCCACTGTCAGTGACTTTTAAAGCTGGTTTAGGACATCCATTAAGTGTTAAGCAATTATTAACATTTAATGAGCAAATCTTTGCCCTAATCGACAATGCACAGTGCGATTCTCGTCCCGACAAAACCCGAAGCGCGATTAAAAGCTCACCATGGCGACTCGGTCCGGCGGCTCGACCTAAAAAGCGGGAATGGGTTATAATAGCCTTGCGCACCCAATGGAGGCACTCTCGATGGCGGAGCTGGCCTTGAACGGCGGTGAGCCGGAGAGAAGCGGTGGTGCAAAGCACGGCCAAGACGAAAATAGCGATAAGCTCCGCGGCGGTTCAAGGAAGCAAGTGCCCAAGCATCTAGTGACTATACAGGGGCTACCTGAGCGCTGGGGAGGCAAGGAGGTGACCGGAGAAGCTCCGGCGACGAAGCACAACACCGGCGCTGAGGAAGATGAAGTGGAGGAGATGGCCTGAGCAAAAATAACATAACCGGGTGGTAGGGTTAGCTTCATAATAGCTCAGATAAGGTCCATGAGCAATTAATTGAAGAGAGGAGCAGCTTACCGGCAACGAGGAAGAAAAGAGTTGAACTCGGCCGAAGAAGAACAAAACCCAAATTCCGGCGATTCCTGTGAATAAAAACCCAAATTAAGTTAGGGGAAATGCTCAAGATGCTGAGGGGCGCAAAGTGATGCAAAAGGATTTGAAAAGGAACCACTGAAGCGCCGGGACGACGAAGAGCTTGCTCTAGCCGTCAATGGCGGTTTGAGGTTTTCTGCAATTTGGAGCTCACTTGAGTAGAGGGGAAGCAAGGCAAGGCTACGGTGGTGTTAAAAAGAACACCAGGAGGAGGTCAAGGGCTTTGTATAGCTGGAGAGCTAGGGTTTTAAGCAAAGGCAGAGCTCAACAATGGGCTCGGTTCATGGCGCTGCCATGGACAAGATGAGCGGCGGGAGCAGGTGAAGACCAGGACTTTGAGGGCGAGGCTCTGACCCGCATTAAATGAGGGCTTAAGAGCTGTTGACGTGGACGCAAAGGAAGGGACAAGGCGCTCCCCCATGCCCTGGCGCTCTGGCGCGCGCACGAGCGAGGCGAAGAAGATGACCTGGAATGGCGAGGGCCCCACAAGTCGTGCCGAAGAAAGGTGGCTCGAGCCGAATGCAAACGAAGCGGGTTGAGCCAAACCAACAGGCACGGACCCAACTCTCCGACGGTTGGATCAAGATCCAACGGCGAAAAAGAGTTAGCGCGATCAGGGGTCCGAACGGCTCCACGCGAATGAGGGCCGCCCGATGAAGATCCAACGGTCCAAAATGCACGCGCCAACAGGAACAGACCCGAGTGCAACTAGGCAGTTGGGTCGAACCGAGGGACTCGAGTCTGACTCAGACCCGGACAGGAACTTTGACTAGGGTTTGAATTTAAAGCTGAAAGCTTGGAAGAATTTTTAGAGGTAGCAAACTAACTCCAAAAATTCTGAAATTTGGACTGGAGGTTCCTAACTCCAGGATAAACCTTGCATAAAATTTCCAGAGGTTTTTATGAAAAGCATTTTTCTCCAGGAATTCCTCAAGGTTTGCTCTAGGGTTTGACCAAGAGTCAAACTGATTTGACTTGCCTCCAAAAATTCTCAAATAATTTCTAAATATTATGAAATTTTTCAGAGGAGTCACACAGCAGCCCTAGAACCAAGGAAAAATATTTCCAGAGGTTGAACACAAGATTCTCAACAAAGATTGAAAACGAGGGGTCATGACTTTAGTCAATTAGAGATTTGAGTTTTTTAATTCCACAATTCCTTTACAAGAATTACAGAAAAGTTCAAAAACAACAAGATGCAAGAAAAGTTTTAATTTCTTCTCATTTTCTTACATTTGAAACACATCCCCATATTTGGGATGTTACACTCTGAGGATTTGGTGCTTTCGGCTTGGTAGAAGTCCTTCATACTACCACGTTGTTCGTGGAAGGAACGTAAACCGATGACATAATCGAAGTTGATTACCTTGTGGTGTTATCAATAAAATCCCAGCTCCCGAGCCTTTAAGCTCACGGGAGCCATCAATATACAGTATCTAATGATCATCTGGCCCTAGACTTTCTTAAGGTTGATCCTCGGTGTTCGTCCATTCAGCCACAAAGTCAGCCAGGACTTGGCTTTTTATGGCTGTTCGGGCAATAAAATGAAGATCAAATTCCCGAAGTTCTACTACCCATTTGGCTATGCGACTTGTTACTTCATGGTTATGAAGTATATTTCCAAGAGGAAAGGATGAAGGCACCGTGATTTTATAAGAATGAAAATAATGTCTCAGTTTTCTAGAAGTCATCAGAAGATCATAAATTAATTTTTGGACCTCAGGATATCTTTCCTTCGACCCGTGTAAGACCTCACTTACATAGTAGATGGGTCGTTGAGACACTTCTCTTTTTGCGATAAGTACTGCACTGACCACATTTGGCGTTGTTGCCAAGTAAACTAGCAAAGGTTCCTCCTCTAAAGGTGAAACCAATATTGGGGGATTTGAAAGATAAGCCTTCGAAGGCTTTGTTAGCTTCTTCGGACCATTAGAACTCTTTGTTACTCTTGCGGATCACCTTAAAGAAAGGTAAACCACGTTCTCCTGATCGAGAAATAAAACGACTAAGAGCCACTATTCGACCAGTTAAAGCTTGGACCTCCTTCACAGTAGAAGGTAGTCGCAATTGTTCAATAGCTCAAATTTTCTCGGGATTAACTTCAATCCCACGAGAACAAGCAAGAAAACCAAGCAACTTGCCAGAATTAACCCCAAAGGTACACTTTTCAGGATTAAACTTTATTCCATGTTTATTTATATTTTCAAAGGTCTCCGTGAGATCCTTCAAATGGTCATATTTGGTGCTACTTTTCACAACGAGGTCATCTACATAGGCCTCTAAATTACGCCCCAGCTGACTGCTGAAGGTTTTTTTGCATCAAACACTGGTACATGGCTCTAGCATTCTTTAATCCGAACGACATCTTGACATAGCAGTAGACACCGAAGGGTGTGATGAAGGCAGTCTTTTCTTCATCTTCTTTTGCCATGCTAATCTGATGGTATCCTAATAAGCATCAAGAAAACTCATCGATTCAAGAACTTTGTAGTAGAATCAACTAATTGATCAATGCGGGCAAAGGGAAGTCATCCTTTGTGCAAGCAATATTTATATTGGTAAAATCTACGCACATCGCCACTTACCGTTAGATTTCTTGACCAGGACCGGATTCGCAAGCCATTCGGGGTGATCAACCTCCCGAATGAAGCCGGCTTCAAGGAGCTTATCGAGCTCTGCTCTGATGGCTTCTTAATGATCCAGGGCGAAACTTCTCAGTTTTTGTTTGACTGGTTTTTTCTCAGGCTGAATAGCTAGCCTGTGCTCAATCACCCCCCCTTGGGACACCGGGCATATCAGATGGCTTCCACGCAAAGACATCTGAGTTGGCCCAAAGGAAGGTGAGGAGCTTGTCTTCCTATTTCTCACTTAATCACGTGCCAATCCAGACTGTCTTGGATTGGTCATTGGGGCTAAGTGGTACTACCTTTACTTTCTCACTAGGCTGAGGAGTGGCTTTGATCTTCACGACTTTCCCTGTTGTATCCTCTAAAGTAAGATCTTTCAGAGGTAATTGATCGACAAGTTCTAACAACTTACGATCACATGAAAGCGCGATGGCCTGGTCACCTTGCGCCACAATCATGCCTTTTGGCCTAGGAATCTTGATCTTCTGGTAGGTGTGGTGTGTAGCTTTAGGGACGTCCTCCTTAGTGAAGGTCAGGGAGGTCTCTGACCACTTGGGGTATTCCGCATTTACCGGTGGGATTTCAACATCTTTGTTGGCGTCCTCCAAGCCGCCTTGTACTGCCGCTTAGAGGTGTAGGTGGCTGAACCCCCGTAAATGACATTGACGTGGTGATCCGTACTTTGAAACGGTATTTTCGTGTCTTTGTCATTGCTTTGGACCACCGGTGATCCGCTATCTTCGTGGGGACAGGCATTGGACCTTTTCCATCGTAATAATCCTCTATTTGCTTCGCCAAGTACGGTAGTTGTGAAGGTCATGACCAAGAACTTTATGCAATGGGCACCTATAATACCCTAGCCCAACATAAGCCTGGAATGCTACTAATTAAACATGATAGCAAATTTAAACACAAGACATAATTCTAAATTTCGGCAGAACCTCCTTTATATAGCTAACTATACCTAAGGTTCCAACAAATACATATAACAAAGACAATATTCAACATCCAAATTCCTCAAAACATTCCAAATATGCTAATCACTAAAGCATAAACAAGGATATCCAAAATATGCTACTCTCATTATTACAAGTAATCCAATGCATGAAGCATAACCATAATAAGTCCTTAAGCAGTTTGCTTATTATTAAGGTACGATCTAAATGTTATTCAACTTTAAAGTCGTGTGGCAGTGAGTGAATCCAAGACAAGCCTACTCCCTCCCATGCATGCCGTTCTTGCAAGTGGTACCTAGAAGCACAACAAAAGCAAGAGTGAGCCCAAAGACTCAGCAAGTACAAAACATGGCATCAACAACATACATAATTGTAATTCATCAATCATTATCCACAACACTATACACCAAAAATATTACATACTCGTGCTATGCAATATGCTCAAAATGCTCTTTAACTTTCTCTTTCTCTTTTGCATTTTACCGGTAATGCAGAGCGTGCATCCGTCGATGCCCACCCATGCATGTGCCATCCGCATAGGGACCATTGCCCATACTCCACAAGTATGGGGATTTAAGCCCATGCTCCACGAGCATGGGGACCTTAGCCCGTCATAATCATGACGGGACTCAACAATTGCTTGGTCATCACATGACCAAGCTTCAATATGCCATCATGATGCATATGAATGAAATCTTATATCACCATAAACAAGCATTCATATCAACATTGCATATGAATAAACCTATTCATACCACAAGCATTCATGAATAGCACATAATTCATTACACTAGAAAATATGAATATTAACATTCATAATAATCTTAGCAACCATGAACAGCTCATATGCTCATAATTAATTCTATCACATGAACATCCATGAACAGCACATAATAATCTTAGCAAACAAAGCCATTCAATCACATTAATTCTATCCATCATGGTTCTTGCCTTAACCGCGTGAGAACGGAGGATGTGAAAAGGGTCTGCTCCGGGACCAATCTCCCACTGAATATATATAAAAGCATACTAAGACCACAGTAATGGACCAAACAAACTATATAAGCAAGCACGAACTCGCAATAGATTCTAACACGATCCCTACTCTAATTCCTAAATATCGATCTGTCCCCTGTGTGGATAGTCACATTCTAAAAATCATATCTTTTAGTAAAGGAGTCCAAATGAGGTGTTCTTATACTTTTTGAAAAGGTTATCAAATTCTCCAACTAAACCTAGTTGGCGAGCCATTCTGATTCGGCCATCTACTACCCCTACCAAGCTATTTAACAGTACATCGAATTCACGTCGGCTTTCTGGACAGAAATACTAAAACTACCATAACTTTCAGTACAATTGTCCAAATTTTGCGTTCTTGAGCTTTTTGGAAATCTGAGACAATAATCTACATCTTTCATTATAGTGAGCTCCTCTAAGTTTTTGTTTAACTATCCACTTCAGTTCGATTAATATATACTGTCAGGATTTCTGTAGAATTGCAGAACAGCAACGCTAAACAATTCATAACTTTTGAACCGTTCATCCAAATGACATGATCTAGTACTACTAGAAAAATATCTAATGCCAATAGATGCTGCACTAGTTCATCTCTCTCCCTTACGGTTCAATTAAAGAAACACATGCATCTCTAGACACAACACTAAATCAGCATATGGCAAGATTGCTAGTAGCACTCATGCACGTGCATGCAAATCCCATTAAATAACATGGCAGTACCCTTTATCTAATCAAGTAGTACACCACTAATTAGTCAACTACCAAGTACTACCCCAGCACTAACTAGCCATGAAAACAATAGATCTTGCACTAATTAATTTTAATGCCATCGGATGCATGCGTACTAGCAAATCATCTATCTCCTTCTTGCTCAAGCCACAAGTATGCAAGTACGAGATGTAGCAACCATTACTTGCATGTGGCAGGATCAAAATCGGCCGGTAACGGCGATTACCGCCGATAACCGATATCGGGCGCAAGGAGAAAAAAACCAATGAAATCAATTTGAATTTGGATTTTGTTTTTTTGCCTTGATTTAGCACCCCCTTTGTGCAGACAATAGATTCCCTCCCCCCTGCCCCCTCTTGCTGCATTGGGTGCATTGGATGCTTTGGACAGCATGTGACCCCCCTCCCTCTTGTCCAGATTTTTCCAAATTCCTTCCATTTCGGTTTTACCGTTTTTAACCGTTTTCGATTCATGGCCGAAAAAATTTTGAATTCAAATCAGCGCAATTTTGGCGGTTTTAGCGGGTTTTCGATTATTCACACGCCCCGAGCGGATTTGGCCCCAGAACGGTTCTTTGATCCTTGCATGTGGCTACACCTTTTCATGCGGCTAGAAAAATGCATCACGTATCTAGTCAAACAACACCACCAAAGCTCGTGAAAGTGACCAACCTCCGCGTCGTCAGGCACCGGATTAACTTTGGCGATGGATCCACGAGGCCTACAACCGCACCCACATGTTTGAGCCATTGCTTGGCGTCCACACGCACAACCGAGCAACGCATGTGGGTGGAAAACCTTCATGAGCGGCCGGCTACGCGACGGGCGAAGCAACGCTACGCGACAGAGATTGGCAGAAAGGCGGAAGAAAAAGCAGCCGGCCAGAAAATGATGGGCTGCCGGCGGCATTTAAAAAAAACAAATGAGTGACTAGGATTTTCTAGATCTCCTAATTTCTATGATCCTTTTATTCCAAAGATCTGAACCAACTCCTCCTAAAAACTCCAAATTATCCCATTTTCGTGTATCCCTTTATCTAATTAAGCACGGGTCTCAAGAGGGTTATTTTCGGATATTCTGACACCGGTGCTCATTGCTCTGACGCTTCAGAGATTGTGGGGCAGTTTGGTCGTTTGAACTACCTCCTAGCCTCCTTTTGGTCCAAGGACCTTTGTTCTTGTCATAGGGTGGTCGCTGGTCAACTGCTGCGACCTCCCTAGTGGACTGCTTGGACCTCCCCTTCTCCTTCTTCTTAGGTTTTCCTCTACTGCTCGTGGAGCCTTCGGACCTCTTGGATTTTTTTTCTTTACATCCTCGAGGCCTGGCTGAGGAGGGGTGGTTCCCTTATCCACCATTCGGTTCCACTCTACTACCTCATGGGCATCAAAGTACCGATCGGCCATGTCGAAGAGTTCTGACATGGACCTGGGCGGATTGATGTTGAGATCTTCTGTGAACCTTCGATATCTCACCGCCTGTTTAAAAGCTCGATTCACAGAGTTATCAAAAATATTTGGGATAGTGTTATAGACTTCTATGAAATGTTTTACAAATTGTCGTAAATTTTTCTCAGGGGTTTGGCGGAGTCGATGCAAATCATCCTTCTTTCCTAGCTTTGCATAACAACTTTTGAAGTTGTTTTGCAATGCATTACAAAGCATCTCCTAGTTATATATGGATCCCTCATGTTGGTTGAATAACCAGGTCTTGGCAAAACCCTTTAAAACTATGGGCATATAATTAGTCATTACCTTTTCATCACCTCCAGCAGCTTGAATGGTGGTAGTGTAGACTTGGAGGAATTCTTACGGATTTTGCGTCCCGTCAAAAGTCTCCAAACTCCCCGGCTTGAACTTCTCCGGCCAGGTAACATTTCTCGGTCCGGGAGAAAAAGTTTTGCAACCTGCATAAGGTCCAACACATTATCATGTATTACGATGATTATCATGACCAGCAGGAGATCTGGGATGTCTACTACGTCCCGAAAAACGGGTGTCATGCTCACCTTGGCCTTGAACGTGATGGCCAAGAGCACCATAATTCTGGTTTTGCCTTCAGCGTCCAATCGAGGACCCTTCTAGATGTGAATCCGTTTGTTAAAGCACAGTAGGCGATCAGGTAGAAATGTTTTCCGTCGCATCTTGTAGCTCTTGTGCAATTGCACACATCACTTGCTAAGTAGCGAATGTGCTCTGCAGGGGAATCCTCCTGCATGGGGGTTTGTAAAGTATTTGGATCTCTTTTGCCCGCGGCGGTGGCGTATGCATCGCCGGCGGTGGCACCCTCGCTAAGGAGCCAGGGGCGTCTAGATAGTAGTGGTCACAACCCTACGAGATGTGCGCTTGTGTGGCTGGACATATCTCAGCTTGTCGGGTCTCTTCCTCTCTTTGGAGGCATTCCCGTTCTTTCCGCTCCTGGCGTTGCCCTGATGCTTTGGGATTATCGCTGGGATTGGGTTTATTGTCACCGATGGCGGTGACCTGACGACTGTCGGAACAGGCGAAAGGGGTGAACATGCCCTCGTCCTCTGAGGAAGAGGACGAGTTGTATTGTAGGGTGAATAGAAGATTCTCTCTATGTTCTCTCCAGGCCTTCAGTGTGGAGGCCACTAGCAAGATCATCATGGTTTGCTGGGCTCCAGGGACCTTCCGAATCTCCTCCTCTAAGGGAGACAGGCTCGGGATAGTATTCGTCCACAGCAGCACTTGTGGACAAAGGAACGGCCGGTGTGGAGCCAGCGATGTGGGCTCAGTGGGCAACGGTGCCTTAGCAATAGCCCCGGAGGAACCATGGGTGTTGCTGGATACGAGGACGAAGTTTTCCTCCATGTCGTCATCGTAGTCAGAAATATCAAGGATACTTTCTTCTCTCCAAGCAGGCAAATTGTGATCCATCAGCAAAGCACAGGACACATTACCAGAATTGAGTAGGCGAAGATGATGATAGCGCTCTCCACGGATGGCTCCAGCTGTCGATGTCTGGGACTCTCATCACAGAACGGACAAAACAAGAATATAAAGGAAAAATAGAGATTACTATCTATTCGCCAAAGGATTCAAAATGGTGAATGTGTATTGCAAAGAGTATGCTCTGATTACAGGGAAAGTGGCCATGAATACACGTGGATTGGAGCTTGGATGTGAACCTATATTACAAGGGCACATAGGTCGGACTATTTATAGTTTTACAAGCGTCGGCAGTTTGTCACAGTGGTGCCTCTTGGCCCAAGGGTTGCATCTCTTCGAGCCAACAGCCACGTCTCTTCGTGATGACCGTTATCACCGATATCTCCACGTGTAGTCATATTAACCACCGTGGGTAACCGCTTTCTAGAACCTCCTCTACGGGGGAGATGTCCTGGAGTGGTCCTAGAGGAACCCATAGAGAAGGTCCAACTGGGCCTCCGGAAGAGGTTTTCGGAACGGTCAAAGAAAAGACTTTTTAGGCCCATCTTCTGACTGCTTAATTGATCTTGGGCCTAGAAAAAACTAACTCAGGCCTAGTAAAAATCTGGCTTATCTATAATTAAGAAAATAAAGATATACCCAGATAATTGACTAGTCAACAATCCTTGTCAGTGATGATATCGAATGAAATATAGAGGTTGAATCGGATGAGCTATTTAATCATGAGCAAGTTGATCAGATGTTTTAAGTGATAGTTATGTGAGTTATATATGCTAGAATTGGGAGAAGGTAGCAATGGATTATTTGATTGTGGATAATTATTTAGAGTATCATGTAATTAGTAGATAAGTCATATGTGCCAAGTTGATGGAACTATGCCCTCAATTGGATAAGTAGATAAATGATTAATAGTTAATCATAGAGGCACATATGTAATTGGGCTAGTAAATGTTTTCCATTAGGAAATAAATAAAAAAGAAAAGAAAATATGTAGGCCCCATCTGTCGTTGACAGAGGCTAGATTAGCCTGAGTATAAAAAGTATTAAATGCAATAGAAAATTCAGAAAAGAATTGTTTTTGCACTGAAAATTCATTTAACTTCAAAAATCCATAGAAACTTCATATGAACTCCAAATGAGATGAATCCAATTGGGTTATTCATAAAATTTTATTCTATGTCCAACCATGTAGATTTTATCTTCACCACTATTCTAAAAAATTTTGTGAAATAATTAAATTCGGATGAATACTGACAGGTTGTGATTTTTCTAGCATTTTTCTCCTAGTTGATTTTCCAAAGGCTATAACTCTCACATACAAACTCCAAATAAACTAATTATTTCACCTAAATTTATATAAAATAATAATATTTCTACTGTATAAATTTCATGCATTTTTTAGTATTTTGAATTTTTCGGCTTTTCTCGATGTTTATTCGATATCGTTTTTCTCTTTAGATCCCGAATTGCCGAAAACGAGCGATTACGCAACAAAGAGTGAAAAATTAGAACACCAACAAGGCAAGCATCATTTTGTATTTATTCTCGCATCATATTGATCCCAGTTTTTGTTAGTTTAGTATTTTAAGTTGCAATGATACTTACTTGTATGCTATTTTTAGATATATCGATATTTTTGTGAGTTAGTTAGCTATGTCCTACACTTGCAGGTTATCCTTGATATTTCCTGTACATATATGTTTAAGTTATATGTTTGTGATGATGTATCTATTATGCATATTGAATGCTTAGCCGTGCAAGTCTAGTAGATGTGTTAGTTCGATTGACGGGTTAGCCCGTCAATTGTGGGAAACACCAAACAATTTATTCTTATGCTTTTGTCCAGATCTTTGAATCTGGTTGTTGAGTTTAAAATTTTCTATTTAAAATGATTTTGATCTGGGTAAGTGGTTAGTAGTGTGGGTGCATTCGTGCACGAGATTCGGGTATTGTGGTAGTCTTGTCCGGATCGTTAAGGATCGAGCCATGGGCTGCCATTCCAAGTAACACTCGTGCTTCCACACGCTTTGATCGACTGCTTAGCCAAGTAAGGGAAGGTCTTGTTGAGTTGGACCGCGGTGGTGTGAGGCGTAATTTATTGTGATCTTATGCTCGAGGAATCCAGTGTAATATTATAAGTTGTGGGTGAGCACTATTCTTATGTCGGGGGTTACCCACATACTAACCTATATTACACTAGCCTTTTCCAATATAACTTGGGAGCCCTCTTAGCAATTGCTATAAGCAATTTGTACTAAGTGGGACTCAATCTCATGGGTTGTTCAATTCACTAGCGTTTTCTCGCTGAAAAATGCTTCGTCTCAAACTCCCCGGCCGACTCACCAAAGGAAGTGTGTTTGGCTTACAGGCTGGGCGAGACATGTGGGTAAAGTTGTACTCCCCTGCAGGGTTTTTATCTATTCGAATAGCCATGCCCACGGTTACGGACGACCACTTGGTTTGGGAGACGTCATTGTTAGACTCTAAATTAAAAATTGACGGGTTGCTACTTGCTATTGGCATGGATGGTTATTCATGCATTTTAGTTTATCAAAGTGGGCTGCCACTTTGGTATTGTTTGATTTATGTATATACTACTGTCACTTGTATTCCTTTTACTAAACATTTGTTTACAAAATGGCAATTTCAAAGTAGATTGTGTAGGGAGGAAAAATTGTGCGTTTTATGCAAAACTAAGCCACTAATACCTCTCTTGGACAGCCACTAGCATGTATAATTTTTATTTTGTGTAAGACTTGCGAGTACATTTTGTACTTAATGGCATTCTCCACATTGTTCAGGTGAGGAAGACTATGCACTCGATCAGTTCGTTAGCGCCGATTTCAGCGACGCTAATAAATAACACTATTTCTAACACTCAGTTGGTTGCCTTTGGGTTTGGGCACACCTTGTTGGACCTTTTGGTTTATTTACTTAATTTCCACTGCCACTTGATGTTAATCTTTGAATTTGGCCGATCGACCGCTTTTGTAAAAGTTATAGATATAAGTCCTTTGTTATATGCCACTCTGTAATATTATTGTATGCCTTGTGTATGACTGTGATTGACGTTGATGAGGATATGTGCGTGTTGGCTGCTAATCTTGGGAGCCAACACGGGACACATATCCGCTGTTTTGAAATCCTTTTTTATTCATTTAAGTGTGGATTTGGGTTGTTGGGGAACCGGTTACCATGTAGCACACGCAGAGGTGCGGTATGCATGGTCACCGCGGCTCTAGCTCAGCCGAGTCCTCTCACTTAAGTCGAATCAAATTGGATTTCAATCCTCTGAGGCCTAGAGTTATTTTCATAAGACCAGAAAGGTTTTGGTCTTACAGAAATAACCTAGGGGTCCTCACAACCACTACATCAACGTACGCCATGTCGACATCCACGGTGCCCACCTTAGGTCGGTCGGATGGGGTCCCATCGGCGCCGTCTGGACTGCCGACCTCTCCTTCATCCCGTCCATTTCTCATAGGGCATTTCTTGAAGGTGTGTCCGGACTTCCTGCAAATTGATCACTTCTTCGTACAATGCCCCACTTCTACCTCATCCATATCGTTCCTGATACAAACGTACCTACCGCTGGCCAACCTTTACCTTTAGCCTAGCAATGTCCATGCCCCAGATGGGTAGCTCTCAGGTAACCATACAGCTCTGCATTCCAGGTCTGTATCACCTCTTTCACCGGGTTCAATTGGCAACAGGGGCTTGTCAGGGATGCTGTTGCCGACTCGGCTATTTAATTTTGTAATTAGTTATTAAAATAATATTATTTTAAAAAATCAAACAGAAAGTACAGACATCTTCACAAACTTCATAAAACTAGTACCGTAAGTACTAGTTTTGTTGTTGTTGAGATTAGTACTTTGTGAGAGCCGCCGAGCGATCTAACTTGTAATGCTTAACCTCTCAAATAATCCTAGTATCACAAATTAAATTTTCTTGCTCTCGGTGTATTATGTACCTCCCAGGACAGCGGTACATAAACACCCTCACAAACAAGACATCAATTCCATACACAAGATTATTACAATAACGATACACACATAAATTACAACACCAAAAGACATACAAAGTTTAGAGTTATTACAAAAGAGCCGACCGACCAAATAGCATAACAAAGTGAAGAGTTTGCAGTGGAAATACGAGCCGTAAGATGGCAGCAAAAAAAAGCCAACCGGCTGCCCTTACCCACAAGGCAACCGACTGGAAATGCCGAGCTAGTCGTCCAAGTAGAACTCAGTCTCACATTGGCCAACCCCTTGGGGGGTCAACCTCCTCTACAGCAAGTAGACAATGCAATTGAGTACAAAATTGTACTCGCTAGACTTATAAATAACAAACCTATACATAGCTACGTGCAAGCTTGAATCAACAGAGAAGGCCATAGAGTTCATTTTCAGCACAAAGCAATATTTCATTTGCAATAGTGTAATAGATTTTAAGGCAATTGACCAAATCAGTTTTTACTTGTTTAAATAACAGTGAGACAATATTTAGAGACATAATAAACATCCTAGAAGTGACTTCCCAACAGCCACCACAACATAGCACGAATTACACATTCGTACCACTCGATTTCAAGTTTTATCGAAATGTTATAGTCTAACTCTTGAAAGACCTCCCCAAGCTTGTCCGTAACCAAGGACGTGGCTATTCGAATAGATTAAACCCTGCAGGGGTGTACAACTTTACCCACACGTCAGACAACCCCTTCGCCAAGCTATATAGCACACTTCCTTAGGTATAGTCGATAGAGCTAAGTCCTACAAGACGTTTTCCAATGAGATGTATAAGCTAAGAGCCGCCCGTATGGGTGAAACCCCCCGTGAACCACCCTTGTGTGTGTAGACGGGGCTCCCACGGAGGACCCACACGTTGTGTCGAAACCACCAGTAAAGCTTTGGTCAACTACCCCTCGGGTTAAAGCCTTAGACAACTACTGATGCCCCTCGGGGGTGGGAACCTAACAGGAAACCACCCTGTACACTCCCAAAACAATAGAACATTTTTCTCCCTAACAACTACCACCTGCGACTCTGAGCTAACACACGCCAAAGTGCTGAGTCAAGAGAGGACCCATATAATCTTCATGTGGATGCATGCAAAAGTTCTTGGTTTAGTGGGACAAGATTTTCGGTCCTTGCTGACTTAGGCATACCACCTCACACCCGACAAACACACCATCAACCGTATGCCCAAGTCCAAATTATTTTATTTTCAGTTTTAGTTTTTCCAATTACAATACATACATGAGTACCCTGACCCAAGTAACTATAGTGATGCTATAATGACCATCGCCGAAGCGATGATCCCCAAACTACCGCTCTAAGCCTTGTTTACATCAACTCGTATATTATATATACAAGTGATCGAGCCCATCCATCGAAGTTCTAAATCACTAGCAAGAATATAACTAAGGCTCAGTGGCAATGGGAAATATTTACCTACAAACTTATCGTCTATTCGGATTAACTATCGCTAAACGAGAAATTAATCATCAACATAGCACGATACATACATTTGCAAATAAGATAATAACATTTGAACAAAATAGGATCAACATGCATCAAAGGAGGAATTGCTTGCCTTGCTGGAGATCGTCCAGTATCGCTAAGTATCACTCTCGCTTATATTTGAATCTTTGAAACCTACTGATCGAACACAAAAAGCAAATAAGAACGAATAACGTCGAAAATAGCCAAAAAAAAATCATCCAAAATGCATGAAATTTTCACATTAGGTAGATAATGATTTTATATAAATTTAGGAATAAAAATCATTTTTTTTGGATGTTGCATACAAAAGTTATAGCCTAAACACAATCTGCTGGAAAAGAAAATCCAGAAAAATGCAACCGATTACTTTTCACCGAATTCAATCTTTTCGCAAAAAAAATTCCAGAAAGGTGGTGAATATTAAATTTTTATGGTAGACAAAGCAAGACATTATAAGAACAACAAAAATTGTTTCATCTCATTTGGAGTTATTATGAATATTCTATTCATTTCCAAAGTCACGCTATTAGTGCACAAATAATTTGAAAAATAAGATTTTTAGTGATAGTAACATACTTTAGACATATTCCACATTAAATTACATTAAAATTTAAACCATCAAAATTGATTTCACTCAATTTGGAGTTACAGAGAAATACTTATGCATTTTTGAAGTTAAATGAATTTTTGTGCAAAAATAATGTTGTACCGAAAATAATTCTACTAACAAAATTTTCTAGGATAGTAACAAGTTTCAAAACTATACCATAATAAAGTACAATAAAATGCAACCTAACAAAATTTATTTCACTTAATTTGGTGTTAAAATGAATTACTTATGGATTTTTGAAGTTCAAACAATTTAGAGTGCACAAATAAATCATTTCCAAATTATAAAAGCATTCAATACTTTTTGTACTCGGGCTTACCTAGCCACGGTCACTGACCAATAGGTCCTACGTGCACAACATTTCTTTTTCTTTTAAATTCTGATTAATTCGCTACTGACACTATGAATAATATTGTGTAATTTTTCCAGGGTTTTTCATGAACTTCATTTTTCTATAGAAATGTTACAAGTTTTTGTTTTAGGTATTTGACTTAGAATTATCTAGTTTGACTGACTAATTTAAAATAGTAAATAAAATCTAAAAATTATGAAATTTTGCAGGTGAGCTACTAAGATGTTCCAAAACATAGGAAAAATATTTCCATGCAATGTTCAATTGATTTATTTTGTGTAATCATTGGGGTCATGATTTATATGAATTAATGCTTTAGGTTTTAAAATGCACTAAACCCTTGAATGAAAATCCAAAAAATTCAAAAGACAACAAGATACATCAAAAGTTTTTAGAAGTTCATATTTTTATACATTTGAAACACAAACTCGTACTAGGGATGTTACAACTGTAAATACTAGTTATTTTCGTGGACTAAAATTCAAGGGCAAGTGTGAAGCTTTTGACTTCGTTTCAGAGAACCGGTAGCGTTCAAGTGCCTCGTGTTGTGAACCCAACGTATTGGACTGGACCAGTGCTGGCGTGCTGCTATATATATGGGCACGACTAGTGCTCGGACGTACGGTTCTAGCGCTAGCGCCGTACAGCTCGAGCGTAGTAGCAGGGATGCAGAGCCGCTTCCTCCGCTTGCTCTCCTGCAGGGAACACTCCCGGAGCCCCTCCTCCACCCCGAGGTGGTCGGCGGCTAGAGGCCGAGCCGGTCAGGTGTAGTGCAGGAGCCGAGCCGAGGGGGGCGTAGGGTTGCGGGGAGCTAAACATCACCGTGAAACATCATCTCAAAGAACATCAGAATAAAAAACAAAGCATTTAAAAAAACACATTGAAAAAATTGCAACATCACCGTGAATAGTATGCAACACTTTGTTTCTACAGATGCAACACTTTTTTCTATAGATACAACATTTTTTCTCTACATATGCAAGATCTCAAAGAACAGTATGCAACGTTATTCTCAACGGGATGCAACATTATTCTCAACGGGCCGCAACATCAACATTAGAACCAGAAGACAAAACAGATGAACATCAAAAATAAAGAATGCCGGCTTCCTCTGGACGCAAGGGGCTCACCGGTGCCGCGAGAGGGCTAAGCCTCGGGCCGAAGGCCAGGCGCGGGCGTGAGCTGCAGGCAGGCCTAGTAGCATGGATGCAAGGGCGAGCCGAGGCGGTCAAGAATGGGAGGCCGAGCCACCGGGCGTGGTGCAGAGCTAAGCCGAGGGGCGCAGGGGCAGGGAGCCGTGCAGAGCCGCCAGAGCATGGGGTGGGCGCGAGCGAGGCGGGCGGCGGCACAAACAGACGAAGATTTTTCATAGAGAAGGGAGCCACGGCCATGGGCACCGCCAAGTCATGGCCTCCGAGCGAGAGCGCAGCCACCTCCTCCCGTGGATGCCATGGCGATGGTTTCTTGTGAAGGGATACGGGTAGGCTACGATAGCAACAATTCAAAATTTCTACCATGTAAACCAGAAGCCAAGCAAGAAGATGATCACAGATCGTTACCACTAGACAGCGAGCGAAAGGAAGAAGTGTCGGGCACCTGGTCCGGACGAAGAGCACATCGATGTATCGATCGTAGTCGATCGTCCAGTCGGCCCAAAGACGTTGATGCAAAGGGTCATGGTCGATCGCCCGGCGTCCTCGTGAGTTGATCGTCTCCTCCAAAGACCTCTGCGGTTCCTTGCGAAGATCGCGGATCGCCCTAAGCGCAACAACGAGAAGCGCCTCTATGGTATCCACACGCCCAAGGAAGGAACAACCGACGCTGGTGTGCTAGCACCAAATCGCACGGCAAGGCTCTCAAGAGGATGGCGGCTAGGGTTTCGAGAGGGCAACTCGTGTCAACTCCTCCTCCCAACACCTCATGCATCTCCTTATATAGTGCCCCGTGACGGATCCTATCCAAACACGCTATTTAATCGTATTCGTCTCGGTTTGTTCCAACCCGTTAAGTGTGTGACCCGTTAGGTTCATGTGTAGTTCGGTTGTGACTCGAAACCCTTTCCGCCACGAGTCGATAGCGGTTCCTAGCAGACATAACGATTCCGAATACACACAAATTATATGGGACGAACCTTAATGCAATATGATCTACGATCGGTCTTCATCACTTACGACCGTGTCCTATCTCTATACGACCGGTTTGTATTCAATCACGACCAACTCGTAACTCCTTACGACTTGGTTTCGACCACTCTGTGATTACGCTCGACCGATCTCGACTTGCTTGTATCTCCATACGACATCAATCCGTAGTCGGTCGAACTCTTACCTCTCATGTATTCTCCTTTGTCTCACGATATCTGGTTGAACTCCGGTGAGATGTTGTGTCATCCATGGATCGCTCAATGCTTTCTCGATCGAGTATCGGATAACCTCATGTGGTCGAACTCTTCGACCACCGATGGCATGGCCATGCACTTTCTTTATCCAACCACTTCGAGGGCGAGATATCTCTCTGTTATGTTAGGAGGGCAAATCCATATCCGACCAAATCACATCCTCTCGCATGTTTCATAGCATACCCGAAAGCTACCTTTATAACCACCCGATTCTGGCGGCGTTGGCAACCCCTAAGAATGCTATTACACATGTAGGAAACCATGCTGATCTCGTGTCTAAGGATTATACATCATCATTGCTTGAGACCAACTAACGACTCATAGAATCATAACAATCTCAATAGTGTCTCAAGGTGGGTCTTATCCAACACCATGTTCTCTAACACGTGTCCACATTATTGATTCGATATCCCTATATTCATGACCGTGAAACGTGGTCATCAATCAATCATGTGTTGGTCGAGAGTCACTAGTGTTCCACCGGTGACTTTCGACCGGGGATATTTTTAGAACGACATCATCATAAGTTAAAAGGGCTTCACCAACAAGTCACATACTCATTAATCTTCATGATCGATGATTCATTCAAGGAACAAGATAACATATTATCAAATATTGTGAACATAATGAAATATAATCATCTCTATGATTGCCTCTAGGGCATATTTCCAACATCTTGGAGAGTAGTTGCGCATGTGAGGTGATGAAGGAGAGGAAAGGGAAAGGCAGCAGGAGCAGGTGGGGTTTGTTCAATAGTGGACAGGAAAGGCAGCGAGGCAGCTCTGTGCTCTTGTAGCACAACGCTACTGCTACCTATTCCACAGTGGTGACCTGACAGGTGACTGGTGAGGTGAGGTGTTAGAGATGAGGGAGTAATAAATATATAGAGAGGATGGGGGTTCGATCTAAAAAGTCATAGCAATTAATTGGAATGTGTTACTCGTCATAGCAGCGTCCGACGCTTTGGACGTCCTCATCTTATCATTACCCTATATATATTGGTCAGGTAAGTCATCTCTGGCTGGCCGGTATAACCGTATAGTTAAGCTTGTTAGTTTGGTCTTGCACGCCTTAATCGCTTTGCACTATCTGATGATTGAGACCTTTTTAGATAATGGAAGAGAAAACTCTCCCGACCTCTGCATCAAGGATACACATAGCCTATTTTATTAAAGAGTTAAAAGCACCAGAGTAACCAAAGCTATCAAAAGTGGCTTGAAGCCTTACAAGCAATGAACGACTGAAAATTAAACTCAATCATTACAAATCCTGTGACTAAACCGCCACCCATGAATGCTTAAAATTTGCTTCGCTACTACCTTCAGCCTGTCACTTCTGACTAACATAGAGTCCTTCTGAGCTGGGTTTTGCAAATTTGCCCAAGCCCTCAGCCAACGTCCACTCAAAAAGATAACCTGCAAGGGATTAGTTACAATCTTTTTTTGTCAAAACAACATCATTCCAACATAGCCAAATAGACCAACATAAGGCACTAGCTTCCATGGATTGGGTATTGACTTTTCAGTGAAGCGTCTCCTAATCAAATATCTTCCCAAAATCTAGTTTGCATTCCATTTTTAATCTAGAATGAACCAAAACGAAAAAATTGATCTTTGATTTTCATTAAACCTAACAAAAAATGAGAAGTTTCATGCTTATTTACCATCTGCGAAAGACACTTTCCACCCCAAATATTTTCTTTTTAACAAAGTTTGCCAAACGTCATCTTCATTAAGTAACTTAAATAACCATTTACCTAGTAAACTTTTGTTTTTTGTGTCTAGGTTCTGAATACCTAGGCCGCCATGTTCTTTGGGTAAACACATTAAACTTTATTTAGCAAGTCTATATTTACATTTATGACGTCAGTTACTAATTTGTATGTGGCATTTGCTGAATAAGTATGCATCAATGGACGTAATTGGCCAGGGACTTTGTGCGCTAGAAACTTAGAATATGCATGGTCAGAGAAGGGCAGTGAACAGAGTCATGACTCGAGACTTTGTTCTTCACGAGTTTGAAAGCGTCGTTACCTTTGCCTCTCTGCATTATAGTTAGTAGTTGCCCGTCTCTTTCAGAATGAACACATAGGCAAGCCTTAAGACATCTATATAAACTGCCCCCGTATCTTATCGTCCATCACAACAAGCTCAACCCATTTGCATTGCATACAACCCATTAATTTCCCAAATCAAAACTACTTTGTAGGAAATTAATCACAAATCCACTGGCATCACAGATTGAGAACCACCGCGTCGGCGCGGAGATCGTCAATGGAGATGACATCTGCAGGAAGAAGTCTGTCGAGCTGCTCGAGGAGCTCGGCCTTCCAAAGGGTCTCCTGCCTCTGGAGGACATCGAGGAGTTTGGGTACAACCGCGCGACGGGGTTCATGTGGCTGGTGCAGAGGAAGAAGAAGATCGAGCACACCTTCAAGAAGATCAAGCAGACCGTGTCCTACACCGCCGAGGTGACGGCGTTCGCGCCGAGAAGACCAAGCTGAGGAAGATCACCGGCGTCAAGACCAAGGAGCTGCTGCTCTGGCTCAGCGTCGTCGAGGTCTACGTCGCCAAGGCCTCGCCGGAGGAGGTCACCTTCAAGACCGGCACTGGCCTCTCTGACAGCTTCGATGCCACCGCATTTGCTTTCGGAGAGTAAGGAGTTACTTAACTAGCTAGAAACAAATGGTGCCAAGTGCATAACCGTATATGTTAAAGCTACTACATGCATGTATGTATGTGGCTATGTATCTATCTTTTTGCATTTCGAACATATCTATCGCATTGAGAATTTGTATAATACGTTCCTATGATTACCTGTATGGTTCTGCTCATTGGAGTGTTCCAATGTTTTGCATCGACGTAAATTCAGTTAATGAGTGCTCTCTTATAAAAGAAAGCTAGCCAATAATTTGTCCTGCACGAAACTAGTCGCACTTTAAGCCCCGTTCTTAAATTGCCCGATTTTGTCGAAGTGTTTCTCGGAGGAGGAAGAAATTGACAAAAATATACTATGTACGTCAACCATAAGAAAGCCGACTCAATTCCTTGGAAATCCAATTGATTGCCTATGGAACAGGTCACTAGCTATTGATAAGTTTTTGGAAGAATACCAAAGGAATAACTTTACCAAAAAAATTGACAATGAACGAAATAAATTCCAAATCAAATCTTACAAAAAAAAATACCAGCAAATCAAACTGTTGGACCAAGGGAGCGATTAGAAGGGGTTGAACTGGCGCCACACAAGCAACGGCATTTTTCAAAATCTTTTGCTTTAAGGAGTTTAAGGTTTTTTTACTCCAATAGTTATGCGGAGCTACGAAGATCAGAGCATAAACCCTCACAATGAAATCTCTAAGAAAAAACCCGAACAAAATAAGCTCAAACTTGCCCAGCTGTCTGACCACCAACTAGTGGGAGGTCTGACCTCTCTTAGGTGGTCTGGCCTTTACCATCGGAAAGAGTTGAAAATCAACACGATTTCAAATCCCAGAATCGATGTAACTTTCAATCCACAGCTCCAAATTACTTGAAAGTTTGCATACACCTTGCCTAAGCTATTGTGAACATAATCCATGAAGAGATCGAAGCCAATCTTGACAAAGCTTTGACATTTTTCGATCCAAAGGCAAGTTGCACTAAAATCAGGCTAAATACAAAATGATGATTGAAAGGAGCTCGTAGGAGGAATCAATTCAAGATAGCTAATGATGGTTTACTAGTCCTGACAACCTCAATCATAACAAGAATCAAGTCAAAAGCCTTTTAAAAGCAAAAACCCCAAAACCATCCTTTTTCCCACCAAAACCAGCCAAACTAAGGAATTTTGCAATGGAAAGTGCCTAGATGGAGGAGATCTGGTCCCTAAGAGATATCTCCATCACTTACATGTCCTAGATACCAAGCAAAATCAAGAGGGGGAGAAGGAACACTAGAAACCAAGCCAAATCAAGAAATTAACACTTGAACATATGATAGGAAGACTTGGACGAATTTAGAGATTTGGTTTCTACTTGTAGATGAATGTTTACAACCACTTCCTTAGGAGGACAAAGGCACTAGGGCAGCACACACACTAGTGCTCACATCTATCTCATCTCTCAAGCCCTAGCCTCCTCTTCTTTCCACTTGCCCCCCCAAATTCTCCAAATTATAGTTTCCAAGGCTTTGGTTGTTGCAATCCTACACCAACCATTATATAGTGGAGGGTAGGAGCTAAGAGAGAAACCCTAACGGGCACCCGTTAAGCCCACACACAAACTGGGTCTCTTACTCACACACGCTTCTCAAAGCATATGACGATCCACACTCTCGAATTCGTCTCTTTGTGATCTTGTCCTCCTCATGTAGTATTCTTAACCTAATCCACTTAGACTACCATCGTGGTTTCGCACACCGCCACTTTTCCAGTATTGGGTAATTTTACAAAATCTTCCTCTATCGACCTTTCTCGAATCCTTCACATCGAAGCATCATCCATGCTTCGCCATCATCCATGTGGCCCCAATGACTTCCCACACCAAGCCTCTCACATGTCCGAATCCCACAGAATCGTCCTCGCTTGCATACAAGCCCAAGTCACTTGGCGCACCACATGCCTTACCATACACCATGACCGCACCCCGCTTTCTTGACTATTCTGGACCTCAGCTCCTTCCTAAGCTTAGCTCCAGTGCACCTTACCGTTGCCCGTCATGTCCACAACTTTGCAAGTCTCGATCATCTTCCGGTAGCACCTTGATTGTCCTAGACCTAAGCTCCTCTAGCTTAGTTCTAATCCCTTGACCAATCTGGACCTAAGCTCTCCTAGCTTAGTCCCGGTCCCGTTTGCCTCACCATGATGTAGCTCCGGAGACCTACAACCAACACCAACAAACAAACCATCACATAGCACCACACAATACACAAAATCATCAATCGACACAATTGATGAGTCGAGAACACATACATTCTTGCTTCACATCCGGAAGCATCACTTTACCTTATCGTCGATATCCTCCTCTGCCTCCCGTCGGATGACCCCGCGTGCCTCGTCCGCGCCTCCCTCGTCTACAAGCCCTCGCACCGTCTCCTCACCGACCCCGGCTTCCTCCACCGCTACTGTGCGTTCCGCCGAACACCTTCTATGTTGGTCTTCCTCCACAACGCTACCGACGACCACCGCAGACTGCACCTTGCCCCTCCCAACATCGTTCGGTTCATCTTCGTCTTAGAAGTGAGCTCCACCACATTCGCTTGTCCACACATAGGGCAAACAATAAGGGGAAGCCCGCTCTTCTCGTGCCTCGGCAAGGGCACTGCACTCCTGCTAGACCGCATAGATGAGCTACAGTGAGATCGTCAGTGAAGGGGAGAGCGTCACCGCCTTGGTTGCCTTGGCAGTCGGGAGAGGAGGTCAGGGAGTGTAGCGCGATCGGTGCGTGCACCAGGCCCGATCGAACCATATGCCTTGGGCCAGACGATCCCATGGGCATAACAGTCATTTCAGGCAGGGTGAAATACGAAAATGGATTACAAAATACAAAAATAGCATAAAATGACAAATAATTAGGCCAAACGTAGAAAATAGAGCGAATCGTTAAAGACGCATGAAAGATAGAGCAAATGATCAATTTTTCCAAGTTCATAGTTCACATGTTGCATAGTCACGTTTTCCTTGTGAGGCCGTATCCGACGAATCCGCTAGCATTACACATAAAAGCGTAGTTACTGGATTCGCTATAAAACCCCATGAATCGTGAACCGGATTTGTCGATCGCGAACCGGATTCGTCAAACCCGAACCGGTTGAAGGTACGAAGTTTGTGTTTACAGTGAAAATCAGAAGAAAATGTGATGACCTATAAACCAAATCCCATACCACGATTCGAACGAACGCCTTCTCCCATCGAAGGCGGCATTTACTGACACTAATCACTAGGAAGCATACGAATTCTCGCCGGGCAATGCAGAACCAAATCAAAACTCTACTGCAATTCAATTTTGCCCATTTCGTAATCTCAAATCCACCGTGGCAAAAGGCAGAAAGCAAATGGCGCAGCGGCTGCGGCGGGAGAAGCAGCAGCTTGCTCGCCTCTGCGACCTCGTCGGCGCCTCCCTCCTTCCCCTCCTCGTAAGCGACTTTTGGGCACTAGTCTCTGATAACTCCGGCCACCTAGCCTCTAACTCCACCTGCGCCGCCCCCTGCAGGAACCAAAGCCGCCGCGGCCGCAGCTCACGCGGGAGGACGAGCGGCGGATCCTCCTCGCGCTCTCCCGGGTAATCATCCTCTAATGTGGTTCATTGCGCCTCAAAGATTTGTTTCTGATATTTGTTTGGGGATTGTTTTAGGTAAATAAGGTCATTTGAGGGTGGGAGGAGGAGCAAGGGTGCGAATTCGATCAGGTATTGCTTCCAGTACCCAATGATTTGGCCCCCTTTTTTTGTCGTAGTTTTAGTTGGATTTACGTTAGCGATTTAGCGGTTGCTTTTATGTTTGGGTGTAGGGGTTTGGATTCACATTGATCAAACCAAACCTGTAGTTAGTACTATATCTGTGGCACATAACTGTAATATGCAGTGTAAGTGTCCTCACGGAGCAGCTAGGCAGTTCCAATATGCAACCGATACTGTAATTTTGTTTGGAATTGTAGAATGGGGTCAATTAGTTAAGGAATGATCTCGGTTATGAGGCAATTTTGTTTGGTTTTTGCCATTCAGTGCCAATTATGCAACCAAAACTACATTAAGGCTCCCTTTTTTCTTCTCTTGCATCAGAACAATCTCTATTGCAAACTTATGATCACCGTCCCATAACTCTCCAGGCTCAGTCCATATGGAACAGATTCCATTTGAAAAGCAGTTGTATTAAATATCTATTATCTAAAACCCGATTCAATGATATCAATCTACTACCCGCATATAATGTCTTATCACTTTATTCAAGTGTGATTCTTATGAGCAATTGAGCATTAATTTAAATGTGAGCTCTTTCTATTCATCTGTTTTTATAGAAATTTTCCAATTCAGCTTACTGTGCTTATATATGTATATTGCTATGTGTTTAGTCATCTGGATAGCGGGGGGATGCAGTTCCCATGTAGATTTATCTGAAATATTATGTGCTATATCTTATTTTTAGGTTTAGTGGCATCACTCATACCTGTCATGTATCTTATTTTTAGGTTTCTTTAATTTGAAATTTACTGTGAATCTAGTGTACAACATCCATTGACTTTCGTACAGCTTTCTTGAGAGATAAAACACATTCATTTGTTTCTTTCCCTTTCCTTTAGGAGATTGTTTCATGTTCTGGAAACGTTCACAGTTGCTGTTTACCACCCGACCAGCATTTTGATGATGGATTGAGCTGCCTGGCTAATATTGTCTCCATATTGGTAAGAACAAATGTATTCTTATTTCCGTTTCAGTAATAGAAATAGGGTTGTCCCCAGATTAAAAAAAATATTGGTAAGAAGTAAAAATAACTCATATGCTGTTTTCCTTGGCTCATGCTCTACGATGCACAGGTACGTGATACTGGTACGCCGATACGGCGATACAACATTTCCTAAAAAACTCCGATACGTTGGCACGGTAGTATATATATAATAAAAGTAATAAAAATATATAATATAAAAGATAACTGATAAACTCATAAGACGCACATAAATACTAGTACATAATAAGGTCATATAACTCAGTTCAACAACCATACGGTCCATAACATAGGCAAACATAGAGAAATAAGGTCCATAAGACACACATCAACTTAGTACATAACCAGTAGGACTAAAATGATCATGACAGAGCATAGCATATCATCAACCGAAAGTCGTTCCATCTTCATCCTCTTCTTGGGTCTACTCCCTAGTCGGCCTATCATCATCTTGTCATCCATCTTCGCACAGCTCCATCTCCAACTCTGGCTCATCATGTGAGAGATTAGCAATCTCATTCTCAAGGATGCCCACACCAGTAGTAAAATTTTCATGGCTATCTGCTCCAACATCCAACATCATTGTTGTTCCATTTAGATATTTTTCTCGATTTCCTTGAAAGAAGACGAGGTTGGTGTGAACAAATACCAAATCTTCATGGGCTTCATGGGTTTGGGCTTCGAGGATTTTTTATTGGGCGTACCAGCACCACACGCATCTGAAAGCGATTCCTATTCTTTTTTTGTTTTGTTTTAATTCGTAAAAATCCCGATACCTCTGGATACCATACGGGCGCCGCACCCAAGCCGTACTAGTACCCCGTTGTAACAGCCCAAAATCCCTAAGTTGGATTAGTTAAGCATTTAATGTGCATTTGTGAAATTTTGGACTTTTTAAAATGTGGATATCATGGGGATAAGCCCATGATCTTAGGATGATGAAACAATTGGCAATGTTGCTTTTGGTTTGAAGTTTCAGCGTTTTCGCAAAGTTTCTGGTTTGTCGGGTCATTGGCGGTCGACCGCATTTTGGCTCGGACCGCCAAGCCTTAAGTGAAATTCTGATTTAGTCCCAAGGGCGGTCAGACCGGCCAGAACGGTGGTCTGACCGGTTTTGTGCTGATTATTGATGTAATTAGTGAATTGATTTTGGATTAGGCCATATCCTTGTTTGATAATGCATATGTGTTGCATATTGCATGTTTTGGCTAATGTGGGTCAAGTTGTGAAGAACTTGTTCCCGGATTCGTGTTTGCTTGTCTATTGCTATGCAGGCGGCTTGGAGGTCAACGACGGTCAACGGCGAGGAGGATCGGTACTAAGCTTGGAGAGCTGAGGTCCAGAACGATCAAGGATGCCGGGTGAGGTCAAGTGACTCAAGCATGGCGCAGAATGGATGAAGATGACCGAACGGGTAGTTCGGTGCGACTGGTTGGATCAAGCGGTGCGGGGGTCGGTGCAAGTGCCAAGGTGGTCCGGTGGGAACCGGATGGGAGAGACTTGCTGACACGATGAGAGCCACTGGATCAACCTACACGTGGCGAAGCATGGATGTGTTTTATGTGAGTTTGGACTCGGTCTTCGGAAAAGATCGAGAAGGGTATTTTGGTAATTTCACCAAATCGCATTGGTGACCTAATGCCAACCATGCGCAAGCAAGGCGGTGGTCAAGAAGTGGATTATGTCAAAAGAAGTGAAGGCGGCGCTTTGAGATGCGTGCGTGTGTAACCCGTTTGTTTTGGGCCTTAACGGGAGCCCATTAGGGTTAGGTCTTCTAGAAGCTCTAGGCCTCATATAAATAGTAGGGGTGCTGTTAGGCAGCTACCTCAAGCACTTCATTTGTAAACCCTAGTTTGTCTTAGGGCTTAGGGAGAAAGAGGAGAGGCTTAGGGTTCTAGGGAGATGTGTTGAGTTGAGTGCTCATGGATTGAGCTTTGCCCTCCATGGATGGAGTGGCTGTAACCAGCAACCAATCGTGAATCAATCTATGGGTGATTGTTCAAAGATGAGTCTTCGTGTGTTTTCCCTTCTCTTTTGATGATTTTGGGTGCTTCCTTGATCCTGTGGTTTTTGGTTTGTTTCGTGCCCTCTTTTACCTTGCTGTGATATGTGGGAATACATCTAGGATCATCTAGATCATCATTCTCTCACGAGCATGATTTGGATCAAGTTTTTCGTTTTTGCCCGGTTTTGAACCTTCCTTCGGTAAAACAGAAAAAGGTCGAAACTTTGATGTGGGTCTACTCAATCTCTTCTTGGAATAGGTTCCTAATATTCTTAGAAAGGTGTGTTCCAAATTTGGTCAAGTTTGGCCGTGTAGATCAAAAGTTAGACCGATTTTTCGTTTGGTTTTTCAGTCGATCAGGCCGATTTTGTTGTTCATCGTCGGGCGGTTTGACCGCCAATATCGTAGCCTCGACCGCTAGGCAAAATATTTGACCCGCCAATTTCAGAGGTCGACCGCCCATCTATTTGAGATTTGAGTTTTTGGTTATTTTGGTTGTTTTGCTTTGGGGTTTTGATTCATCCCCCCCCCCTCTAGTCGCCTTTCCGGTCCTACATAAAACTTTTTGTTGCAACAAATAGGTTTCAATTGTGTGAATGTTTTAGTTGGTTTCTATATTCTTGGATATGCTTGTTTGGATTTCTGGAATTTATTGGAGGTTATTTGGTTCCTATTTAATTTGCTTGTTCGATTTTGAATTTGAATTTAAAACACAAACCTAATAGGTAAATAAAAAATAGATATGAAAATTCATAATTAAAAATCCAAACTCAGCATAATTCTAAATACAAATTGAGGAATTAATCAAAGCATGTTTTGCAATTCTTCTCACATCCAGTAATAATAATCAATATTAAATCAAATGGTTGAAAGACTGCATGTAAATTTAATTATTTTGATTTCTTGTTTTTGCATGCATCACAAGAATCATGTCATTATACATGCATTAGTATCGACGCTCTTTTCTTATTTGATCGACCGCAGGCAAAACGCTCGCGTGTCCTTTCTTTTCCGGTCATCCGTTTTTTCCCTTCCCTGCTAACTCCTTTTGCTTCTCTCCTTCAAATCTCATCCAAAAATTCTAAACCAAGCCATGCATGCATGTTATACCACCGCGATCGTCATCGCACGACCAACCCATTTCTACAATTTGTTTTCGCATGCATGGCAGTTTGAGCGAGTTCGCAAAAAGGGAGAATAGGTAGCAGATGAAACGCCTGCGTGTTCACTCTTTTCCCTAACTTCTCTCCTCGCAATCACAACTAAAAACCTAAAATCGTGCGACGCATGTTATACCGTTGTGTTCGTTGTCGCGCAAGCATTCCATTTTCGCAAGCGATTTCCACATGCAAGGTCGTTTACGCAAGTTAGAAAAAAATGAGGGAGAAATACACTGCTATATTCACTACCCTTTTTTTTCACTCTCTACTGCCACCTCCACTACACAGCAATCTTCTTCACTCATCCCAGCCGAACCCCTTTTTCTCCTTGCCATTTCTTGCTTCACTCTCCATCCACTTTTCCAGCCGAAGCATTACATGGTCTGCCACTCTTTTGCCACAACCGAAACATCCTCTCTCCCATGCTATTCTTTTCTTTTATCCCTCCTAGCATACAGGGCGGATCCAGTATAGGGACATGGGTGTACAGATGTACACCCATTATTTTTGAAAAAAAACTCAGTATTTATTAAGTATATTAGGTATATATACTAGTAATATACTTAAAATGCGTACTGTACACTACACTGCGTTCCAAATTCCCGATCGAGCCGGTGCTCCCGTCTGCGCAGGTGCAGGCGCGCAGCCCACTCAGCCCAACTCCACCACGCGGCCTTACCTCTTCCTCTCTCCTTCCCGTTGCTCTCAGTTGGTTCGGCCGAAACACACCCAGCCTGGAGCAGTGGAGCTTCTTCTTCCCCCAATTTCTTTCTCTACACCTCTCTCTCTCTCCATTTCCATTTCTTTCCTCTTCTGATTTAGCTTTGGCACAACCATTTCTCTGGCTTGGGCTCCCCATGGCGCCACCAGTGTTCTTGCCCGCTACTGCGGCGCCGCCGCCGCTGACTCCCCGTGCCTGTGCGTGCTCGCCTCCCGTGCCCGTGCGCTGCGTCCCCTGCGATTGCCCCGAGCTCCTCCCCGGCTCGCGCTCGCCCAGGGTCGCCTCTAGCTCAGTCGTGCCCGGCTGGTCCGCTCCTCCTCCCGGCCTTGGTTCCGGCCCGATCCCGCTGCGCACCCGTCTGGCCGGCTCGGCCTCCGGCCGCTGGCCGCCTCGGCCCACTGCGCCTGTGCCTCACCGCTGTGCAGTTCAGGGTTTCAGCAAGAAGTTTATCACTTCTCTTGGTTTGTTGGATTGGAGGAGATGGAGTCATATGGCACAGTACCAATAGCTCCTGTAATCCTGTTTATGGGATGCTCATTGATAGTTTCTCCAAGGCTAGCAGGCTGGAGACAGCCTTGGAGTTGCACAAACAGATGATGGAGGTCTCATCGTCCCTAAACATGACCAGCAAGGGCATGTATGCCTCATTAATACGGGCACTTTGTTTAGCATCTCAAGTTCAAGAGGCATTTGAATTATATAGTGAAATGACAAGGAGAGGCCTTGTGCCAGAGTTAAGTGTCTTTGTTTGCCTTATAAAGGGACTAATTGAAGTGAATAAGTGGAATGAAGCCCTCCAGTTGTGTCATGGTATATGTCATATTGTCATGAGTTAGTCCACTTCTTGCATATACTGCTCAAATTATCTCTTTATTTTCTGCCCTTATTCTTGCTATAGATGAGGTATTGTTGTCAGCCCCATGATATCCGAAAAGAACTTTGAAGGGAACATTGACTTAGGAGATAATTTTGGTTCATATTCATTTATTTCTTTGCTGAGATTTACTCAATTGTGAGATCAATTTGTTAGTAAAGTGAAGTCTAATTCACCTGGATCCAGGGAAGTACAACTTGAGCCAGTTAAAGGATGAGATGCATTTTTTCAATATACATATCAACATAAACGATTTCAGTTCAGATTCTTTATAGATAGAGCAAAGTGGAGATATACATATCAAGAATAAAAGGATTTTAGTTAAGGCTCTGTATTAATACAAGGAATTGGAGAGAGTCCTCTTTAACTGCATGAGAGGTATTATCATGCCACAAGGTGTAGAATAGGTTTTCTTTTTTATCTTCTTTGAGTTTAGGCCATCTCTTTTTTTAAAATCTACTAACTTCTTAGTGACTGTGGTATGCATATTTGTACAATTTTGGTATAGTTAAAAGAGAAGATTATTCTTTCTTAAATGTCCAATTATTTATGTGAAGCTTTTGTTTTTCATACCTAGTAATTCGTAACATTGGTTCAACAACATTTTGATCTACTACTCTATGCCTCATATGTAGACTGCAGAGCAGTCAAAAACTACGGACATTTATGTTTTACATTGAACAACATATTTGCAACTCCGAACACCCATTCTGAAAATCCTGGATCCGCCACTGCTAGCATAGCCAAGAGACATCCCCTCCACGCCATTGTTTCTTCCCAATAGAGTAGAACTTCTAGTCGTTGCTTTCTCCCCCAAGCAAGAACACATGTCCATCTTAAGCCTTCTCTCCTTCCAATCACTTCTAAGAACACAAAATCAATCTATGCATGTCACGCCATCGCGTTCCTCATCGCTTAAGCTTCCCATCCATACTAGTACTTTTCGCATGCAAGTTTGTTTGAGAGTTTTGCAAGAAAGGAGGAAGAAACATGCACTGTAGCAGATTGATGCACTACTGGACGGCACCACAAGCATGTAGTGCAAGGTGGCGGCTGGTGGTAGAGCATAGTGACCAAGGGCGCGGCTGAGGGGCAGCTCGGCAAGGTGGCCCGGAGGTGGTGCCGGCAAGCGTGGAGGAGCTGGTGGCGTGGAGCTGCAGCTGTGGCAGCTCGCGTGCTGCTGGCCGGCAGCAATGCAGCTGCAGTCCAGCAGTACATGCAGCGGCGAGGCAACGACATCGTCGACGGCGATGCGTGCGAGCGGCTCGGGTGGTACGGCGCGCGGTGGCGCTGCAGCCCGGCACAAAGACGAGAGGCGGAGCCGACAAGAAGCGTGACGCGGACGAGTTCGGCGACGACAACGCGGACACGGAGCCGAAGACATCGTCCGGTGGTAGTCGCATGCCTAGTGCGTGCGACGGTAAAATATTTAGTCCTATTGCGTTACCGCGTTCCGATATTTATTTACGCATGTTGCATCATCATAAGCATAGCATTGTTTCTACTGTTGCATGTTAAATGTAATTAGTAAATGGAAATTTAAATGAAGTGAGGAGATTAATCAACAAAACCTCATAGTAGCAAACTCCTTCTGATGAAGTGTATGAGCAGAAAAGGGAGTTTAGTGCTTAGTGCTATGTTTAGCAATTAGATCACTCAAGGCTTTGATTAATAAATGAGTATATGTTGTAGTAAGATGATCTAGATAACAAACACTCGTACTAAGAAAATTCATCTAATTGAATGCATGAACAGAGAATGTGTTTAGGTCAAAAATTGATATTGGCAGTGCGTAATAACATAACTAACTCAAGTAGTTAGAGTTTTCTTGATTCTTTTAACTTTTGAACATCTATCGAATAATAGCAAAATCCTTGTTATTGCAATGTTGGTCAGAGAAGGTTAATCAAAGTAAGTACAGTGATTATGATACCAACTCATCAATATGGATTTAGAGAAATTCATTAGATAATACCCCAAGTCAAAAATCAGTAAAGTAAACATTTTATTGTCTAGCCATTAGTATTTAATCTAAAAGAGTAAAATTATTTAGAAGGCAAGCAAATCTGAAAAATAAGCATCTATGGATGTCCTTAACAAACTGGGAATGCTTTGTTTTGGCAAAATTAATATGTTGGGAAATATTTGAGATTAGAAATTTTGCTGTAGTTATTAGCATCTAGGTTAAATGAGGGAACTAATCTAAGAACCTGTGCGGAAAAAGGTTTATTCATAATGAACAGTAGACCTTATGCTATAGTGTCAATTTCAGTAAATTATAACTAATTCATTTTAACTCCAATTCGAGTGAAATCAATTTTGTTGGTTTCCATTTTTAATGTACTTTAACTTGGCATAAGTTTGGAACATGTTACTGTTACAGGAAACACTTTTGGCAAAATTACTTTAGGATTAGTAATATTGTTGCATTACAAATTGCTTTAACTTCAAAAATGCATAAGTATTTCTCTGTAACTCCAAATTGAGTAAACCCAATTTTGTTGGATTCCTATGTTAGTGTAGTTTATTTTAAAATAGGTTGTGAGCATGAAACTGTTACTAAAAATCTTATTTTACATGTAACATGTGCACTACTTTCATAACTTTGAAAAATCATAGGAAATTCATCTTAGCTCCAAATGAGGTGAATCAAATTCCATTGTTCATCTCATGTGGTGCTCTACCTACCATAAAAATTTCAAGTACACCACCCCGCTGAAAATTTTCACCAAAATAATTAATTCAGATGAACAAGAATGGCGCAGCAATTAAATTGAATTTTCTAGAAAACTGACTTTCAAACTGCCATAACTTTTGCATAGAACATCCAAATCAATTTATTCTTGTTGATAAATTCACCTAAAATCATGATCTAACTTATGTAAAGTTTTCATGATTTTTGGATGAATTTGAATTTTTGGGTCTTTTCGGTTTTATTCATTTCTTATTGTGTTTCCGATTCTTTCGGTAGGTTCCGATGATTATATTGAAACCATGAGTGATCCTCTGTAGCAAGAAAGTAATCTTCAGCAAGGCAAGCAGATTGATCATAAATGTCCTATTACTTTCAAGTCTAATACTTTGTTTACAAATTGTATGTATGCATGCTTTTGTGTCAAAGTAATTTTCCCGATTAGAGGTAGCTATTCCTATTGCATGGTTGCCCTTAAATTGTCATCCCCTACCACAAAACATAAGTTATTAATATCGCTGGTGAATTAGAGCCCGGTGATTTAATTATGCTCTTTTATTGTCTTTGCGGTGTCATGCTTAGAAATGCTTAGCTACCGGTAGAATTGGGCGGTTATCGACTTAGTCGATAACCTTGATCACACAAAATTATTATTATTACTATGCTCAGCACCTTGTGCTTTGTTACTTTGTAAAGTCAAAAACTGAAAATAAAATTGTTTCATGACTTGGGCACAATGGATGTTGGTGTGATCTGTTGGGTGTGAATGGAATGGTGCCTAAGTCCCCAAGGACTGAGTTACTTGTGTCACTAAGCCAAGCGCTTTTGCGTGCTAACCACATGAGAGGGATATGGGACCTCTCTTGACTTAGTACTTTAGCGTGTGTTAGCTCCGGGTCGCATGGTGGATGTGTGCGTTGTGTTGAAAAAAGAAACTTGTGTGTGTTTGGGTGAGTAGTGGTGGAGGTTATCCACTGCAAGGAGTATTGTCCTTTATAAGGAGATGAGCATCTTTGATGACTCCGCATCAACATATGGGGCTTCTTCCCATATGGGCGACTCGTAGTTAATGCACAATATTGGAAATGTCTCATAGGACTTAGCCGTGCCGGCATACCAAAGGAAGTGTGCTCATTCCGGAGGCAAAAAGGCGATCTGACGTGTGGGTACATTGGTATACCCCTGCAGGGTTCAAACTATTCGAATAGCCTCGTCCTAGGTTATGGACATGCTTGGTAAGGTCGTGCAAGAACTAGACTATAACATTTAATTAAAACTTGATATGGGTGGTATGAATGGGGAATTCATACTATTGTTGTGGTGGCTATTGGGTTAGCCACTTCCAGGATGTCTTGTTATTATTTGTTACTTATTTACCGCTGTTTTTATCAAATAAAATCAGATTGTAAACTGCTTTCAATCTATTAAATTATTGCAAATGAAAACACGCTTTATGTTTGAAACAGTCTAGAGCTGCTCCACTTAAATAAGCTTGCATGTAGCTATTTATATAGGCTCACATTACTCTACGTAAGTCTTGCGAGTATATTTTTGTACTCATTTGGTTTGCTTAATAAATTGTTGCAGAGGAGGAAGTTGAACCCCAAGGGTTCCACTTTTGCGAGATGTGCGGTGGTTTCGACGACTAGGTTGGTGGCCCGGTTGGTTGCCTTGTGGGTTTAAGGCATACTACTTGGCTTTTGTTTATCGCCATCTTATGACACCTTGCTTCCGCTGTTATTTAAGACTCTTTAGTTGTCATTTGGCCGGTCGGCTCTTTAGTTGTCATTTGGCCGGTCGGCCCCTTTTGTAATAACTTTATATTGTATGTTTTTTGGATTGCTTAGTTGTATCTTTGGATTCTATGTGTTGAATGGAATTGATGCATAATTTTTGTATGGGGTATGTGTACTGCACTTCTGGGAAGTACATATACGCCGAGAGTGTTGTGAAATTTGATTTGTAATGCTTAAATCATCTTAATGGTTAAGTATTACAAGTTAAATACCCCGGGTTCTCATACCCGTACTGTACCAGGTGCTGGTACAAGGCCCATGAGCAGTACCTTCGCATCACAGCTCATGCTTCACATTTCCACAAAATCCCAGTTGGCACTTGGTAGGACCCTCAGTCGGCACGTGCAAACCTGTTATGTTACTCTGTTGGTGAACAATGGCTGTTTTGACCAAATATATGTTTTTTTTTCTGTTGCTATACACCAATAGAAAGTTATGGGGGAAGCAAAGTGGCCACCGCCCTGAACCAACCTGTCCATCAGTGCACATGCATCACAATTTGGCCATCGAGGTTTTCGGGTGATAGTAGCCTAATACCTCATTCAAAGTTTTTTGCATTAACAGCACAAACGAATAACACTTCTGTTGTGTTATTTTCTAATAATAGCTTTGGTCTTCATTGTCTGTAACCTTCTTCTTTAGCATTGGGGTATACTCTTGGCATGAGGATAACAGTAGGGAGGAAGCTTTATCCCAGTCAACTGTGGATCTCTGTATCATATTGTCAGTTGATCCATAAATAATGTTAATGTGTCAAAACTACTCTTACCGATAGATGAAAATGGACAAGAAAAAACAACAGCATAGCACCGATAATTAACCAAAGGAAGTTTTGGAACTTGAATGCATAAAAAGTTTTACCTACATTTACTACTTTCGTATTAGATTAATAAATGATGCGACTGCAGACCATTTTATTACATGCCATACCTTTAAGTTTGTTTTTAACAGTTTATTCTTGGAGTGGCAATCTATCATAAAATTTGGTGATGTTCCCTTAATGATCTACTTCCTCCGTCCACATATATAAGTCGTTTTTGACTTTTCACAATGTCCAATGCAAGATTTGACTATGCTTTTTGTTAGATATGTATATAGCTTAAGGTGTTCTTTGCATATTGTCTTATCCTGAACATGATATATTGGCATTTTGGCCCATTGGAATAGATGAAGTCTCCTTCCAATATGGTATCAGGGCTAGGGTTAGGGTTTCCCACGTGACCGCCACCTTCACCGGCCGTAGCCCTCCCCGCGCCCTTCACCCGTCTTCTGCGAGCCTGCTTTCTGCTCCCCATGCCATGAAAGCAACTGCTGTTCTCTGCTCTCTCGCCTCGAAGCCGCCACAAGCTTCGACCCGATGCCACTTTGGTTGCCACCGCCACAGCTCCTCCCCGCCGCCGGATCCACGCCCCGCGAGCCGGATCTGCGCCGGACCGCCCCCGATGTCATCGTTTTCGTGCAGCCCGCCCCTACGAGCACCGCCGCCGATCTTCATCCCAACGACGCCGGCGTTGCCGAACTCCATCCTCGATGCCGCCGCCAGATGCAAGACCAAGTTATTGCTCTTCAGTATGTGCCTTCGGAGTTTAGTTAGCAGATTTCCTCACCAAGGCACATGCTACAGTTCAGTATAGTTTCCTTCTCTCTAGACCTAAACTCGGTGTTGTTGATCCACCATGAGTTTGAAAGGGGTGTTAGATATGTATATAGCTTAGCGTGTTCTTTGCATATTGACCTATGTTGTACATGATATATTGGCCTTTTGGCCCATTGGAATAGATAAAGTCTCATTCCAACACTTTTTTTAATCAAAAATTCATAATATACTAGCATTTTTTAAAAAAATATATATGTTTCATGAGAGTATTTTGCAAGACGAATCCAATAATACTAGTTTCTTGTAGTCAATCTATATACTTTTACAATATTAATGGTCAAAGTTTCAAAAGGTTGACCGCAAGGATCCCACGGCAACCTATATTTCTGGACGAAATATCTTGTGCAGAACTATTCATGCCATTAGGTTGCCCCCCTCCTGTATGTGCAGAACTGTGTCTGTGTGTGCTACTGTCTACAGTGTTTTGGGTTGGTGATCTGCATCGTTCTTCCACATTATCCACTTTCAGGCAAAATAATTGGCTTGTGTTATCTTATTTGTGTTGTCTGTACATTGCAGTCCAATACAATAGCATGCCTTGGCTAGTATGCTACTAACCTTCGATAGCACCTCATTGTTTTCAGGCTGGCTTCCTTGGTTTTTGCAGTGATTATGTTAAACACTCAGCTGAGAATATCCTGATTGCCATCTCTAATCCTCTAATGAAGTTTGTATGCTGCTCATGCTTCTCCTTTTTTCGGTGACAGATTTTTCGGTGCATGCGCTTCTCTGTCAAATTAATTATTTATTATTCCATGGCTGTTACTGTATTCTTAGGAAACTGTTTGGATTCAGTTTCTTGACCTGATATGGGCAGCTATACATACAGTATCAACATGTGTTCATAATGCTTTACCTTCTACAATTGATTCCACCAGTTGTTTTGGAGAAGGGTCAATTTGTTGTACCTCTGTTGTGGAAAGCCTAAGTCACAACATTACTATTTCAAGCACCAGTATCACAAGATTCATGGCAGTACTTCAGCTCCGGTGTCTCAATATTAGTGGGCAGATGATGGCCAACCTCTTTCGAGTATTACACGCTATTTTAAAGTTTCTTAAACACAGTGACTGTGAATTGAAATGTGGCTTCATTTCTCTATCCATTCATCATATTCAGATGATTTGTTGGGATTCTTATTATCAACTCAATGCTAGAGAACTTGGAAGCCTTGTCATGGATGGCAGATTTATCTTAAGTAATGATTCAGCACAGTCAGGAATTCTTTCAGGTAGTCTCCTTCAGCTATTGTGCTCTTTAGTTGAGCAAAGTGATCTGGAAGACACAGATGGACGACATATGTATGCGAAGCTTGTAGATGTAATTACTAAGTTAGTGGCTTTATGCGAAGCTTGTAGATGTAATTACTAAGTTAGTGGCTTTCTTACAAGAGCAACAGGAAATCCCAAAAAGTCTCTCTCAATATTCAAAGCACAAAATTCTGGTAATTTCAGGCTTCAGAGCTCTTCTGTTTTGGCTGCATGAATTTTTGATTGCTTCTGTACAATAATAATGAACTAAGCACAGATCTTTGTTGACCAGTGTGCAGATCAAGTTTTTTTTTTATGAAATTAAAAAAATCTGTAGTCAGACACTTATCAGTCTGTCGTTTCTTTTTGAGTGCAGATGGTAATGATGCGTCTTAAGCCTTACATGCGTTTTATGTGCTGGCTGCACGGTAAATTGAAATAGGACTTTTGGCCTCCCGTGTCGCTCCTGGCGACACCGGCGACACTAAACCCTAGCTCGAGCCCACCCCCTCCCCACCTCCTCGCTGCCGCCGCCGCCGGGCGACGGCAGCGGCAAGCGGCGGTGGGACCTTCTTCATGCTTGAGGCGGCTTCACGCGAAGACCAGGCGACCTCCAAGCAGAGCGGTCATGGTGGGCGCTTTGGATCTGGAGCGAGGTCGGGGCCGGCGGTGGCCCGAGGCCCCGAGTCCGCGTCGGCGCGTCCCCCCCTTGGCGCGGTGGGCTTCGAGGTCGAGGCCATGGGTCGATGGATGTTGAGGATGCACGGAGCTCGGAGGGCGGCGTCGGCATCGACCACGAGGGAGTGGAAGCCGGTGGAGGTCGGCGCTTTGGCCAACAGAAGAAGTCCCGATCCAGATCCACGAGGAAGAGGAAGCCCGAAGGAGGTCGTCGCGTCCTGGGTACGAGATCTGGGATCTGGAGCGAGGTCGGGGGCCGACGGTGGCCGGAGGCCCCCCGGAGTCCGCGCCGACGGCGTGCTCCCCCTGGCGGCGGCGAGGACGACCTCAGGGAGGCTGCTCGTCGAGGCCTGGTGCGGCCTCCCGTGCCTCCTACGCCACCGGCTCCGCGCCCCTTCGCCGTCAAGCTCCTCCCCTTCTTTTGGCTGGTCTTCTCCAGATCCAGCCTATGGGGAGCTCGGCGGCGGGGACGTCCGATGTCGGCGGCGAGGACGTGCTCGGGGAGGCTGCGCTTCGAGGCCTTGTGCGGCCTTCCGTGCCTCCTCCGTCGGCTCTGCGCCCCTTCGCCGTCAAGCTCCTCCCCTTCTTTTGGCTGGTCTCTCTAGATCTGGCCCGTGGGGAGCTTGGCGGCGGGGGCGAGATCGGGGAGGCGGCTCGTCCGAGGCCATGTCGGCCGCCGCCAAAGCCTTCGCTGTGGAGCCCCCACCCCTTCTCGCTGGTCTTCACCGGGGAGCTTCGGCGATGGGGGTGGCGCTTGGTGGCGTCTTGGCGGAGGCTGCGTGGATCAAGGCCCTTAGCGGTGAAAGCGGCGTCTTTGGCGTGTCCCTTGTGGCGAAGCGATTGTGGCGGCGTTGAGGCCATGTCGCGCCGCCAAAGCCTTCGTGGAGCCCCACCCCCCGGCTGGTCTTCACCCCGTGGGGAGCTTCGGCGATGGGGTGGCGCTGGTGGCGTCTTGGCGGGGAGGCTGCGTGGATCAAGGCCCTTGGCGGTGAAAGCGTCTTTGGCGTGTCCTCAGGCGGCGATTGTGGCGGCGTTGAGGCCATGTGCGGCCGCCGCCAAAGCCTTTTGTGGAGCCCCACCCCCTTCGGCTGGTCTTTCGGCCGTGGGAAACTTCGGCGATGGGGTGGCGCTTGGTGGCGCGCGGTGAGAGGCTGCGTGGTGTTAGATTGATCTCAGCCGATTAGCCCAACGGCTAATCGGCCTTGATCCGCGCCGATCGAAGGCGTCGGCCGACCAGGCCGATGGGCCCGTCGCACAAGCGCTATAAATAGAGGGTGGGGGCGGCGGCTCGACTTCGAGGTTGGCCTGAGCTGCAACTCCCACCGATAAACCCTAGACCGATCTAGAGAGGGACGCGCAGTCAGCGGCGGGAAGCTCCATCGCCGTCCCCGTCGCCGGATCTTCACCGCCGTCACCGACTTCCTCTTCCCGACCGTCGCCGCCTTGCGGCGCAGACTTCACCGACGAACCAGCGATGGCCGGCTCCTCCTCCAACGCGTCGGACGGTCGGTAATCGTTCTAACAATGGTATCAGAGCCTGGTTTTTGGGATTTATGGATCGGTTAGCAATTAGAAGGAGATGATTCTTTTGCAAATCCTGTTGATAAGTCCCTAGATCCCGAACAATTAATCCCCATATCGACCGATTAAAATCTTGGATCGGAAAAACAAAAAAAAAAGGGAGAAAACCTGCGGCGGGCTGCTCGCTGCCGCGCTCGTCGCGCCGCCTTGCGATCGCCGCTCCAGCTGCGCTTCTTGGCGCTCGCCCTCTGTGTTGCCGAGCTATGGCCAGCGCCGCCCTTTGCCGCCCGCTGCGCACCGCTGCATCAGCGTGCTCAGGCGCCGCCCGCTTCATAGCGTGCTCGGCGCCGCCCGCCTGAGCGTCTTTGCCGGATCGAGAGACGTGGGTTGGTTGGACCGGAAATGGGAAGCGCATCCGGTTTTGGGGTGATGATGAGTGGTGGAAAACTTTTGTTGACCGGTCTGTTTTTGGATTGGATAGATATTTTGATATTATGTCTTTTGTTTTTTCATTATTAAATTCGAACCAACGGGAGAATTTAATTTTGGAAAAATAGATATAATTTCCATATGCTTTAGGGTCATGCGTCGCGCTTTTTGGGCATGGCGTGGGCGAGCCGAACAGTCGAAATGCTGTTTGCAGTGGTATCCGAAATTGAATTTAATTGAGCGCTTCGGAGGGGCGCCGACACGGATCCATACTGTGTCCTAAGCCTCCGGCGACGCAGACCTCACTTCCTCCGAAGGTGGCCTAATTGATGAATAGAATTTGATTCAAATCTCGTAATTTTTTTGCACCAACGTGTTAATTTTTCAGAGATTAAATGTGCAATATAATGCTTCAATAATGAATTATTTTTAGAATAATTACGGTTTCATTGCAAAAGTTAATGTTTGATTACCTTTTCATTATTAAATTCGAACCAACGGAGAATTTAATTTTGGAAAAAATATAGATGCATTTTCGAGATAATTATGATATTGTTATTTTCGACCAGCGTTGATAATAACAAAGATTATAATTTTAATTGTTGATTTTATGCATTATTTCTATTTACGCTAGCGGTGATGTAGATTTAATGTATAGATTAAAATTGTATGTCGTATTTTTGACCAACGCGTTGGAAATAAGGCATATAATTTTCTTGTTATGTTCTCACTTTTATTTGAATTATTTTTCAAAGGATACAACTTGATGAGTTGTATCAAAGAGATCCCACTCTCAAAGGAGATAACTATGGGAGTGGAAGAAAAGATAGACTTAGCGTTTATCTTGGCCGAGGTGGACTGGGTCCTCACCACAAAGACGTCCCACTTGAGCCCGAGGCGCCCGGTGAGAAAAGAAAATGAGGACGACACTGCTTGGCAGAAAAGACAGAGGGACTATGCTCCCTTACAGATGTCTTATGACCTTGAGCATAAGAAATGGACCACAGCCAACAAGAAATGTATGGCTGTGATAAAGAACACGATTGAGCCTGCAATTCTGGGCTCAATCGCAGAGTGTGACACTGTCACAGAGTACCTTGAGAAAATAAAGAGTCAGTTTACTGGCTCTTCAAAGACTTATGCTACACAGCTAATTAAGCAGCTTGTGACAGAAAGGTACTCTGGTGGTGGCAGTGGCATAAGAGAGCACATACTAAGGATGAGCAATTTGGCATCCAAGCTTAAACCAATGGATTTGGCTCTCAAGGATGAGTTCCTTATTCATTTGATTTTTGCTTCCTTGCCGGAAAAGTTTGACACCTTTGTTGTCAACTATAACATTAGGGGTGCAAGCGGGGCGGGTCTGTCCGCTAAACCGTCAGCCCGCCCCGCAAAAGTAGCCCACTTAACTACCCACAAAACCCCGTTTACAAATAGCAGACTCTAGTGGGCGGCCGTAACCCCTTGAGCACAGCCGCCATGAACCCATGGGACACGTGAAGGTGAAGGCATGAACCAACGAATCGCCCGGTCGGCATCCACCTCAATCGATTCTCACCTCGCTTCCGATCCTCAGTTCCTCACAGCTAGTTCACTAGCTCACCTTCCTCCCTCCCAAAATCCTCGCTCCCAAGAGATGAGACGCCGCGCCGCACAACAAAGTGCTTTACCTCGGCGTCTGCAAGCCAGAACCAAAATAGTCGAGCACTACGGCATAGCAAACTCGAGCCCACCAAACCGGTGATTCGGGAGGAGAGAGGGAGAAGAGGAGTTCAGTTGCTAAACACGTCTGAGGTGGCGGATCTTGGTGGCGCAAGAGGCAGACGGGAACGGGAGGCGGGGTCTCGTCGCCCACAGCTCTGGCGCCTCCGTGCCCCTCCTCTTCAAAGACGGCGTCGGAGGAGACAGGAAAAAGGAGGCGGGGTCCTCGTCCAGCCACAGGCCTCGGCGCCTCGCACCTTCTTCTTCGACATCGGGCGGGAGGAGATGGGGAAACGGAGGCGAGGTCTCGTCCGGCCACGACTCGGCGCCTCCGCGCCCTTCCTCTTCGACATCGGCCAGCTTCCTTGTCTCGTTAAAGGGGCTAATCGAGAAGCCAATCCACCGCGGCGGCAGTTTACGTGTGGAGTTTCATTTTGCGATGGCTGCAGCAATGGCAGGGGAGATGGGGAATTACCTTTTAGCTTCGATTCCTTTCTCGTGTGACTCGTGTCTTCCTGTGCTTGTGGGCAGCCCCGCCAAAGCCCACAAACATTTAGCGATCTTGTATTGCGGCTGCCCATGACCCATAAATTGTTAGCGATTAGCGGGGGTGGAGTCTGGCTGCCCTCACTTGCACACCTATATAACATGCGGCAGAAATGGGACTTAGAAAAGTGCATAGCTATGTGTGTGCAAGAGGAGGAAAGAATTAAATCCTCACATGGTGGTTCCATCAACTATGTGAAGGACAACAAGAAAAAGAACTTCAACAGTAACTCCTTCTCAAAGAACAAGGGAAAAGCCACTGTCCATCAGCCTCAACAGAATAAGTTTGCAGTAGACAAAGATCAGTGTCTTCACTGCAAGAAGACGGGACACTACAAGAAGAACTGTCGCGATTACTTAAAGATGATAATGGCAAAGAAAGGTGAGAACATTATTACCTTTATAAATGAATCCTGTATGTACAATATTCAAATCTACTTGGTGGATTGACTCAGAACAACTGTTCATGTTGCTAATTCTTTCTGAGGATTCCGTTCGACGAGGAATATGCAAAAGAAAAGAAAGATCGTTAAAGTCGCAAATGGAGTCAAGCTGAAGTTGAAGCCGTTGGCGATCTTTCATTAGAGCTAGTGATGGCTTCACTCTTTTACTTAGAGATGTTCTTTATGTTCCCTCTTCTGAGAGGAATTTGATTAGTGTTTCATGTTTGGACAATAATGGTTATGATTGTCATTTTGGAAAGCGGCAAGTGTGAAATAATGTTTAATAAAGAATGTGTTGGTCTTGCCATCTTACAAAATGAGCTTTATTTGTTATCATTACGTGATGATGTGAATGTCGTGTGCGATAATGAGAGCGTCGCGTCGAAAGTGAATGAATCCTCGTCTACAAATGTAAGCGAAAAGCGAAAGAGAACTCTAGATGCGTCGTCGAAATTATAGCCTTCGTCGTTTAGGTCATATTTGAGGGGAGAATAGAAAGACTAGTTAAGAATGACATTCTTCCTCCATTAGAGTTCTTAGACTTAGAACAATGCAGAGAATGCATTAAAGGAAAATATGTAAAGAAAATTAAGAAAGAGCGCCAAAAAGAAGCAGGGAGTTCTACAAATTATTCACACAGATATTTGTGGTCCTTTTCTGTGAAAAGTGTGGATGGTTATGACTCGTTCATAACATTCACGGATGATTACTCCGTTATGGATATATTTATCCAATCAAAGAAAGAAATGAAGCCTTGGATAAATTCAAGATATTTAAGTGAAGTTGAAAACCAACACGATTTAAAGATTAAGATAGTCCGATCGATGGTGGAGAGTACTACGATCGACATACCCCATATGGACAAGTTCTGGACCTTTTGCAAGGTTTTACAGGAAAATGGTATAGTAGCCCGATATTCTACAGGCGAACCTCAACAAAATGGAGTAGGCGAAAGCGCCTTGCAGTACTCGATGGATATGGTGCGAAGCATGATGAGCTATTCCACACGCCATTGAGTCTATGGATGGGCGTTGAAAACCGCCATTCATATTCTCAGCAGAGTGCCTAATAAGTCGGTGCCCAAAACACCATGCGAGTTGTGGACGAGGAAGAGTTCCTCATTAAACCACTTACGTGTGTGGGGAGTCTCTTTGAGGCTAAAGTATTTAACCCAAACCTTGGGAAGCTTGATCCCAAAAGCGAGAAGTTGCCATTTCATTGGCTACCACGAAAAGTCAAAAGGTTTTCGTTTCTCTTGTCGAGACGGATATACAAAGTTTGTAGAAGCGAGACACTGCTGTCTTCTTAGAGGATGAAATGATGAGAGGAAGTATGGTAGCTCGTGAGATTGATCTTGAAGAGAAGCGGTGTATCGCCCACTCCGATGATTCAAGAGCCATTCTTCACACTACCTGCTGTCATTTGCACCGACGAGTGCAAGACAACTGTGATGCCAGGCACTGTTATTGTTCCTCTGTGGCAACAATGAATGATAATGAGGAACACGTTCTTGAGGATCCTATAGAACCTATTGCCACAGATGAGGGGAACAAGGCGACCTCAAACGAAGATGTACCAAATGAGGAGGCCCAGGAGGTCTCAAAGAGTAAGAAGATCGGCTATTTCGATGATTATCAGATTTATCATCTGAGAGGAATATCAAATGGAGGATGATCCCACCTCATTTGAAGAAGCCATGAAGCGAAAATTCCTCAAAATGGCTTGAAGCCATGGAAGAAAATGAGGTCCATGAAGACTAATAAAGTGCGGGACTTGGAAATTATTCCTAAAGGAGCCAAAAGCAAGAGGTGTAAATGGGTCTACAAGACAAAGCTTGACTCCCAAGGGAATGTAGAAAGATACAAAGCGCGACTTGTGGCAAAAGGATTTACAAGAGAAGGATTGATTACAATGAGACCTTTTCTCGGTCTCATGTAAAGATTCCTTGAGAATCATAATGGCATTAGTAGCACATTATGATTTAGAGTTATCGAGATGGATGTAAAGGCGGCATTTCTTAATGGGGATTTGGAGGAAAATGTTTACATGGCACAACGAAAGGTTTTATCATGGAAGGAAATGAAAGAATGGGATGCCGCCTAAAGAAATCGATTTATGGGTTAAAGCAAGCTTCAAGGCAGTGGTACTTGAAGTTTGACAATCAATAAGAAAATTTGGGTTTAAAGAGAATGTAGAGGACAAGCGTGTTTATGCAAAGTTTAAAGATGGGAAGTTTATCTTCCTAATCACGTATGTGGATGATATCCTCTTGGCTAGTAGTGATGTCGATCACTCTTGGAGACAAAAAGTTTTGTCCTCAAACTTTGATATGAAAGATCTTGGTGAAGCCGTTCGTTCTAGGGATCGAAATTCACCGGGATAGAAACAAAGGGATATTGGGACTATCACAAAAGACATACATAGAAAGTCTTAAAGAAATTTGGGATGCATAAATGTAGTCCTTCACACACCTATAGTCAAGGGCGGCAGATATGGGGTTTTCAATGCCCGAGGAACGATATGAGATCGATCAAATGAAAGCGGTTCCATATGCTTCACTGTCGGAAGCTTACTGAGATGCTCAAGTGTGCACTGCATACGACTTAGCATTTGTTCTGGGTTACTTGGCGATTCGAGCAATCACGGAATAGAACATTGGAAATTGATAAAGAAAGTCTTGCGTTATTTGCAAGGAACAAAAGGCCTCATGATGACATCTGAAGATCAGTTACTCCATATAGTGGGGTATCTGATTCGATTTTGCGGAGATGATAGAAAGTCTACATCCGGATATGTGTTCACTCTCGCGGGAGGAGCTATATCGTGGAAAAGCTCAAAGCAAACCGTCACTACATCGTCCACAATGTATGCCGAGTTTGTAGCATGTTATGAGGCTACGGCGGAATGGGCGGCTAAAAGTTCATACCGGTTTAAAAGTGGTTGGCGACATCAATAGACCACTTAAGTTGTCTTTGCGATAATGAACCCAGATAGCGTATGCCCACAACAATAAGTCAAGTGGTGCTTTGCCAAACACATTGACATAAAGTACTATGTTGTGAAAGATAAAGTTAGGGATCAAATTATAAGTCTTGAGCATATAAGTACCAAAGATGTTAGCGGATCCACTTACTAAAGGCTTACCACCCAACGTGTTGAGAACATGTAGCGGCATGGGTTTAAGGAAAGCCTATGATTCTGGACTAAAAGATGGCCCAAAAGATTAAAGTAACTATTTGAGCGAGAGGTGTATTGTAGTTGTTAAATCTATCGTGATTGACCGTGACGATGAGACATGTTCGTGCACTAATCGTGATGGAATGAGTAAAGTCAAAAGTAATTAAAGTTAAAGCACAGATTGAGATCAAGGGGAGAATGTTAGATTGATCTCGGCCGATTAGCCCAGCAGCTAATCGGGCCTTGATCAGCATACGATCGGGCGTCGGCCGACCAGGCCGATGGGCCCCGTCGCACTGCGCTATAAATAGAGGTGGGGGCGGCTCGACTTACGAGGTTGGCTCGGCTGCAACTCCCCGATAAACCCTAGACCGATCTAGAGAGGAGCGCGCGTCGGCGGCGGGAAGCTCCATCGCCGTCCCGTCGCGGATCTTCACCGCCGTCACCGACTTCCTCTTCCCCGACCGCCGCTGCCGCGGCGAACTTCACCGACGAACCGGCGATGGCGGCTCCTCCTCCAGCGTCGGACGATCGATAACCGGACTAACACGTGGATCAAGGCCCTTGGCGGTGAGGTAGCGTGCTGGGCGTGTACCTTGTGGCCCGGGGCAGTTGTGCCGCCGGCGCGGCAGAGACGGAGGGGATTGCGGGCGCCAAGAGTGCCTCGGCGAAGGCGAGCGAGTGGCCGAGGCCGAGCGAGGAGCCCCCGTAGGCGGAGGCGAAGGCATAGGCGACACGTGCGTGCCTTTGGTGTGGGTTTTCGCCGGTTTTCCCCCAATTAACTGTGCGGTTGTAAGGTTTTAGGGCCCGGTTTTCCTTATAAACTGGGTCAACTCTCTTCTCTTAATATATTGGGCTCGGATTTTCTGACCGGCCCGTCGAAAAAAAACAAAAAAGCCTTACATGCAGCAGGATTGCTCACATATTGTTTGTTGGCTGAAATTACTTCGACAGCACTTCCAGGATCTTCTTAATGAACCTATCTTGCAACATATTGCTAAACCAGAGAATTGTTTAGAAGGATCCCTTTTTGTTGGGCATTGTAGGTTTGGGTGAGATTCAGGTTAAATCGACTCGGCACTTACAAAGGCGGGCTATATATTTGTTCCTTAGTTGTTGCATATGTTTGGCTTACAATGGAAATGACAGTAGACTGCAATGTTCATGTAAGAGAGATGATTGTATGTTTGGTCACAAAATGCAAGGCTGCAGTGATCATTGCCACTGTTTCAGCTTATCAGAAATTTCAGACTGGTTTCAGAGATGTTGCTTAGACAAGATTTTTTACTCAAAATCATCAACAGACATTGCTCTATGCTTTCTGCAGTTATATATGGAAGAGGTATGCATCTGTTCAAAATGCCTGATGGCTAAGTAACCTTGTTCGTTGTTCAGGGGTAAAACAAGTTGCCTTTTCAGTTGGTTGATTTTATTTAGGTTTTGTAGATAACTTGGATTTACATCAGTTGTGCATTTCTGCTTCAATTTGTCTTCACAAGTGGGTTGTTGTGAGTTGTGACCTATATGTGGGTAGTTTGTTTCTTTGCAGTAGGATACTTGGATCATATTACTGCACATCGCTAGAGAGTTGCCTATTATGTTTGGTATATCTTAAGCCTCAGTGAGATGTCATGCCCAGTTTGCCAGAGTGTTGCAAATGCTTTTCTTCACGTTCTATTCCTCCACTCTCTACTCCATGCTTGTTCAAACTAATTCAGGCTAAATGCTGAAGACGATTATCTGCTATACTTTGTTAATTTATTTTGTGTTAACATATTCCTCCCTTGATTGAGTAATTCTAAATAATCTTAGTAATATGTTCCTTCATATTTCAGGATGACATGCTATTCAGCGTTCTCTTACAGCTTTTGGATGCTCCACTCATTTCCTTGAAAATGCTCCACTCACTTTCTGTTCATCACAGTGATCAAGATAAGAAGTGAACCTGGATAACTTCACTGCAGCTACCGTAGCTTGACCATATAATGAGCTGGGTAAATTATATCTTGCTACTGTCTTGTCCAACTTAAACCCTATTGATTTTCTAAGCTAATAGGGATTAACAATGTGCCGACCAGGTGAGACTGGAGACATTGGCAAATCACAGATGATCCATAACTTCATACTATAGGGATGCTCTGCACAAAAAAACAAAAAAAATGTTGTTCTTTTTTCATGTTATTTTATAAGATCCTGCAAGAACATGGAACTTAGAAAATGTGCAATGAGATGTACTAAACAAAGTGTGTTAGGAATTGTATCCATCTGCTGGTCCATACAATCACTTCTTTTCTGTAGGTCTTCCAAATTTGCTATCCTGTTTCACTCTATAATACTCATTATGAGGATAACATTATTTGTTTATTTATTTAAATTATTCTGCAGCTGCACTATGATCACTTGGTACTCGTTGATTATCTCATATCTAAAGATGTAGGTGTGCGTTGTGCTCAATATCTGTTAAGGTCAGTTAGTAGCTTCCATATTTTTCTGATGTCCTTTTTTTATAACTATTGTTCTGACGTCTTTAAATGGCACAAAAGACACATCACACATGTATGCTATGCAATGTGATACCTCTCTCTCTCTCTCTCTCCCAGGAGCTTACGATTGGTATTCCAGTGTTGGCATGCTTTCGTTGATGATTCAATTTATGAGGCAAAAATAGAAAAAATCAATTGCAAAAGGCAAAGGACCTTCAAGGATATGATAGTATCAGGGGTAGCTCAATTGAAGGCCCTAAGTTTAGTTCCGCTTGTGATAAAAATAATGAGAACAAACAGCAGCTTTTCCTAAATGCTAAAGTATGTCTTCTTTCGTTAAAGAGAACAGTGGTAATCAGATAGTCATTTTCTTTGCCGAGTACATTGTGTGGTTTGGTTCATGCAATACATTTGATAAAACAAAACTGAATGAATCTTCCAATTCATGATCTGATCTAGCATTTGAATTGACCAGATTTTTTCAGAACAGGAAACTTGAGGTGCTGCTACTTTTGCATCAATCTGCTGACAACCATGACGTTGTAGGTCATGTCCTCCAGCAAATGTGGAGAGTTGCTGATATTTTTCAGGTGCCCTAACTGTAAGTGGCATAATAGTATGGTGGCAACTGTCATTCTTCCATTATATTTTCATGCCCTTACTCAGAGGTCTATGTGTATGTGCATGCTTTTGGCCCGGATCACTCATGGTGCAGAATGAGGGACGAAGAGATGGGAGTCAGGGGGTAGTAGCATGACTGCATGAGCTACGGTTTTGCTTCCATATCTCAACCAATTCAAGGGATCATTATACTTGCAAGGATCATATATGGAGATCATGATACTTGCATGAGCTATGGCTTTTTTGAAGGAAAAAAAATCTGGAGCTTTATTTGATAGTAGCAAACAGCTCTAGTTACATAGTTATTGTAAAAAGGAGGGGGAGAAAAAAAAAATAACGGCAAAATAAACTTGTTAATTTGCCTTCTTTTCAGAGCCCTTCTTAATTGCCATACGCCGTGGCTTTTGTATCTCACAGCTGAAAATGTGGTTTCCGTGGACCTCACTTCTCCCTCGACATTTCGCACTTCCAATAAAGACATCCTGAAATGTTATCTTGGGAACTTCCTCATCATCAAAACTTGTTTGATACCTGTTATGGACCACACAAAAATCGGCATTGGCCACCTGAAAAATTGTAGGCTTATTTTTCTGCATAAGATCACTCGGATGCTCACCAAACATATATAGAGATATTCGTTTGTACAAATAGTCTCGCAGATTTAAGAGCTTTCGACCAAAATTGAGCAATGATGTTAGATCGTAGTAAGCCAGCAAGCGCATTTGCAGCTATGAATGATCTAGTCATCTCCTTGCTAATCTCCATGGCGATTGATGCCAGTTTTGGTTGTTCCTCGGGATTCGCACTTGGATGCTCCACTCATTTCCTTGAAAATGTAAGAACCTTGAAGAAATACCAAAATGCTTCTCGGGGTAGATAACTCAACACAAGAGGCTGTGTAGTACCCAAGCCTATTATTTTGCTTGTAACGTCCGTTTTCGGACGGCTAAATAGTAAATGATTTCGTTTCGTTCTTCGCCGTAATTCAACTAAATCCTATTTTCGAAAACCCCCGTTCTTCCTCGGTCTGAGTTTCAAATGCGTTGGTTGTAGCATTTGGACTCCAGACTTCGCGATTCGGAGTTTTCTCCTCCGTTTGAATCTTCGGGCCGATTTGAGCTGGACTTCGCCTCTACCTCGGGCTCAGCCCATTCCTTCCCCGGGCCAAGCCCTCCTCAAGCCAGGCCAGCCCGGCCCTTCTCTCTGCCCAGCCCATCGCAGCCACAGAGGTCCTCTCCTTCCCTGCTCCCCCTGGCAGCGGCGGCAGCAGTGGAGGACTTCCCACAGTCGTGTTGTCGGCTCCCTCTGCCCCCCGCTCTCTCTGCGCCACCAGCTCGCCATTGCCCCCTCTGCGCGCGCCATCGTCGATCAAGCCAAGGCGCCCAGGGCCTTGACTCCTGCCCGTCCCTCTGTCGTCGCAGCGCCCTCGTCACCACCGTCACCGCTTCGCGTCGATCGCCTTGACGAAAGCCCCTCAAATGCGAGCCCGTCGTCACCAGGCGTCATCGTCGTCCTCGCATCGTGGACGGTGCAGCGTCTTCGTCTTCGGTCATCACCAACCCGCGACCTTGAGCTCTGCCCGTGCCCGCGTCGGCTCGTCCTCGCCGTCCTCGCCTTGCACCCAACCACCCTCCGCGCGCGCCATGCCTCCGCCTCGGGGCGCGGCCTTTGCTCGTCCTCCCCTTGACCCCCGCTCCTCCTTCTCCCCTTTAAGCCCCTTCTCCCTGAGCTTTCCCCACATCGCCCCATTGCAAAAGGTAAAGAGGACATACCTCAAATTCCCGAGCTTCAACTTCGCCATGCGCCTCTCCACCTCGCACGGCCTCGGTGAGCCCGGCTCAAGCCGCCTGTGGCCACTTCAAAACCCTGCGTGGCCCAGTGACCCGTCCCCACTCCCTCCCTTCTCCCTCCCGTCGCCGTGAGCCCTCCACCCCGCCGCCTCGTCTTCTCGCTTCCGCCGCCCCTTGAGCCGCACCGGCCTCCCCAAGCCTCCCAGACCGCTCCACCAACACCCCTCACCCTCGTCTTGCCCGTCTGTGTCGCCTCCATTGCGTCGCGTCGCCCTTCATTGGCGCCAGCATCGAGAAGCCGCCGCCCTTTCTTCCTCTCTGTGCGCCGCCTCTCCCCGACCCCGCCGCCACTTCCACCGAGGCCGCCACCCTCGGCTTCCCATGCCGCCACCCCATGGCCTTCCCGCCGCCCCTCTGCCGCCTTGCCGCCCAGTGCCGCGCCAAACTCCCCTCCTCTTTTCTCTGCTCTGAAACGCGAGGCGTGTGTGAGGTTTTGTTTAGGCGTGGGCCCCACCGTCATAGGTTCATACCCCCCTTTAGGCGCCATGCGACCCCCCCCGAACCTGTGGCAGGCCACCTCCTCCTTTTCCTTTGCCCAGTGGGCAAGCACATCAGCTGTCTTGTCTTTGTGAACCCGAGCCGCCTCCTGTGCAGTGGACGCGGTCCATACTGCTCTGTGGACCGAAGCCCCTCTCTCCTTTTTTTTTTTTTCCATTTAAGCTTCGTAAATTCGTATCTTCTCCGTTATAGCTCCAAAAATTGCAAAATAAATTTCTAAAAATTCGTTAAGTCAAGACCTTGCTAATGGCACAGGACTTGATAAGTTGGAGTTCATTTGTGTATTCTTTTGTATTTACTTGCTTTCTTTGCGTTGTGCTTTTTTAATAAATCGCCTGGTTTAGGATTCAAGAAGGCGGAGATCCTCAAATCGACCAAGACCAAGAATATCACGATCATCTTGCCTCTAACCAAGGCGAGTCAATACTTTGACCATGTTGCTCCTACATTTTATGTAAATTAGTTTCTTTTAAATTAACAAATTGCATGCTTTAATTTTTAATCAAATGTATGTTAAAGCTTAAGGTAGTTAATTACCTACTTGTTGTCTAATTAATTAATATTGCCATCCATGTCAACTTGAATCAATAACCCTTGTCACCCTAGTAATACTATGGTAATACTAGTTATAGGTCGTATTTAGGCGACATGCTAGCCTTGCTCAAAAATTGGGGTATTAAATACCCCAAATCATCATGTCTTCAAAAATAAAATGTTTTGGGTAGTCATTGGTGGTCTAATGACTAAGCGAGAAAATAGTTTGGTTTACTCCTCAAAAACCCTAAAAATGCTAGCTCTATCTGGGCGGATGGTGAGGCGGATTGGTGCTCAGGAGCACGAGAATGGTTGGGTTGTGGAATGAACCGCCAGATAACCCTAAGGACTTAATCGGGTCACGACCTCCGTGTTAAACAAGTACAACCACAAGTTGCGTAAAAACTTGCGACTTAGCTTAGTAGGTTTATTGAACCTTGGATGCCATTTCATTTGGCGGATAAATGGGGAGCCAAGGGGATTTATTCCGCTTGAATGGGACAGAGAGGAGGGTGACGTTTGCCGATCGGCGAGGTATAGCACCGCTATACCGATCGTTGAGTAAAACATCCGCTCAACACTATAGGCGTAACCCTATATGTCGTGAAATGACAGAAAGGGTGAGATAAGTCGAAGCGTTATTGTGACAACCTCTCGACTACACATCTAAGGAATTGTGTAGGGCAATGAGTTAATTGTCTCTTGTGGGTAAAGTGTGCTATCTCTGCGAGTATTAAAGCTGTTTAAGCAGTAGTGCCTCTACTGGTCAAAGGCGGACATGGGAACTTAACTTGAGTTAGTTCTATTTTAAAACCTTGTGGGTGGTATAAAATTGTGGCGGGCTCACCTAGCCCTCAATTTGTTTTTCCTGGGTGGATGTACCCCGTCTTTGTTAATATGGTGGATGTAACCATGATCAAAATAAGCATGAAGGTGGAGGTAACCTCTGCTGAAATAATTATTGCACACTACTCTCTTTATAAAAATTACAATTTGTTAAAATGCTAAGTCATAGGTTTTGTAATTATAGTATTGCAAAACTTGCTTTACAAAATAAAAAGAACTGAGCCATCCTTGTTAAGCCTTGCATATATATAATTGCATTTGTGTGTTGGCTCATGAGCACGGTAGTAGTGCTCATCCTCGCTTCTCTCCCCACCCTTGAGATAATGAAGATGAAGGAGACTATGCCTACTACGATGGACGAAGGCGATGGACAAGGATATGGCGAGGAGTAGGATAGTTACGTAGTTTAGATCTCGCCCAGTCTAAGTAGACTCGTTGGTAC